>JAVKLA010000047.1:7209246-7239589 GCA_034782735.1 Sagittarius serpentarius
TCCCCAGGGGCTGCGGGGGAATCTCTGCCCCGGCGCCTGCAGCACCTCCTGCCCCTCCTGCTTCACTGACCTGGGGGTCTGCGGGGCTGTTCCTCTCACGTGTTCTCACTCCTCTCTCCAGCTGCAGTTGCCAGCAGCAGGTCCGACTTGGAGCCGGCTGGCATCGGCTCTGTCGGACATTGGGGAAGCTTCTGGCAGCTTCTCACAGAAGCCACCCCTGTAGTCCCCCTGTGACCAGAACCTTGCTATGCAAACCCAATACCGTGAACTTGTAGTTGAAGGATTTGGTTACACTTCCCATTATACACTTTCACTTTGTTTGCATAATTTTTCAGGTGAACCTGGGTAGTGAAATGTTAAAGACTAGGAAAAGCATGATTACACGCCAAACTTATGTTGTGTTGTTAATGCTTTGTATTTTGTTTAGTAGTTAGAATTTACCTGTGAGTGTTAGACTAACAGGCTGTGCCTTTCTGTGTTGGATAGAGAAGTACAGCACTAAGAAAAGAAACAAATGGAAGGTATTTTCTGGTACCTTTGCTGTGCCTCTGCATGGTAATATGTTGATGGCTGCAGCACTCCCTGCTCTGGAATATAATCTTTGGTTTCTTTTGGAGTCTGAAGTGAAAAAAAAAAAAAAAAGGCTTACTGCTGTCATTTCTGATGTTATAAGGTTACAGGCTACAACCTTGGGAGATTTTACGCTATGTTTGATTTTTATTGTTTCACAAAATGAGACCTGTTTTCTAACAGTCAATAAAACTGCAGGTGATACTCCTCTTATAATAGATGTGAATGGACTATTACTGGTTGCTATAGCGGTTTAACTGCTGTGCGAGCTTATAAGGGTTTTTGTTGGAGAAAACAAAATCTTTTTTTAGCTACAGGACTGTTTCTTTATTTTCATCAAGTTCCCTGGTAATATTGGTCTATACTCATCTGAGCAGGTCTGAAATAAGCAAAAATTTCTCTGCTTCTGAAGTTCAAAACAAACTGAAAATTGAAAATCAGTATTGGTGGGCTAAAATGAAAGTAGTTGCAACACTATAAATAGGTAATCCCAAGATTTAAAATAATTTGTCAAAGCAAATATTATATGAGTATTATGTAAGTATCAGCAATGTAGAAGTCATCTTCATCTCTTGGTGCTTTCTCTTTAAGTCACATGAAAATTTTCTAGTTCTGAAAATCAATATGAGGTGTTTATACTTTGAATCACAGAATCACTGAGGTTGGAAGGGATTTTTCGGTATGGTCTAGTCCAGTGCTCCTGCTCAAAGCAGGGTTAACTAGAACTAGTTGCTAAGGGCTGTGTCTGGTTGAGTTTTGAATATCTCCAAGGATGGAGACTCCACAACCTCTCTGACCAACCTGTGCCAGTGTTCCAAAACCCGCATGGTGACAAAGCTTTTTCTTACATTTAAATGGAATTTCCACTATTTCAATTTGTGCCCATTGACATTTGTCCTGTCACTGGGCACCACTAGGAAGAGTCTGATTTCCTCTTCTTCGTTCCCTCCCATCAGATACATGTACGCACACACATGGATAAGAACGCTGGAGCCTTCTCTTAATCATCTTTGAGGCCCTTTGCTGGACTCTTCAGCATGTCCGTGTCTCTCTTGGACTGAGGAGCCCACAACTGGACCCAGCACTCCTGATGTGGTCTCATCAGTGCTGAGTAGAGAGGAAAGATTACCTCCCTCGACCTGCTGGCAATGCTTTTCCTAATGGAGCTAAGGACGTTTCTGGCCTTCTTTGCTGAAAGGGTGCGTTGTTGCCTTATGGTCCACTCATGGTCAGGGAAGACCCACTGCTAGTTTGCAAAGCTGCTTGGTTGCTGGTCAGCCCCCAACCTGTCCTGGTGCATGAGTTAATTCCTACCCAGGTGCAGGACTTGATGTTTCCCGTTGTTGAACTCCGTGAGTTTACTGTCATCCCTCTTTGCCACCATGCTGAGGTCCCCCTGAATGGCAACACGACTCTCTGGTGTACCAGCCGCTCCTCCCAGTTTTGTATCACCTGCACAGTTGCTGAGGGTACACTCTGCCCCATCATCCAGGTCATTAGTGCAGCAGTTAAACAGTATTGTCCCAGTATCGATCCCTGGGGTACACCACTAGTAACTGGTCCCCAGGTGGATTTTGTGCTTCTGATCCCAACCCTTTGAGCCCAACAGCTCAAACTGTTTTCAATCCCTCTTATTGTCCACTATCTAATCTGTACTTCCTGTAAGGTTTGCGTGTCCTAATGCAAACCTTCATGGTTTTTGCTCAGGGTACACTCTAACCCATCCTTTAGATCATTAATTGAACAGGATTGGACCCATATTGACGTATGGGGCACACTGCTAGTTACTGCCCTCCAACTAGACTCTGTGCCCCTGATCACCAACCACCCTCTCTCTGGGCCTGGCCATGCAGCTGGTTTTCCACCCGTTCCTCGTGTTGCGTGCATTTGTGTGCAGACATGTCTGAGAGGCAGCCCAGCATGGCGGTTTCCCAAAAAGAGGTCTTTTTTTTTCCCCATAGTGATGCCTTGTAGGCCCTTTCTTGCTTACATGCTGATGCTGGAGGTGACCCTGCTCAAACCCTGTTTTGCTGATTTTATTCATCACAAGAATGTCACATTTCTGAAGGGAGAGTTTATATCAGTTTTTTTTTTTTTTTATGCTAGTGTCTAGGCCCAAGTTGCTTTGGACAAGCTGATTCCCTCTTACTCATTCCATTTACAAATCACAGTACTACTGTCTTTGACATCTTCTTGTCTTTATATGAACTGTGTGCTTACTCCCAACTCTCCTTCAGACTTCTCCAACTGCAATGCTCACCGTAGTTGTGAAGGATGAACAAAAAAGTTCAGTAAAAATAGAGACCACATACATAAACACGTTTTTTTAGTCTTTTCCATATTTCAGTTACTGTTTTCAATTCTAAACTGTGAATGTTTCAAGAAAATGTCATATATGTGTATCTGTATAATGTCAAAGCACATAGTTATTTTACGGGGTGTTAAACTACTGTGACTTTCATGGTGAGTCTGTCAGGATTGTATGATCTTCAAGCAAAACCAGATGTGAAGTCTATCTTCTGAAGTGTTTGAAAATTTTCTGGTATCTAATTCTGTAGAATAGTAGGAGTTTAGTGTATTAACATACCAGTGACAAAATAATTCACTCCACTCTTTTAGTTTAAGAGAGTTAAAATACAGATGTAGTAAACAGAGTCAGCATCTTTATGAAGCGCTGTATTGACACAAACCCTTTGCCTGGTTTGAGGAAGGCAAGAGTGAACAAAATAATAGCCATAAATGTTCATTTAATGGTGTATATATTTCCAGTATTTAAAAATTTTTCCTACTAATTTTAGTTAGTCTTCCTATTTCTAGTTATATTTTTTGTAAAGTTCTGATCATTAATAGTTTCCCTGTACATGTCTTTTTTCCTCTTTTTTTTTCTTTTTTAAGTACTTATGTATACTTATTTTTTAAATGCAGGTTTATGAAATGGATTGGTTGCTTAGTAGAATGGGAATCATTAGACAGCAGAAATGGAGAGAATTGAAAAATAAGAAAAGATGAAAGACAAAGAGTGCGAAAGAATCAGATTTTGGAGTCTGAGATCAGAAAGCTCAGTAAAGCATGTAAATACCAATAAATGTCAGCTGGCATTGACTTACATTTGTGAATCTCATATGATGAGCTCATCATCACAGATGTTTAACATCTCTCTGGTGGCTTGGTCTTCACCTGCAGCTTTCTGATGTTTTACCTCCTTTATCAGTCCTTTCATTTTTTTGTAGACTTTCTGTTCATCATGTAGGATATTGTGATATCTTACTCTGGGTGTGACGTGAGGGTCTGAGCTTTAAACTGCCACCACAGCACTCCTCTGCCTGCAAGCTACCCTGGTTTGTATCCCCTTGTAGCACATTTTGTCCTCTTTGATAATTATGCAGGACAGGGAACTCTGTAATCCCTCCACCCTTGATGTCTCATTTCTTTATCAAACTCAGTAACTTCTTGTGGTGTTGATCTGGCAATCACCTCTTGAAAATTCTCTTTATTCTTTTTTTGCTGCTAAGTACTTGCCATGTTTTTATAAAACAGGCCCTCTGGCTGGGGAAAAGTTGCCAGCTAAAACTTGTGAGACTGATCTGCTGTTTTATTATTATTTCTTTCAGCAGCTCTTCAGTGTCTTTGAAGTTACCCATGCATTTGCATTAAGAGCTGTCAGTGATTTATTTTAATAAAATCCAATTATCCTTTTTAGTTTCTTGTGAAAAATTAATGGATGTTTCCAGTTTAATTGTGAATATAAGCTCATGGAAGGAAATGCACCAGTCACTAATTGAATTGTGGCATTAACAGTGCCAGCAGCAGCAATGAGGGTTAACAAATATCTAATGCTGTGCAGACTTACCTTCAGTAACTTGTGCAGAACTATTTGGGTCCAAGGAGAAAAGCAGCTGTTTTCAAGGAGCTACGCTAGGATAATGCTAAAATACCGTGTTTCTCCCAGAGTTCAGTATCTCTGTGCAGTTCTTGTGCTGTGTAGACACAGGAAAAGAAATGGCACTTCCAGGAGGTGGCCCCTTTGGCTTTCTAGGGTGATTTTGTTGAACCTGATCTCTTACAACTTCAGTTTTTCTGTAGTTTCACAAGGAACAAAAATGGGAACTCCAGTCTCCTGAACCGTTAAATCATCACATTCTCACCTGTGTATTTTTAAAGCAAGCTTCCTCTCCTCCGATAAATCCTTGATTTCCCCATACTGCTAACAGCAGGAGGCTATGCTTCCACTACTATCAGCTTTTCTTTATCTGAAATATAGGATTGGTTTCTTGGTACTACTGCAATTTTCCTGTTGGTGCAATCAAAGAGAAAGGAAAGGATGAGTATCTCTCTGTTGCCTTAAATTTAGGATGGTGTGGACCTGAATAGCATTATAAAGTTATTTGCACCAGCCAACCGCCTTTCCATATTGCTTGTGTTATCTATAAATTAAAGTAATCTGGTTGGCCTAATGCTGAAAATGGCTGGTTATAAGCAGCAGTGAGATGACACCAGTTTTATCTGGGACACTTTAATAACTGAGAGTTGAGACCATTCAGTGATTGTCACATATCCCAGCTGAGACCCATTTGTGTCCCCATTTGAACACAGCAGGGGTAAGTTGAGAAGCTCATCAGGCCTGAAGTACCAAATATATGCGTAACGTCAATCTGTTATCTCTCAGTGGTACAGATGACATCCCCCAACCTTCGCACCCCCGCTGTTCTTTAGTTTTTACAAAAAATCTTGCAGTGGACCTCAGCATTTTTGCATTTGCTCCTCTCCCCTGAAACCAACACCCAACCTGATAACTGATTTGTACAAAAAGTCTCTAATCTTATTTCAAGATATCAATAAAGTCAAAATGGAAAAGAATACTTAATGATTATCACTCAGGAAGTACACTAATGATGGGTCGAGGAATGGCCTTCAGCATCACAGGAGAAAAGAGATGTGGGAAAAGAGACCTTAATTAAACATTTACAGGGAACCTGACCCACAAGACCTATTTTAATAATTTGAATTAACTGATCTCTGATCTGTTAAAATTATCAATTATAAAAGAAAAAAACCCAAATACAACATGGTAGAAAGCATCAAGGAATATAAAATTTTGACTTCCATTTCATATCTGGGTAAGATAATACACTCCCTCTTTAACAGATTTGTAGTGGGGTTGGTCCACATTATTGTCTGCCCATCATACAATTTTATAGAGAATTATAGCATGGTTTGGTTTGGAAGGGACCTTTAAAGCTGATCAAGTCCAACCCCCCTGCAATGAGCAGGGACATCTTCAACTAGATCAGGTTTCTCAGAGCCCCATCCAACCTGACCTTGAATATACCCTCATCTGTCTCATTGCTTAATTAAAAAACTGAGGGTGCTGTTCAACACCTGTCCTGTATTCCTTCAGCTAAATTATCTTTTCTACTTTACTGGTTTCTCTCTTCTTATTTTTGCTACTTCCTGTGTTCATACAGTTCTGGTTGCCTTTGCATCAATACCTCTGCAGGAATTTTTAAATGTTAATTATGGATGGTTATATACAAAATGTTATTGAGGCTTGCTCCTTTCTTCCATTCCAATAATAAACAATTTTACAGAGCTGACCCCGGATGGATAATGCTTGATATCAGTTTAGTGAAATGATCCTGTTGCAAACTTTCCAGAAAACATTAAACATTTCGTAAAGTCTGGTTTCCTTATCAGTGTCAAGAACTTCATTAGCGATTTGATTGGTGTTACATGTCAAACCAAGCTCCTGGGAATACATATTGAATACAGAGTTCAAAGGATTGAGGGTTTCAAGACAACAAATTTGATCCATGTTTTTAAGGTGTCATGATATACATCTGCCCTTTAGCTAAAAATTAGCAACAGAAGCCTTCCTTTGTGTTTATAGTGGTAGTGTAAAAATCTTTGCTAACTAAATGATAAAAGTACATACAAGTAGCTTTGTACTTGATAATCAGTAATCAGATCCAAAGCATTTTCTCAAATAGTAGACCTTTTTCAGGGTCAGTAAGACTTCAAAATGGCATAAAATCTAAGTGACGAAATATTCACAGAAAATGAATTTTCAAAACCATGAATAACTTTATTGGCCTTTTTCTTCCTCCTTAGCTAAACTGGTTTGAAACTATTATTGCAAAATTACATGCTTGCAAATCTTGGAGCCCTGTTCTGTTAGCCAAAGCACAGAAAACCTGCAGAGATGCAGTGGGGGAGCAGCTGAATTTTGGGTGCTGCTGTAAGCCTTTATATTCTTGCCAGCATTCCCACAGTCCCCCTGGGAACGACTGCTCTGAACTCAGGGAGATTCCTGACTTCTGCAGCCTTGCCTGATGTAGGCAAAATATATCAGTAGAGGTTTAAACTTAACTGTTACTAGAAAATAAAAAAGTTCTTTATTGGTAGGTGGGCTTAAGCAGAACTTCCCACAATATGTATCAGGTTATGGTACCATTCTAAAGACTGGCTGTGGTCTATCTTTATATTTGTTGTAATACTTGCTTAATCTTAGGAATGCCTACTTTTTATGGTGCCAACATACAATATTTCCTATAAGAAGTTTAAATAGTCATGTGGAAATCATACAGTTGTTAAATTAATTGAATTAATTGAATTATTTGTGGCAAAGCAGTTTAAGAACAGACACTTGGTTAGCATATTGTAGTGCCAGAATAAGTAGATTAAAGGAGACACTGTAATTGAACAAAATAGAGGTAATTATGCATTGTGTAGTAAAAAAGATTAGATATGTCTCAGACATCAAGCACGTAACAATTTCAGTTGTTTAGAATAGGCATTGCTAACTTTTATTGCATAGATTTCTCCAAAATGTTATCCAGTCATTACAGTAAAAGTTGTTAATGGAAAAACCCTTGCTCATTGACTTGTTAACTTTCAATTAAATAGTTTGGTGATGTAGACATTTCACATATTCTTCAGTGATCTACATGTTCTGGGCTATAAAGGAATTGAATTTTGCCTGTATTAATGCATGTGGTGGAAGCAAGATGGAAATTGGTGTTCGGCTTTCAATATTTTGCTTATAAAGCAAAGGAAAAGACATTCAGTTAACACAATCTGAAGATGAAGCAGCAATCTTTCCAAACGATTTGGAAAACAGTTACTGTTTTTAAGAAGGAAAAAATGGTTATAAGATCGAGAAGTACCTATTTTTCCTCCACCAGGAAATGGTACAAACACTCATATTTCCTTTAATAATACAGCCAGAAAGAGATAACTTTGTAATGAAACTACTGTGCAGTTTAGAGTTATGTTTTGGTCATCCTTAAGTAGTGGTGCCAACCTCGGACCACGTATAAGATGGACCACATGGAAGGGGAAAGGCAATGTCACTTCCAGCTGTTCTGCAGGACAAGTCGCATGTTGCTGTTTTTCAGGCGTTCTCTTGTTCCTCCTGGTGTCATCTCTCTTTTACAACAGAAGTCTGAGCTCTCAGAAAATTATTTTGCACTGTAGGGCCTTTATGTTGTCTAATGAAGGTGACCTATTTTTCAGCTCTCTCGACTGCATTTTCTTCTTCTGTCACTTCATTGTGAATGCGTCTCGCTGTAGACCGGTAATGATTTAAATACTCTGTGAGAAGTTTAAAACTTCAGATGCAGTGCTAAGTGTGAGTATTTTTATTCACCTCATCACAGTTTTTCCTCACAGAGGCAGGTGCTACAATGCCTGAGAAGAAAAGAAATCCATAAAAAGTCTCTGATATTTTTTCAGTGAAGTAAAAATAACATAAAATAAAATGAATAATCAAAATTAGCAGGAAATAAAATGGGTGAGTCATGAAGAAAACCTGCGATTAAAAAAAAACCATAATGAATTAGCATTTGGAAGACTGAGATTATTAATATAAATGCTGTTTCAAATATCAAAGCCAAATAAGCACCAAGTACCTCAGCATATACTTGACTTACTTTCAACATCAGGCTGTTGAAAATAACAAACACACTCTGCAGAATTAGTAGCATAGTGAGTGTTGGAAGGAATGGCTAAAAATAACTACTGGGATTATGTTCAGTGTACACTAAAATTTGCTCCCTATGATCAGCTGATTGAAACAGGCTCACCAGTGGTGTTGTAGTCATTGCTTTGGTTGCAGACGAAAGGCTGACATTTGGCTTTAGTGGTTAAAATGCAGTCAACACAGCAGCATCATGTTCTGAAATTTCTGATTAAACATTTTATGGCAAATCCCATTAGCTGTAGTGCTTAAAATGACTTTAAGCACCATTGCCTCTGTGCCATTATGTGCTGCTACGAGTGTGACAGGCAGTGACCCACCTTTGCATGCTTCTCTGATTGATGTATTTGTAACCCTGTTCTCTAGGACTGGCGGTTTTCCGTCTCCTGAAGGATGTTCAGATGAATGAATCATGGGTGTGAATGTCCGAATCAGCAGCAAATGAGATATCATTTAAATAGCAATGATGGCATGGAACACCGCATTGAGAGAAGTCACAGCCGTAAGCAACACTTGAGCATCACATCTGAAATACCTAAGCAAGCTGTGAAGGAAAAAATGTGTTGTATTATTTTCTCCCCAGGTTGCTTCTGAAGATGCTGAAAGGAGCTACTTTTCTAACAGGAAGGAATAACATTTCTTTCCTGGAAAAAGAGAGTATATAATGAAAGCATTTAATCACTGCATTGACTTGAAATTGATTTGGAGATAAAATGACATTTGAATAAATCAAACTACTACCAGATCCAGCATCTAAACCAAGGTAGTTCCCTTAACTGGAATGATGGAAGCATTTTTTCCCCATTATCATGAGAAAAGGCTTATCAAAACAGTTGTCAGAACTAAGAGGTCTTTCTTCATATGGATGTGTACGTGGGCTGTGATCCAGTTGGTAGAGAACGATGCTGTGATGTGCCAAAAGTGCAAGTGATTCTCTATTAGCGGTAGCATTTCTGCAACTTGTGATCGACACATCTTTGAAATGTAACAGCAGGTAGTCTCGTAAATGTTTGCTACAGAGAACTAATTTTGTGTCAGATGATCTAGTCTATTTAATTTTGTCTTTTCTCCCACACATTTTTAGTGATTTCTAAAAATATAGCACAGCAGCCATCGGACTCCTATGTGGAAACCCCCTGGACTGTATTATACTTATCAGTACCTTAGAAATCGTGTTGACTTCAGAATTTGACCAGTAATGTCCCAAGAAAATGCAGTTTTCACAGTTGAGGAAAAAGGAAGCAGAAAGCAAATGGTATTATTTGCTGTATTTCTGTCTGGAAAGTTACAGATCTCTGGGAATTTATCCAGTACATCTATACTGACATGAAATACCACCTGCAGTAGACCAAAATTATAACTCTTTCACAGAATTAGCCTGGTCAGAAACTTTTGTATGGTAGGAAAAAGAGCATTTTTAAAGAAAATAACCAGCTGCTTTAAGATGAGTGATTTTGAATTGACCATAATTCTTTTTCTCTCTCACCCCATAATTCTGTTTGATCTGTTGTAGTCTTTTTTTTTTTCCTAGCAGAAAAAAATAAAAATCCCTCTGAACAAAGCTTTATAAAGTGGCATTCCAAGTATGAAGAGACGGAGAAGAAAGCGCTTGAGCCCTTGCTGTATGGTAACGGTTTCACCAAACTGCATGCAGGAGCGCAGTCCTGCTGGGATCATCACTGGGATTCAGGTATAACTGTAACTAACAAGGCATAATCTGTTAAGTTTGTTTTACATTATCTCTTCTGTTTGCATAGGCTAAAGCTCTCTGAAGATGCTGTGCTCTTGACACGCCCATGGCAAAGTGACAGCAGGTTTCGCTTATTGATGGGAAGCTGCACAGGCAGGAATATGTATGTATCATCTGTCCCTTCCCCTCCACACATTGTCGAGCCTCAGGACACACTTGTTTTGTTGCTTTTAAACACTTTTAAGTTGAGACAGTTCATCATTTTGGCTAGATTTCTGTTAGCTTTTGGAAACAATGAGAAAAACCAGAAGCGGCAGATGACACATTTTGCTTCTGACTGCTTAGTGGCCTGGCAGAGGCTTCTGTGAAAATTTAACTACTCCAACCATGCTCACCATGCTCAACACTATTAGAACGACCATTCTCCCTTATTTCGAGGGTACCCTGGGCCAGTCTGCTCACACATCTGTGTTTAGAGAGTCTGTTTTATTAATGATAGAAATACGTGTTTTTATTAACAATCTTACACAGAGCGTACAGTTGTATACTTCAGCCCAGAGAAATGACAGTCACATTAAATAACCTATTTATTCTGTACAGTCTTCTAATACACAGATGTGAAAAAAAAAATCTCCATTTTTATATATCTTAACTCTTTTCTGTGATGAGTGAAGTACAAAATATGGTCTATTGGCTTGGAAAGGGCATTGCCCAGTTATTAAACATTTCTTCCAGAAGACTTTTCAGACCTGAGACTGAATTTCTGTTCAGACAGGAGAGGTAGCCTGTGCCAAGTAGCCAGTTATGCAGGAGTTAAGCCAGTAGTGGAAATAAAAAATGGTTTAGTCAGAGCAAGACTTTGAATCATATATTATATTGTAAATTAATGTCCTTAAAGATGTATAACAATACGTGACACATTCCTGTTTCTTTGTTTACTTTTTTCCCCTAAGAATAATTGCTTGTCAGATTTTGAACTTGTTTGGCATCAGATTGGAAAAAAATTCAAGTGTTCTTCTACTCTGTTTTGCTATAATTTAAAGCAGAAATAAGCAAAAATCATCTTCTTATCCCTGATAAGTTTAAGCACAAATTGGGCCCATGTCAGAGCATGCAAGAACTCATGTGCTTGAGCGGACTCCGCAGCAGAGGATGTGAGTTCTTGTGAGGGAGCGGTGGCAAGAAGCAGGGACTGCAACTCTATATATCGTTCTTATCAAGAATCTTTTGAGATCTTCCACACAGTCTCAGAGCTCCGTCACGTAGATATGCTTTCAGTGCAGATTGAAAGCTGTAATTCATATAAGCATCTCCTTTTCTGGCAGTCCGTTGGCTAACAAAGAGAAGCAGGCAGTTTTGTCAGGAAATATCACCAAGCGTCTAACTTTTTTCAGAGATAAGTTATCTCTAAGACCCGTGCTTGGTCATCTTCATTAGCAGGACCTGTTGGGAGGGGAGAAATGTCCTTTTACAGTATTCTCCTTTCTTTGCTAGACCATATATCACTGGGGAGAATACCGGTTTTGAAAAGGTCAATGAAAAGGAATGTGTTTCTTTATGGTCATTGCGAACATGTATGTATAATACAGATTGCACAGACAACATGTCTAATGTTTAGGGGAATATGGAGATGCCCTTGATAGTTTTTCCCACTTCCCACCAGCTTCTTGTGACCTATGGGTTTTGCGTCTGATTTCTTGATGACTTCCTGGGTTGCCATCAGTTACTTTTGGAGAAGGCTCAGTTCTTAAGCAAACCAACATACATAGTTAGCAAATACGCGTAGCCGATGAAATCCATCTCAGGAGACAGCAAGTATTTACTGTTACCGCTGACATCTTCAAGTCTATACAAGGGCAGTGGACATCCATACCTGGTTAATAGTTGTGGCAATCAACACTGGCACTTGTAAACTAAAGCTTTATAGCTTTAGTTATAAGCTGAATAGTCTTTTAAGAGTTTAGTATCTTTGCCATGCTGTGCAATATATTACTTCTTTTTGTTACTCGGTGAATAAACTCACCATACCCAGCTGCAGAAGTCTCCAGAGGACACTGCAAGAGGAACTTCCTCTTTAAGCATCTTCCTGGAGAAAGCTGTGGTATGAGGAAAAATCACGCAACAAAGATTATAAATACTTACTCAAAATAAATGTAACAGGACAGGACTTGCATTTACACTCAGCTTAAGTATGAAATTTTTAAGATGACTGAAAAGGTGATTGAATGAGCAAGAATGGTGCAATGTGTACGAAAATTGAGAGTCATGTTTGAAGAGCTAGGCTTCTCGTTTTTAAATTGAAATTAACCTAAAAGTATGTTCTAGAAAGTGAAGTATATACGGTAATTTCAGAATGTTTCTTCAGTTTTAGGAATTATGATGTACTAGACTTCACAAGTTTGTTAATTCACATAACGTATTACTTTTATCTTTAAAAATATGTCATACTGAACAAAAATATTGTAAAATATTAGTAGAATCTGGTTTGTATATTTTGAAAGGATAAACATATTATCCAGATGGATTGCTTGGATGCATTTTCTACTACAGTTAAGCAATCGTGACTGTGACATTTCCTCTTTGTCCTGTAACAGCAGCATAAATAGTAAGTTTCATAAACTTGTCCTTATTATCAGTCCTCATACATACTCTTGCTCTAAATTATTCAATACTTGATACAACATGACACCATGTAGAATTTGTGGTTTTTGAGGATACTGCACTGGTTTATATGTGTAATAAATGTGACAACAAAGTGAGGAATGATGGAGAAATTTACTTTTTCAAACAGGCGTTTTATCTGTTCTATAAAACTTTACTATTAAAAAACCCTGTGAATTGCGTCTCATTTTGGTGCTAGTGGTATTTCACTCCACACAGCCTCTAGGAAGCTTGTGGCTAGCCTACCTTATACTCTGCAGGAAGCAGCAGTCTTCAGATCAATGCGATTTGAGAAGAGCCGGTGACCTCTGTGGGTCTAGCAATGGGCAAAACTCATGGGTTTCTCCTCACTCACGTACCAAAACTGCTTCTCTTAACGGAGAGGAGCAGGTTGCCTGAATTCTGCTAGTACTGCTGGATCTCACCATTGCACTGGGGTGACAAATACTGCCTGTGGTAACTGAGAGCAGGGCTTCTCAAAAGAGGCTTCCCATAGCTCTGGGATGTCCTATACAGCTCTATTTCCTTTCTCTCTCCTATAATGAGTGCCTAATTTACATTTCTTTACTTCTCTGAGCTAGTAATTAAGGGCAAAGTGTGTATGTAGTAAAAGCAGACATAGCAGGGGAAACAGATAGTGTGGACCAGCAAAACACACCGAAAAGGGACTCAGTGGAGCTTTTCAGGCAGGCTGTTCAGTTTTTGGTTTGTTGTTTTTTTTTTTTTTTTTTAATTCTGTGCACCCAGTGGAGGATGAATTAGGGTTTTTTTTTTCTTTTTTTTTTTTTTCCCCTTTTCTTTCTGTGGCAGAGAGATCCGACTCCCTTTGGAAACCTGAGTATATTTTCCATTTGTTTGCTGTTTTGCTCACGTCAGCATCAAGGCAGACAGACAGTGTGGTTACTGGAGCTGAATCCCTTCAGAGTTCATCGCTGATGTCACCGAACAAAGTAGCTCTAAATACAGCTGGACCAGAAATAAGCTTCTCTCACCAGAGTAAAAGGAAGAGCATGGTTAGTGTGAGATTCTTGAAAACTGGCGTGGTCCTGTCTTTTTTGCTTGATCTTGTTTAAAGAAGACCCTAATTGCGACTGATTTCAAGAGGTCCTTCCACAGCTGAGGATGTGATGTGGCCTGAGCACACCCTCTCCTTCCCAGTCAGGGAGCCTGCAGCTGCCCTGTAAGCAGAGTCTTACCAGGATTTGATTTAAATGGATATATTAGTTTGAAATAAATGGCCCTTTTGTGTATTTGTGCATTTTTAAATTGTGGGGCTGTCTCATTAATTCAGGTAATGATCCAGAGCTGTGACTGAATCTGTTTTCTCTGATGCACAGCAAAGTAAGGCCGAAGAAGAGCTTGTGAGGCACCACAAAACCCAAGCGATGCCCTGTCCAGCTGCCTGGCTGCAGCCACCGGGCCCTTTGCCCTTGCCTTTCCTATCCCTCCCTGAAAGTAGCCTTGCCCTGCTGATTGAGATCAGTGCATGAAGCTTTTTCCTGCTAACTTGCCCCGTAATAGCATGTCCCGTATATTATTTCTTAGTAAAAATCCTTCTTTTGTTACAATAAACATGAGAATTGAGAATGTTTCTGTCACCTCTTGTGGCTGTTAATCAGCTTTATCGAGGAGAATGATTATTAGGACATAACAAACCAATATTTTGGCAGGTTTTGATAACTACAGACAATTTACACTTTGTACTAATGTATAGCTAAATGTACAAAACTGGTGCTAATAACCATTACGTTTTATGTTTTCAGTGCTTCCTTCTTGTATTAATGCTTCTTTAAGGATGGGAAAAATGGAGGTTTGACATTATAGGCTAGTGGCTGGTGTTACCAGAGGTGTTTTGACATTACTGTTTTCTGGTACACAGTCTGCGCTTTGTGATTTCTCTGTGTTTGTCGGCTTTATTTTGCAAATGCTTGGGAAAAAAAAGTTTCAGCAGCTCTGCATGGAACGATGCGGTGCCTAAAAGCAGAATTGCCGACTCCTGTAAATGGCCACCGCCATTTTTTCTTTTTTGTCTCTATCTCAATTCTTTTTTTTCCTAAATATCAAGAAATGAGTACGAAAAATCAGTCTTATTTCTACAATTTCACTGAGGTGATCACTAGAGGGCACTGCGTACTGACAGTAACTCTGCTTTCCAATTTTCAAAGCTATGTGAACGTACAGCTCATTTGAAAATCTGCTCTGATTTCAGACTGGAGACTATTAGCTCTATTTATCCTATCTATAGCAAGATAAATTGGATTAGAATAGGAGGTAGAGTAAAAAAAGCCAACCACTGAGTAATAATAAAAACACACTCTATTATAGCAGTGACTACAGATATCAATGAAATTAAAAATGATTTCGTGAAATGCTCTATTGCAAATGTATCTGTAAGGTATATCATTTTTATTCATGGGATAACCTAATACATGCCATAACCTTGCAGCCATATACTTTTGTAATGCTGATACACATCTAAAAGCTATTATTTGCTGCTTGGTTGCTCCCACTGCTTTCCCACCCCTCGACTCCAAACCTCCTAATTGGTTTTAAAAATGAAATCTCTTGGAAACTTCTGCGGACCTGCTGAAGTGCTTTGAAGTCTTACCTGACAGAGGTGGGAATACGTGCTTTTACTCACACAGATTTGCTTGCCTTTTGTCAAGAAAAATGTGAGTTCAGAGGGCTTAGCAGCAGACAGATTGCCTAGGGAGTGTAAAAGCTCCACATTTACCAGGAGAGGATTACAGAGAGTACAGATCAGGAATGAAATATTACCAGGTAAAGTAATTCACTATTTATCAACTTTGGCCCATGGGACACCCTCTGAAACCATTCTGACATGCTTAGTTTGCCCTAACCTATAGAGTAAGTTCTCCAGACGTGTACTGAGGAGGAAGAGATGCTGCTCTGTACGGTGCGCCCAGTGTCGTCCTGCAGCTACAAGCTTTCAGTTAGGCAGGGACTTACATAGTTTCAATTTAAGTAAGTAAATTAAATAACTTTAAATAAATACATTATCTCACTGGTTATTAGCATTCTTGAAAGGCAGCACTTCATAGGAATTGTTAACAAAGGGATTCTGGTAAATGGAGGACGTATACTCTATCATTAGTAGGATGCTATAATAATGAATTAGCATACTGGTAATTAAAAAAAAAGAAAAATGTTTTTCAGATGTGTGAAATTTTAAATGCAGTTTCAGTGAGGATGTCTAGAACATTTCTAGAGCTTGAATCACTGAACAGCAGGCAATCTTAGTGCTTGCACTTTTTTTCTATTGCTATTCATTCTTCCGTAAGTGCAACTTTATTTTGTCCTTGAAAGTTATACAATGTCATTCCTAGTATAAGCTGATGTCTGTTTATTACTAATAGCCAGGAAAAAAAATTCTGAATGCTGAAAAATACTTGAATAATATTTATAAAAAGATTACATTATTCTAATTACTGGCATTGCTGGTTGTCTTATTGCGATATTGTCCCACTGTGACCTAAAAACCAGTGAGTTTATTTTTCTCCTCTTCTCTGTCTTGCGCACACACAAACAAGGGCCTTTAGGTCTGCAGGTAAAGATTCCATAAAACACTTCAGGTTTATTGTGTTAGTTTGGATGTCTCATGAAAAACAGCCCGTCTTGACGAATTTCACGGAATCACAGAATCACTGAGGTGGGAAGGGACCTCTGGAGCTCACCTGCTCCAACCCCCCTGCTCGAGCAGGGCTGCCTAGAGCCGGTTGCCCAGGGCCATGTCCAGATGGCTTTTGAATATCTCCAAGGATGGACACTTCACAACCTCCCTGGCCATCCTCTGCCAGTTCTCGGTCACCTTCACAGTGAAAAAGTGTTTCCTGATGTTCAGAGGGAACCTCCTGTGTTCCAGTCTTGTCACTGGGCACCACTAAGAAGAGCCTGGCTCTGTCCTCTTTGTACCCTCCCTTCAGGTGTTTCTAGACATTGCTGAGATCCCCCTGAGCCTTCTGTTATCCAGGCTGAACAGTCTCAGCTCTCTCAGCCTTTCCTTGTAGGAGAGTTGATTTGGTACAGATGCTTCCAGAAATAGTGCAACACGAATGTCTCTGCAGCTGCTGAGACAGCAGGGATGTGGGGATCCAGGGGATGGTGGCAAAACCTATAAAGAGCTAAGTAAAATCTGAATTTTTCTAAAATTTCTTGGGGGGGAAAAAAAAAAAGCTTGATTGAGTAGAGTCTGGCTGAACTGGGAGAAAATCCATTTATTATTTTATTCTTGATCCCCTGCTAGATCAAGGTAAATGTCATACAAGCTATTGACATTTCAATTTATATTAGACTATGAACTAGTTCAGAGAAAAAGTAGAAGAAAACACACTGAACTGTGTCAGAATGCAGTTCCCAATCAAATCCTTTGTGTACATATTTTGAAAATGTCTGCCAGCTTGTGTATTTTTAGTATACAGTGAGTAAAGTCTAAAGAACAGCTCACATGCAACAATAAACTAAGAACTGCAACTAACTGCTTTCCAGATTTGACACGCAAAGCTGGCATGAAGGCCGTGAAAGTTGTATCTGCCAACACGTTAGGTCTGTCACAGATAAACCAGCAAATAGTATCACATGACTGTTAAAGGTTGCAGCTTACTGTCAGTAACATGGTAATTACAATTGTAATTTGAATAGCACAGTATGTTTTTGAGACCTGCTGTGTATGCAGACATGTTTTAAAGCTAATGCACTGCTATTTTGAGCATCATTGTTATACTGCTGCTATTGTGTTATCTGGACACGCTTTTCCACAGCACATAAAACCAGGACAGGGAGGACTGTACAAAAATACACAATTTTCCAAAACAGAATTACTTTTGGGATTATCAGTGATACTAAATATCATATTGTTTCTAATAATTTTTTTCTGGACAAGAGTATATATACATATATATACACACACACTCTAGACTATACATTCTGCATTCTATTTTTGAGAAGCAAGCATGTAATTGTTATTGTTACTCATTACTCTGACATACTGAGTTATATCAAGGATGAGGCTAATGAACAATACTAACAATTAGAAAAATCATATTCTTTTATAATTAAAACCTGTGAAAATTTTCTGGTTAGGTGATAGATAGGCCCCAATCTCGTAGGGTATTGAAGTGTGGGTCCAGTATTGCTACTGATTTTGGTGTACTTACACAGCTTAAAGTGAATAGGCATAGACTCAACTAAACACGTTAATAAGGCAGAACCTTGGTGAATAAACCTTTTTTCCTCTGTAGGCAGGGACTAGAGTCCATTTTTTCACGATATATGAGTGCAGGTGCAGTCCACATCAACACACTCAGCTTATTTGGACTGTGCAGTTGGCTAGTACAGTTGTTCCCCTCTCCTCGGGGATGTATAACTACAAAGCACAGTGTCAGCTTTTGTTTTAAAAAAGAAGCTCTAATCCTTTTCTTTGTGAAAAATAATCTAACCAGTAAAATGTTGTAAGCCTGGTTACTAGGGTTGTGCTTCTTGCTCTAATGTGTCATTCTCTGAAGTTCAAGGCTTAGTCTTGCTCTCTGAGACTCTTCACAGCTCTTTTTGGGACACTGTCAAACATTCACAGCATCTATTGATGTCGGAAAGGAGCATCAGTTAAATTCACAGTTATAAGGAGTTTACAGTATCATCTGGCAATAAGCCCACAAAAGTCTTTTTGTTTGCTGGCAGAGTAATTTTTGATTGATTTTATGTTTTTCTGCACTTCACTCACAACTTGATATTCTCTCTGTATCTTATATTAGTAATTTTACTGTCTTTATTTCTCCAGCTGTAAAGTGAGTGTAAAGTCCCGTCTATGTCCTGGATAGAATATTGAACAATTACTTTCACAGTAGCTTAAGTGAAGTCATTTTACTTTGTAGTTGGGACAGGCTAAGAAATCATGAACCGTACCACTGGCTTTGATCTCATGTCCTATAAAATACCTCAGAATTTATTTGCAGTTCTATGAACAAACCAGATACAACTGTTTGAGATCCACTGCAGGAAATTAAGCATTAGAGTTGCACAAATTGAAGAAAATTCCTGACCTGATCAGGTTCCTGTGTATAATGAAGGATGTGGGATATCTTAAAAAAATCATGACACTCGTTCCAGAAGTTGAAGGCAGCCCTTTGAATAGGCTTGGACAACTGTATTAGCAAAGATGATGGAATTGAGGTCAGAGCGCATTTGACAGATGTGATCTGTTTGTTGTGATACAGGAAATGTAGATTAACATAGACATTAAGAGCTTTGCCTTCAGCTCCTTACTTAAAAAGGCATAACATTCAATGTAATATAACAGATTTTTTAAAAAGTATTTTGGAATAAAATTTTGCTGTGGTGTTATTGCCACGCGCATCTACAAAATTTGTGTCTGTGTTTCCACATGCATCCAAAGTTCAATGCAATTAATATAATAGACTTAGCAATCACATTGTTAGTTTGTGAATCATCGTATTCATACTTGTATTGAGTCTCTTCTGTAACACAGTTATTTTTGAGTTCTTCTACCTATCTCCTTTTTCCCCTTCCGCCCTTCCTATATCACTGTCTCTTTTAATGCTTTATTGTTTTCACTGGCCCTCCTGTCTTTCTTTTCTATTTTTAGTGCATTGTTTCAGGCCCTTCTAATGCTTTCCTTTCAAGATCTATCACACACAGCTTTTAATTTAACACAGGGAACTACTCAGAAGCCTGATGAAATGTTTGCTAATGCTTAGGATATGACACACAAATACTACCAAAGTCCATTTAGTTCTGCAAGGTTGTACTTAACAAATTTCCTTTTGTGAATTCTTTTTGAGACATTCGAATGTGTGAAGGTATAGTGGTCATTAGGGACAAGGGCCAGGCTAAGGTGACACAGATTAACACCCTTCATCTTTTTTGACAAATCAAAGAGAAACTGAATAGCTCTAACTGTCCTTCATTCTCTTCTGTTTCTCTCCTTCAAGGGTCAAACTGAAATCTGAAGCTGGGAAATGGCATCTGATGTTTGGTTAATCATATAGTGTTAGCAGCAGTCATCCTTTCTTAAAGTGAAGAAAGCAAAGTTATAGAAACCAGTTCTGTAATGAATAAATGGCAAACATAAAAGGGCATTGCAGATAATGTAGATCTTGAAGACTGTTTATCCTTTCTGGTTGATCCTAGAAATATGTAACAATACTAGGCTGGTTTTAATGGCATCTAAACTGCCATGCAATTTCTCAAGTACAGAAATTAAGGTGATAGCAACAAAGCCCCTCTGTGCATTACATATAGATAATTCAGATGTGATAAACAAGGAAACATTAGCAAGACAACACTTTTGATGGCAGAAGATGGATGATGATATTGGCAGCCATTTAAATAGTTGTAAAATGTGCCAATCAAACAGAATTGTTCCAGCCCTTGGACCATTTTACCTGCAAAAGTGGGTGAGTAAATCACATGAGACAGATTCTATTGACTTTGCAGGAAAAGGAAAGACAAGCCTTTTTTATTGCTATTGATGTTTGCTCTTATTGACGAAGTGTTTGCCACGGACTCAAGTACCACTAGACACATAAATACAAGGAGAACCTTGTGTGTGTCCTTTATCTGACTGGGGGAAACAATTTGCAATTTACATCCAAGGGGTCTGCAGTGTTCCTCCAACATGCAGAACAGTTTCAGAAGAGTGCTGAAAATTGGTTCAAACAATCCTCCTGTCCTACAAAGTCCTTGCTGAGTTCAAAGAGAATGTTTTCCTTTATGGTGCAGAAGAAAACATTTGACACTCTGTCACTGTGATTTCACTGCCTGAATTAGAATCACAGAATCACAGAATGGTTTGGGTTGGAAGGGACCTTAAAGATTGTCTAGTTCCAACCCCCCTGCCACGGGCAGGGACACCTTCCACTAGACCAGGTTGCTCAAAGCCCCATCCAGCCTGGCCTTGGACACTTCCAGGGATGGGGCGTCCACAGCCGCTCTGGGCAGCCTGTGCCAGTGCCTCACCGCCCTCACAGTGAAGAATTTCTTCCTTACATCTAATGTAAATCTTCCCTCTTTCAGTTTGAAACTGTTATGCTTTGGCCTATCTCTACCCTCCCTGCTAAAGAGTCCCTCCCCATCTTTCCTGTAGGCCCCCTTCAGGTACTGGCAGGCGGCTATAAGGTCTCCCCAGAGCCTTCTCTTCCCCAGGCTGAACAACCCCAACTCTCTCAGCCTGTCTTCATAGGAGAGGTGCTTCAGTCCCCTCGTCATCTTTGTGGCCCTCCTCTGGACTTGCTCCAACAGGTCCATGTCCTTCTTATTTTGGAGGCCCCAGAGCTGGACGCAGCACCGCAGGTGGGGTCTCACCAGCGTGGAGTAGAGGGGCAGAATCGCCTCGCTTGACCTGCTGGCCACGCTGCTTTTTTTGCGGCCCAGGATAAGGTTGGCTTTCTGGGCTGCAAATACACATTGCCAGGTCATGTTGAGCTTCCCATCAACCAATACCCCAGGTCCTTCTCCGCTTTCAGTTGCCCAGCCTGTATTTGTGCTTGGGATTGCCCCGACCCATGTGCACGACCTTGCGCTTGGCCTTGTTGAACTTCATGAGGTTCGCACAGGCCCACCTCTCAAGCCTGTCAAGGTCCCTCTGGATGGCATCCCTTCCCTCCAGCGTGTCAACCGCACCACACAGCCTGGTGTGGCTGGCAAAATTCCTGAGGGTGCACTGAATCTCACTGTCCCAGGTTGCTGACAAAGACGTTAAACCGCACCGGTCCCCATACCGACCCCTGAGGAACGCCACTCGTCACTGCTCTCTGCTCGGACATTGAGCTGTTGACTGCAGCTCTTTGAGTGTGACCATCCAGCCAATTCCTTATCCAACATGAGCTGAATTCTCTCTGAACTGTACTAAGTCACAGCCTGGCTTCGTTTGCTAATGTATTTTGTGAAGATGCTAGGTCCATGGGGTCACCTTAAAAAAGACTGACGCAGGAATTCCCTTCCTCATATCTTTTTGTGGGAAAAACAGCCCTGATAAAAAGTGTGAAAGAGGAGAAGAAAATGAAAAAGAAAAGTAACAGCCTGGGTGATTAAGAGGAGGAATCTTTCCGAATGATCTAGGTACAAGTAAAAATCCATAAAAATAATATAACTCTCAGCTGTCATATCCCTCTCTAGAAACCACAGAGGAGCTCATAGTTCTAGAAGGGATAACAGACTTCAGCTGCTACATCTAACCACATTACTAATTTAGCTCTGGAGGTAGAAATCTATGATTTGTCGCCAAGGGTTCCCTGTCCAGACCTCTCAGGAGGGTCGTTACAGTGAGACCAACTGGGGGTTGACTAAGCACAAAGAGAGAATACAGGTTTTTGGCCAGAACTATAGATGAATTTCTGGGAACAGAAAGTGTGTTCTTGAAATTAATAGCCAACTTAATTAACCATTATTTTACATAGGCCTCAGCTTATTTCAAAAGAGCTGTACAAGTATAAACCTTCCCTGTGCTTTCCCGTAGTAAATTAGTTACCCTATATTGCATGCTATACAGATATAATATGGGAACTCATATATAATTTACATAAAAAGCTAAATTTTGGACTTTTTGGTGATTTATTCATTGTCAAAGCTTAAGCACTTGAAAGAAATTAAAACTGAAAAAACATTCTAAGTCTATTTTCATCTGCTGATGAAATATAGTGGGCTTTATGATGGAATACAGTGAATCCTTACAAAGCATAACATAAGTCAAGTTTTGTTAGCACTGTTAGGCAGCCAATACATGTATTTTGGGTAACTAGAAATAAGTATAACATAACCTCAGCTACCACAGTGTGATAGAAGTGAGTAGATGACTTCCCTTTTTTATTGCTTTTTTTAATTTGCATTGTTGGCGTAATAGAGATAATACTATAGCAAGAATAACTGCTCCAGTCTGGTCCAGTTTTGTTAGGATCAGTAAAAAACATGGGTTCCTGTGAGAAAAGGACACACAGTTTTAGAGCTAAGTGAGTTATCTAGGCTGAAGTGGTCTTCTGTTCTGCAGGGACACCTGGCAAGCATGCCTTTGTGCTTAAAAAGAGAATGGGTAAATTTCAGAAGGAAAGTGATTTTGTTGCTGCAAGAATTACAAAGACAAACTTTGAAATATGGGTCTATACTCCTGCAAGGTGACACTCCATTGACTTCACTTGATACTTGCTTTACTGAGAGTTGGTCCAATAGATATTAATGCAGACTATGCAACGGAGGAAAAATTGCTTTCTGCAAAGCTGACAATATAATGTTGTTGTTTTAAAAAGGTAGGATGAATTGAAGTGCTTTTTCTCTCCCTCCCTCTCTCTCTTTCCCTGCAAATGCTTAAATTACACTGGTTTTTGCAGTATTTGATCAGCTCATAGTTGCAAGTTAAGTGGCTATTCTTAAGCTGCTTTTATTTTTGTCAACCTGTTTGCTTGTCTGTTGCTGGTAGGAGAGCTTTCTAATCGTGCCCTTCCAACCTGAGGAAAATCTATAAAAGGCATAAATAAGAGATGGCACAAATCACCTCGTAGCTAGTGTTTGTCCCAAATAGAACAGTCTCTGAGGCATTTGTCATTATAACTAGAAAAGGTTTATGGCCCTAAGAGCAAAGGTCAGAGATTGTATAACTTCTGCATTGCACATAACCATCATTTACAATTGCACTGGAGTATGAAATGGTAGTTGGATTTTGTTGGTTTTGTTTTACTTGGCCTCTTCTCATTTAATAAAGTTTATGTACCAACACAAAGAGTGCAATGAAACTTTCAGATTTCTCTTTTAAGTGATGGGTCACGATGCCCTTCTGCAAAGGTGGAATGCTCAATGGTTTGCATTGTTCTGCCTTGGGGGGTGGGGGAAAGTGAAATAATAAAAATCTCAGGTTGTTAGACTGAGTTTTTGTGAGCCTCCAGGTATGTCAATGTTTCACATTTAGCACAGAGTTCCCACAGAAATATCTGTTAAATGTGCACCTGATAAAGTCAAAGAGGAGTAGATACTGATTGAGCAAATGAGTTAGAGCAGCCTGGGGCTTGGGATTTCAGTGCTGCCATTCTGTGAGCTGTTTAAGCTAATGATGTTTGTGCAGGTAATTCTGGGCTTGACTCAGTATTCGCTGAAGAGAGTAGGCGCCCTTCTGTCAACTTTAGTGCCATTTCAAATAGGCTCATAACTGAGACAGAGGAAAAAGCCAATTGGGGAGAAGTAGTCTCCCCAGATGTCTTCATTGCTTACATACGTGTGTGTGTTTATGTACTTAGAAATATGAAAAAAAAAAATCTGTCTTGATTGCTTGTATGGAATCAGTTGCTTGATGCCCAAAGGAATATACATTATTCTTTCCTGCCCCTCCTTGCTTTTTTGGTGCATAGGATTTTCACTAATCATAGCAACAGCGAGTCTTAACACATTGAAACCAAATACATCCTTGATTTTATTGGAATGTTTTCAACATCATAGCAATGAGCATTTGTGGCTCTTTATGTGTATACATACTTGAGAAGTCATAAAGGGATTGCTTGGACTGCTCCATTCTCACATAGGTTAATTAGGAGTCTCAAAATATATGTAGAGATGGTACTTCCTGAAAGTTATTTTCTCAGTCACGTAACCACCTTTAGAAGACTTGCAACTGTACAGTACCTATTGCTTGGCAATTGAAAAACTCGACATAAATATTTGCATTTTAGACCTTAGCCAATACTTGAATTTTACAGCCTGGCTTGTCATACCAGCAGAGCCATGGACTAAAATTAGCATAACCTTGAATGCTCCAGCTGGGCTTGTAACAGAGATTTACAAATACCATTTCAGCAAACAGCAGCTAGAATCCCACCAAAGTTTTTCTAAAAACCCAAAAAGCTTAAATCCAACTCCCTTCCCCTAGTAACTCAGAAGATACATAGTGGTATGACCTAACAATTCCCTTGACAACTGTGTTGAAAGGGAGAATTTTGTATTCTGATCAGCGCAGATACAGCCCAAACAAATATTCTATGGGAGAAAACAAACTAATTAGGAATTTTGCAACAGAAGAGCTACAGTACCTGGCAGACCCCTGCTATTGAACTGCATGATGCTTTGCCACATAGATCTTCCCCCTAATTGCGATGATTTATTTTTATTCAAGAGCAGTTAAACCTCATTGTTATGCTGCCGGCTCAGCACTGCCCTTGCCTGGAGACTGCTGTGGCTTAAACCTCAAATACGTTAAACCAGAAATTGTAAATAGTGGCATGAAACCTTGGAAGAACTAATGGGAACGTGAAGAAGCATTATAGTTTAAAAGTGGAAACTGTAAAGACGAGCACAGGTAACCTCTGGAACAGAAACATGTGTGGGAGAATGGAATTGGTGGGGTCAATTTGTTACCCCTTAATAACAATGAAACCCAGAAAATCACATCCATTTAAAAATATTTGGAAAGCTCTTTATTCCCTGAATACCTCATTCTCCCTTTCAGTGCTAGAAGACAATTTTTTCCTGTGAGGAGAAAGAGCCCTCATCCCCCCTCTCCCCAAAGCCACCTCAAGGCATAAATATAGCAAAACCTTCCGGTAAGTCCTAGAAAACCCTCACAAACTTTGTATGTGCCTTGACTTTGCACAGGGGTCAGCTAGTTACGCCTTGGATGGATTTCAGCTCAATTAGTGCATGCAGGTTTGTTGATGGTCTATCAAATTTCTCGTCCCTGCAACGGTTTCACAATCAGAAAGATTACACAGAGGACATCTTATAAAAATGTTGTTATAATCTAACCTGGAATTTCAGCTCATCTGGAGTGAGAAAGGATGACTAAATGTTTATTCATGAGGCATGGTGCCAAACGCAGGTTGTGCGAAATTACAGCGCTGCCTTTGGGTGTTGCGGCTAGCCGTTATGTGCTAGGTACTTTACGACTAATCCAACTGCGCTTCGTATGTCAGAGCCCTCTCAGACTCTCTGAGGACTAGCTAATGGAACTGGGGGGCAACGCTGTGGCATTCTGTGAGAGCCGTCCCGCACCCAGAGGAGAAGGGTCTTCCAGGTGGGCAGGTTACGTTAGCCCCGCTGCGTGACACAGTGCAGCTGAGGAAGGCAGGCTGATCCTCGACACTGCCCTCGCTCTTTAGGTGGCTGCAGAAAAGACCATCATCGCTTCTCCCCTTTCCTGCCTAGCTAGTTTGTAGCGTGGAGTTGAGGAAGGATGAGTTCGTGACACACGTGGAAAAGTTAACCTGAGACTGTGATGCCATAACATTGCCTACAAAGCTATAGCTTTCTATTGTAGCAAGATTGTTGTGATGAGATAAAAGTGTTAGGCATAAACTGTGATCTCTTATGTGTAAAGACTGAGTCAAAATTATCCTGTGAATGTAATGAATATAATAAAGTACAAATGTATTTTACCAGAAATATTGCAAACTACAGAAATGAGCAGTTCTTAGTTTAATATTAACACAAAAATCACCCTTAGTAACGCTGCAACAGGAAACGATCATTTGATGTAGGTATGGGAGACCCTCATCTGCTTAAAAATGACATTTAAAGTTGGGGATAGTTACACAGAAGGGAAAACAAAGATAGTAAATATCAAAAGAAGAACTGTTAACCTACACGATAGGAGCTGGAGGCAGTGGTAAGAGGAAAAACAACACACACAAAAAAGAAGGAGGCCACAATGCTAAGTAAGCACGTGCTTGAGAGATTGAAAACAGTACTTGAAAATAGAGAAGAATTAAAAAGACCAACATTAACGCATCAAGGGAAAAACATAAATAATCTGTGGTCAAAATGAAGCATGGAAAAGTTTTAAACATCAGATAAGTAAGAAAAGAACTGTTGAGACTAGGCAATGGAAGAGAGAAGCAAAGGTGAAGACTGATGCTAGGATTTCACATGACATTAGTACTATAGTTAGACATTTTTTAATTATGTGAGGTACAAGAAATTATGAGACAACAAATATTTAATAAATGGACAGCATTATTTATTCATAGATGACAGAGCCAATGGAAGAGGAGAAAATATTAATTAATTTTTCACTTCAGGATTCCCGGCAGAGTGTGGGAACAGATGCTGAAGGCAAACAAATCTCTTATATTGCAATTGGACTTTACCACAGACAATTACAGTCATAGAGGAGGATTAATACAAAAACCTGGGTAGAAGTCATAAAAACTCATGCTCCAGGCCATAAAGTAATCTGTAATTCTAATTTTTCCCGCAAAGTAGGGATTATTTTATCAGTATTTAGTTTGTAATAGTCCCATGTACAACCTTCTGAACAGACATCCGAGATCTTTGTTCAAATACCTTATTATCTCAGCTTTTGTGATGTATGTCTGAGCCAGTGTTTCTGAACCTTTTTGGAAAGAATCTTGATTCTGCCATACCTTTACTCATCTCCTCCCACTGGGTGCCGTTCCGTGATCTCAGCTTTCATCCCTCCCTCCCTCCTGGTTTCTGCTGCTTCCTTCTTGCTTACCTTCATCCAGAAGCAAAAGCACCAAGAGGTTAAATAAAACCCACAAACAATTTGAGCCAGGCACTGCTAAACATCATGCCTCCCCTGTAACCCACTCCAGAGCATCCTTTACCAACCTGTGCAGTGACATCGGCCAGAAGCTTTATTCAACAGGACAATATCATTGTCTGATTTAAACAGGAAGCTGAACAAAACTGAGAGAAAGCATACTGTAGGCCTGTATATTTATCACCATCTTGTCCAGAATTGAAGGTGAGAAAAAGACTGGAAAAATATTTTAGAGTTTTTTAGAAATTTTTCAGAAGTTTTAGAAGCTTCTGAAAATTAAAAAGGAAAATCTCATTATTTAAATAGGTACCCAGCTGCAAGATATCCATCTGAAAACAGCAATAGCTGGTGGAGTCGTTGGACACTTGGAATCAAGTCCCAAGTATCATATGTCAAATACAGCATAGGTTTCCTCTTTAGGAATCGACTTTTCAGAACACAGGAACTGCTCAGTATTCTAGTCTTTTGGATCCTGCCGCAAAGGATACAGACAACAAAGGTGTTAGATTTTTCACTTGCAAACCGCTTCCTGATAAATAGGAAGTACTTACACGTGAACCACTGCTGAAATGTGTTTTGGAAATGATTCCCTTGATAGCAACAATTTGAGAACTAGTGAAAATTATGAGATAATAAATCAAAATAACTTCTGCTACACAGAAAGTCAGAGAATCAACTGAAGCTCAGACAAACAGACATCAGTCACATTCCCAGAGCAGAAGGTAGATCCCACTTATTTCAAAATTGTACCCTCTCCTCTTTGTTTGGATTCATTCCACTTGGCGGCATTCAATAAATGTCGGCTGTGCCTAAAAATAGAGAGTTTGTGATATTCAGGGAGTCATTAATTGTGTAGCCATCATCAATGACTGATTATTCTCAGGCACAGGGGAAGAGGAAGAATTTCTTCACTGGAGAAGTTAGATGTTCCACAAATTCTGATTTCAAATGACAAAAGCATCTTTTGTGCTGTTCTTAACTAAATAGTACACATTTTATCTGGAACAATAAATGAAGCATTCACAGTAACTCATTCATAGAGGAGCAAAGGACTCTAGTATTTGGAGATTTTTCTGGAATAATGGGAATGAAAAATTGACAGATACGCTGCCAGAGCTACATTGCTCCATAACAAACTTTGCAAGAGAAAGGAAGAATAGTTAGAATAGTTTTAAATAGCACATACTATGTCATTTGAAAACTAAAACTTCACAGAGAAAGAACTCCATAAGACAGGGTTTTAGATAAGTTTTACAAACTTGTTGAAGTTCCTAATTTAACTGTAGCCTTTCTTCAGCAGTGAAATCAAGTTCAAAGAGGACCTCAGAAATTCAGCTCAATTTTGTTCTCAGCAAAACCTGGAGGAGGTGGAAGAAACATTTTTCTTAAGTCAGATCTTTAAGAACAAATCGCAGCGTAATGGAAAGATGTTTAACAGCCGAGGGAATTCACTAAAACTTTACACATGTCTTAAATGTAATAAAAAGAGTAACATTTTAACAGGAACTTGTCATATTTTGCACCTCTGGGGGGACAATGACAGACAGCAGACCAGTTTTGAAGGTACCCTAAAACAAAGATTTTCAATGTGGTATAGATATTTTAGACTCAGTTCTGTCAGAGGGTCCGTCCAGCTAGCTCCATGCCTCTTCTTACAGATCTGTGCACCCTAGAATTTGATCAAATTGCTAAGGAAAAAAAAAAGTATGCCGCTCATTATCTTTTTCTCCGTTATTATATTGTATTTTGGTTTTGGTTATCTTTTTCTCCATTCCCTCAGAGTACCTTCTTCTCATTAGTTACAAGACAAAATGTGAGCAAATAGATCTAGCGAACATAAATATATTTTAAAATTGTCAAACAGCCTCCTTGTTACCTTTTAGTTTATTCTTCAGCACCATGATATATACTTAGTCCTAAACTATTGACTTAGCTGACTAAACTGGAATTCTTGGTAAGATACTATTTAGTTTACGTGTAAAGTATGCTCACTTCTTAATGGTTCCCTTATTTCTCTTCCAATTTTCAGTTGCTCAATGAAATAGTGTTTTGGCTATTCTTCAAATTTCCTTTCAGCCTCTGTAATTGCTCTATTACTTATCACACAGTATAGTATTTCTACGGTCTTCATTTTTAGTAGGATATCTGAACATGTATCTGTTTCAGGAAAATTAGGAGGGCTGTTGTGTTTTGAATGCATGAATGTTTTCCTGTTTTGAAAGAAAAAAAGGGATGCTTTTTTTTTTTTTTTTTTTTTGCTTATAACTTCTCTTTTTATCACTGAGATTTAAAGAAGTAAATTTATACTGTGGAAAATGGCAGTTCTTACTTGTTGTGTGGGCATACCTGAATGAATTCCTACATAGTTCTCGTCAGGAATGGTCAGACCTGAATGGCGCTATCAGAATGACAGCAGCAGAGGCAGTTGACTGTCAATGATCAGACATCAACTTTTTCAGTTGACAGCTGAAAGGAGAACTACCAGGTAAAAAGGCACGTACAACTAACTTGAAACAGAGGTCTGATGCACCAGATAAGATTTTGAAAACTGGCCACTGAATGGAGAGGAAAAATCTGGAACACAGAGAAACAAATAATGCTGCTAACAAACAAGGTTTGTTTTTCTATGGTAAATTATAGTTTCTAGTTGAATAGCAATTGCTGGCGAGTTCTGAAAGATGTCTAGTGATGTTACAAATGCCATTCATTGGCTACTCGCCTGGGAGGCTGTGACGGGTTGGCCCTGGCTGGACGCCAGGTACCCACCAAAGCCGCTCTCTCACTCCCCCTCCTTGGTTGAACAGGAGAGGGAGAATATAACGAAAGACTTGTGGGTCGAGATAAGGACAGGGAGAGATCACTCACGGGCAAAACAGACTCGATTTGGGGAAAAATGAATGTAATTTATTACCAGTCAAGCCGGAATAGGTAATGAGAA
>JAVKLA010000047.1:7239689-7257205 GCA_034782735.1 Sagittarius serpentarius
GCCAGCTGGCATTGGCTGTAGCGAACACAGGGGAAGCTTCTAGCAACTTTTAAAGAAGCCACCCCTGTGGCCCCTCCGCTACCAAAACCTTGCCATGTAAACCCATTACAGAGGCATATCTCTTTTTAGTTCTAGTCAGTGATAGCTTACTTGCTGGGATGGATCTGTTTTTGACTTTTTAAATCCTTCCCTTACACAGCTCTCACCCTCTACAGTAGCATTGCAACCACACCCTTTGTCTCAGAGAAACGGGGTTGAAGGTAGGACTGCTTCCCTAGAGGTAAGACAGCCAGCCCTCTCAGAAAGATCGTATCGAATATTAGTTTCTTGAATACTTGAGGTCTGCAAAAGACGTCAGCTCTCTAGAAAGGGAAGATTTTTGGACATTTATACAGAATATCAACCAAATCTTTTGTTTATGCACGGGAATTTGCTCAATGAGTTTAGTAAAAGGAATTTGACGTGACTTTGGGTTTCACCACATCAGACGAGAGAGACGCTTTCATGTAAGAGAGAGGCTGCAGGAGCTGCTACGTATAGCTTCAGGGAGACCAGCCGAGCCCGACAAGGACAGAACTCATGTCACCAGGCTACTCAGGGGCCCCGTGCCGTGCTCAAAAACGGCTCTGTCTGTGAGGCTGGTGAAAATCTTTTACAGACTGACTCACAGCTGAAGATGACCAGAATTTATTCAGTATCACAAAACCCCAGGATTTCCCGCGTCAGCTGACACGGTACCTTTCAGAGCCCCGGTGGGCATGGTTTGAGCGAAGCATCGGGCATGTCCGAATGCTGTCCGCTAGTGACTGAGCAGCGGAGCAGCCAGGTGCCCTCCCTCAGCTGCTCCTGGGACAGGCTGAAGAACGCAAATGTCACCTCTGCAGATGCAGGCACTTCATGAGGCCCCTTCTCATCGGCAGCGTGGAGACACAGCTGCTGCGTATGACCGCACGTCAGGGCTCTTCTGGTCTGAACAGGCACGAGTCTTGCCACCTGACCAGACAAAAATCCATCCGTTGTTCAAGGAAGCAGAAGGTGCTCGGTGCTTAGCAATGAAAAAATAGCAGAAATCCTTACACAAACAGTGCACATTATAGCTTTGTGAGCCTCCCGTAAGGTCTGATGCAGCTAAAAGGTCACCCCCCTACCTCCGACGATAGCCTTTGCTCGTGATTTTCTGTAGACTGCCCGTTATCCAGGTTTGGCTCCACCTAATTTTCAAACCCTTTCTAGCAGCATACCTGTCATCAGCATCCAACGTGTGCGTCCGGGGCGGCGGGGGGGGCAGACAAAGAGGGAAAGTGCCCAAGGAAAAGGCCGTCGGCCCGCAGAAGTCCAATACCCCCAGGACGATCTCTCGGGGAACTGGATAAATTAAAAACATTTCCCGGCCAGCATTCACCTGAGGGGCTGTCCATGCCTGCCCCGCTCCCGCTGCTCATCACGCTCTACTTTTGCCAGCGGCGGGCGGCCCCGAGACGCATTTCTCCGTGGAGGTTCGTTGAAAGGAGTCATCCTTTCCAGCACGGCGGCGTGTTGTTTATTTATGGTGCTGCTGCTGCGGCAGGCGTGGGGCCTCGGCAAAAGCACACAGGGCTCTGTGAGATAATAAAACAGCCAGAAGGCTTTCTGCGTGTTCGTGTCACAAAAGGCTCTTCAGAGAGGAGCAGTTTTAGTGTCTGAAGCATGAAGTGCTATTTCAGAATTTGGAGGCTGCAGGTTTTTTTAACTCTACAATTGAGTGATTTGTTCATATTTTTTATGTAATAAAAAGAGCAGCACAATGTGCCTCCTTGCTTGCTTAGAGACCGTTTGAAATTTTTAATACTTAAAGCAGAAAGGTTGCATGGAGCTGATTGCCACACTGACGTGAACACAAATATTTTTTTCACTTAGCTGGGGACTGAAAGGAATGATGGAAAAAGTTTTCAAAAGGAGTGAGGGGAGGAGAAAGAACTGGGGGGTTGATAGTCAGGATCTACCTTAAGGGTGGGCTGCAGTTTCAGACACCGGTTTACCATGGTGTGGTTTTGCTTCCTACTTGACTGCTTGAGTTTAAGGGTCTTTATGATTTTATTCCTAGATCTAAGAAACTAATTTTAAATACTGCTCTTTTTTTTAAAATGAATGACTTTTGTCAAAACCTCATTAGACTTTCTTTTGTGGCAGCCAGCTGAGATTCCTAATTTTAAAGAAAGAGAGATGCGAATATTTGTATTGCAATATTGCAAAATCTTTTTATTAAGATATTTTGGAGTGACTGTGGAGCAACTGATGTCATGAAGTCAGCTTGAACATAGGGTTTACCCCCCAAAAATCGTAGAGGAAGCGAGTCAAGTGTTAAACAGACAGTAAAGAATTTCCCACAGAACAGAAATCCTTCATTTTTAGAATAAAATTTTCTTTTCAATGAGCTGAAAGCAGAATCAAAAAACTCTTTTGTGGAACAGAACCACTTCCTGAAGATGTATTTAGAAAATTTGAATCTTTATTGAAATATAATACAAAAGTTGAAACAATACTCAGTTTCAATCAAGATACCGCAAATCACTTGTAGGCAAAGTTGTGTTTATAGTGGCAGATCCTTATAGAAGACCACGATGTAAAAAGACATTAGTTTTCAACATTAAACTGTTCTATTAATTTTAACAGTTAATAATTGATAATTGTTAATTATTGATATTTAATAACTGCCAGTAAACTAATTTCCAGGTTGAATGCTCGTCTCACTGTTTACTGAACCTCAGACAGTTTTCTGTGTAAACGCTGGCCGCTGGAGCTCACCCATTCTGCACAGACACTCGCATTTCCCGTTTCTAAATCAATTCACTTGGCAGGTCAGAGAGGCTCTGGTACATTTTGGTAAATGGGGTGATCGGTGCTGCTTCTCAACATCCTGGTTTTAAGGCTTGTTGTACGTTGTGAACAAAATACTTTTCTTTCCATTTACTGAGAGTTAGTTCTACCGCTAGTGCTAAAAAATAAGTTTATGTGAAAGCGTATGCTTTGCAATAATGGAGCAAAGGTCCAAAACCAGATTAAAAAGCCAGTATAAGTTATTACAGTTATGAGTTACACTCAGTTATGAGGATTTTCCTTACCTACACTAACCTCTTAGCTTATAAGGAACAGTATCGAGCCTCCACACCCTGTGTGGTTGGTAGCAAACCTTAGAGAGGAGCGCATCTTTTCACCTCCAGCTGTCCGGAGTCACACAGCGCAGAAGCGTAGAGGACTTCTGTCCTCTCAGGATGGATTAATCTCTTCTTTCCTTTCTCTTTCTGTTTGTATGACTCAAATGTGTTATGATTTGATGCCAGGGCATCACACGGTTTGGTGAGGTATATTACTTCTCTCTCCTCTTCTTTGAATATTAACATTACAGTTTGATACCTCCATGAGTAAATTGCTGGCGGCAGACTGCTTTCTACCGACTACTGCCTCTGCCTAAAGTGCATAACTTTATGAATTGTATGTAAGGAACAATATTCATGTACCACCTCATTACAAAACGTGTGCTTTTTCTCTTGATACGTATTTTTTTAGATTATTTGTATATCTGAGTCATTATGTATCTGGATATTTTTGCTTCAATTATTTTCAAAAGGATTTTTTTCCTAGCAATTTATCAGTTTATTCCATTTACAATTATTATTTTAAAGAGGAAGTGCTGTTTGTGAAGACAATGGCCATGTGTTTGATCAGTTTCTTTATTTTATGTATAAAATTGAGGACTCAATTTTGAATAAGCTTCCCGGTGAAACTATCACAAGAGCTAGAAGGGCATAAGTCACTTTTATTTTTCCAAAATAAGCTACTATTATTAATAAACCTCCATATTATAAAAATATCAAGTAACATGGAATAGGAAAAGACTAAGAGAAAAATGGTATTTCTGTGTTAAAAGCATTGTTATTACTATTCCAAATCACAGACTGGAGGGAGAAAGGCAGTTCTTCTTTTTGAATGTCGTGCTAAGGAAGAGACACTGTATTGATAATACAGGTGAATGGAGACCAGTGCTATATGGGTAATGCTTGTCCAAGTCCCTGCAGCTTCCTCTCAACTGTGTTTATGTCACCTCAGGCTGTGAAGTTTTAGCTTGGAATAGTTCATTCACTTCGACACATATTCAGCTTATGGAGTACCTGGGGCAACCATGAGACAGAATTATTTCCAGTGAGTAATACTGGATATGAATTTTCTCTGCTTTCTGAACCAGTCCTGCTTTCCTTTATGGAAAAGCTCTTTAAATGGTAACACAATGTGCATTTGAGGCATCCTGTTTCTTCTATATAGCATATAGGCTTTATATATAAACAATGCAAAAGGTTATTATATTCTCCTATATTCTACAAAATCCTGTTTTACTGCAGCACCAACTTATCTGCTTCATCACTTCCATTATACAAAAATTTTCCACAGGGCAATATTATACCCTACTGGTATGTATTCACAAAAATGTGGAAAAATAATTTCCCAAACAAACTTTTTACTGTACAGTTGGTCACCTAAGGCATATGAAAATGTTTTTCTTCCTTGAAGTGCATCATTAAAAAGTTTAATGAAGGGAAGTATGAACTACTGTTAGAACTATAATGATTAATATATAATCAAGAGAAATAACATCATGTAAAAGAAATATTTTTGAAGAGAATTTTTAGGTCTCAAGTTTTCCAGCCACATAAGTATTTAGAAGTTTTAGACTGTCTGAGACGGTCAGAATGGCTGTCTTCTGAATCTCAGCGAACTGAGTTTACGTCTTATCTGTGTTTCTATGTGTCATATTTTGTAGATTGTTTGTTCAGCTCTATCAATAATGTTAACAAATCTGGTAGCCTCCTTAATCTGGGAAACGGAGTAGTGACTCATTTTACTAAAAGCATAACAGCATTGGTGAGGCACTAGGTAAAAACCTACACAAGGACGAGGAGGAAGTCATCATCCCCATTGCAGGTCTAATGGAAGGACATGATCCTCCCTATCCATTTGCATCATTGAAATATTTTCCCCGTAAATTTAATATTTTTACTCAAACCACTGGTAGCTGAACTATTGCAAAAACACCTGAGATGACCCAAGATGCAATCTCTGCGGTTTGGCTGTGAGTGCCTGATGGAGTGCCTGGCAATTGCAAAGGCAGGCTCGAAAGGAAAAGGCATTGCAGGCTTAAGCTGAAGCACAACGGTTTTCTAATATCGATTTAGAAGACATGTTGTGCATCAGAAATTGAATTCCATTCCCTTCACCTCTCAGAAACATTATGAAATCCCAATCATTTTATTTACGAATTGTTGTATTTGCAGTCTTTGAGACCAGTTCCCTGAGACAACGAGCTGGTCAACTAGTGGCAAGGCAAAGAGAGTTTAAGGAGACAACTGTAAAATTGTGAATATAGTAGACTTTTAGGGAAAGTTGTCTGGATATTAGAGTAACCAGAGACGCTATAAAATATTTTCCACACAAGCATTACCAAAACTGTAGAAATAGATAGAACCCCCAGTTTCTGTGATTAACAAAACTCTTTACCAACTCCCTGAGTAAAGACACTACCGATGTTTGACTTGTGCTCTGAGATACTAAAAACTAGTGAAGTTTTAAAGTTAAGTTTAAAGAATTCCTAGAAGTGACCCATACTTTATTTTTTTAAAAGCTATGCAAAAGTCTCTGATAATTTCCATCTCTGATTTATTGCAACAAGATATAAAGCAAAGAAAATATAGGAATGGGGGAGGGGTGTTACAAAGAATTTACATCCTTCATTTGTAAAACCGACACCAATTGAACAAAATTTAAGCCAGCAAGCGAAATCTGTTTATAGCATAGACTAACTTCTTCATATGTTTCACTGCTGCAGAAATCAATAGTCTATGGCTGTGACAGCAAAGCAGAAGGTCTGTTAATTCATTAGCAGGTCTAGGTAATATGCTTATAATATGGTCAGTCTACATTAATACTCCTTGGAAGTGAATCAGAGAGAGTATTCTCTGTAGTACACCAGATCATAGTTGGCACAGGAAGAGATGTTTTAGTTTTGGGATAAACATCTTAATCACAACTCTAACAGAGTCTGTGTCTGAAAGAAGTAGGAGCTGAAGAAGTCAAAAGGAATGCTTCGCCACTCTTTAAAACTCATTTTACCAGGTACAGCTTTTTTTCGTGACAGAGTACTAAGAACATTTCCTCCTGTTTCAATGTACTTTAACACGCATCGAAGCCTAGGGGAGCTCCTTCACAGCTCTCCTCTCTCCCTGCACCTTTCCCAAATCCGCAGCGAAAATCGTGTATGTAGTGTATTCATTTCCTGCTGTTTGTTATTGGCATTTTCTCCAGAGTAAGTAACTATACTGAAGTGTGGCTTTTTCCTGAAGCACCAGCTCTGGGAAATTATACATTATAATTTAGCTGGTAATTCCTAGGTTGATGGTCAGCATGGAAAGTAACACATTCTCAGTATAATGATAGTGGTCTCTTTTTTGGTCAGCCGATGTAATTTTTCTTGCTAAAAATCTATGACCAGGCAATGGGATTCCTTATTTTCAATTTCTTTTTATGTTTCAAAGACAAAACTAAAATCAGTTATTATTTTTAAATAGGAATGTCACCCAAATAAAATGTGGGGAAATTATGTAATTCACATATGAACATATAATTCAATATGGGCCTTGATTTTACGCAGCTGTAAGTGGTACTTCTTAGAGCACTTCAGGTGCTATGCATATTCTGAAGCAGAAGTCAAATCCCTGGTCAAAAAACTCTCTGGCCAGAGATTTTACTTCTTTATAGTGTGCCATCATCACAAACCCGTTCATTTTCTAAATAGCACTGGCATGGAAGTTTGGCTTCTTAAATCCTCCTAAGGGCCTTACCAACCCGGCTGCTGTGATGGGTATGACTATGACAGCATGTAGCCAAGTCCAGGCACATCTCTGAAGCGTTGTTTTGACACTGCTGTTTAGTCTGCTTCGCATTGATGTAAAACTCAGAATCAGTATTTGACCTACTGATTCTAGCCCAGTAAAGTGAAAAAATTACATAGGCTCATATAACTGACTACAGCAATATTGTCTGCCTTCTAAAACATAAATCTGCTTTCCTTTTAGAGGCGAGCAGGTCCAGACATAAAAATTTCTTGGATATTGCATATATAAGTACAAAATCAGAAGGCTGTGGGATTTTTTTTCAGCTTTAAATAAAGCCGTGAAACGTTAAGTCTAGTAACATTTGTATGATTATATATATTCTGAATACTTTGTAGATTTTTCTCTTTTGATGACAAAATACCTAGTGCCGCTTGTTGACTAACTGTTCATATATATATGGCTTTATCACATATTGTTACTCCTAAATTATGAAAATTCTGATCTAGAACAAGGGAAGCTCCCTCACTTGGGTAAGATGCAATTAGGTCTACCAGCTGCTGTCTTTAGACTTAGTGCTTTGCCATGGCTTTGCACTGCTCTTCCGTTGGAAAGTGCTACTGCCTTCGCATTTTAAGTTGAGTTATATTTTTCCCCATTCACTTCATGACTAGTTGCACAACAGTTGTTCTGGCACTGCGTAAAATGCGGTGCAGAAATGGAAATAAATTGCAGCAAGGGAACTTCTCAAACTGGCAAATGATTATAGCAAAAATAAATATTAAATATCAGATCCCAGACTACCTCATCCATCTTCAGTGGTGTGGTGCACTGTTGTTTGGAGAATTTATCACCCATAGCTGGACTACCTACAGGTCTTTCCATTTCAGTTGTATTTCAGCCCAGTCTTTGTACTGGAATAACAATGTATTGCGTCATTATCAGTTCTGATAGTACAGTACCCTAATGCTTTAAGCTCTATTTCTATACAACTGACTTTGGTATCTCACACTGAGTGAATCAATATTATTTGCAATATTAACAGAACATTAAATATGGAAATAAGATGAAAGAGCATAGTACTTTTTTTTTTTTTAATAAGGTTATTTCTCTGGTTACTTAGCGGAAGATATATGTAAAGATACAGTTTTGTACTTGCTTCTCTAGTTTCACTTGCTATCCTGCAGAGAAAAATTTGGTCAAAAGTAGTTTAGAATAATCAGGTTTATTTTTATTAAGATCGTATTTAACTCTAAGCATAATGGATAGCTGCACCTGGTTTATCATTAAAGAAATGCCATTTATTCTGTGGCAATCCAAGACTGACTATCAGAACAGTTTGATATTCAAGTGCTTTTTGTTAAAGAGTAGAAATAAATGCATATGAGTCTGTAGTGGTAGGTATAAAACTTGAGGACAGAAAGAAACTATAAACAGCAACTTAAGAGCAATTTAAGAGTTTGTGAAGATGCCTTGAGCAGTATTTTAGCAGTCAAAATCCAGTTCTTCAACAATGAAAACATTACTTGGCAGGTAATTTCACAAAATAATTGTTGCAAACTAAGACCTCAGTAATTTTGTTCATATTTTGGATGTCAGACTTACAGAAAAGCATGTTTAAACATATATATATATAACCTGAAAAGAAAATGGCCTAGCAATAGGAAAGCAGCCTCAGCCTCAGAGCAATGTGCATGTCTATTTGCATGCATTTAATCCCTCGCAGTCATGTATCATTCACAAAAGGCAGTATCTAGAATGACAGATTTGATATGTAAAAGCTTTCAAATGGATTGGTATGCTAAAGTTTTCAAAAAGCCTGTATTATGCCCTCATTTCACATGAGTTGTTCTACAAGTCCTCTCCTCCAGCACAGTCCTTTGCATTTCTCAGTAAACAAGGATGCACCTGACAAGAGGACGTGGCTAGAGGTGTATCTATCTTCCCACAGCCCCTGCTGCCGTTTCCCTGACATGTGCTGTCCCAGTTTTATAAATTAGAAATCTGGTTATTTCAGATTAGTCTCTCAGCAATGCCAGCTGTCTCCCTTTCTAACACTTCCAAGATGCTTTGAAGCTTTTTCTGAATTGTATTGGTAACATTACTGCAGAAAGATAGGAAGAATATCATAGCTGAAAAAGGTTACACAGGCACACGTAATGGACTATGGCAATAAAAACATTGCCTACTCTTTTCTAACAAAGCAGATATTGCTTTCCTTCAGATTAAAAAAAAATGCCTTTAGACTAAAAAAGAATGCCTTTAGACTCAAAACCAAAGTAAAGCTAAAATACCTTTGCTACTAACTTTCCAAGTTAAAAGCAGAAAATCTATATTGTGAAGTGCCTCTTCTCTGGCTGTGTACAGTATTTGCCATACCATGCAGCTGAAAATAAAATACCCTCTTATTGTTGGGCTTCAAGTAGTTTGCAGTTGCTTCTCCTAATTATAAAGGGAAAATTGGTGTTGTAGAAAAAAAATAATAATGCAGATACGGGAGAAAAATGAAACTTCTGGGGGATGTTTGTTTACATCATATTGATGTTTATATTCTTCACACACATTTTCCAAAGCATTCATCTGGATTATTTGCTCAGAACGAACACTACAGTGGGAAATACAGTCACAAAGAGAACCACTGGATGGAGCTGTTTGTTGTGACTTTTGTTTTACTCTGGGATATTAGAGACCTGTATGTACAAACAAACTAACCTTGGGGGGGGGAAAAAAAAAAAAAAGAAAAAGAGAATGAGGTACAAATGATAGGGGAAATACACAGAAACTTAATCAGAATCCAGGACCTAATTAGACAAACTGTTGAATCAAGAGAGCTCAGCTGGAGGGGACAGGGCAGAGTTTCTGAGTATTCTGCAAAAAAGAGCTGAGGAGAAGGAAAAAAACCCCAAAAATCACTCCAAAATTTGCTTCAATCATTGCAGTAATGTACTGTTCAGGTCTCCAACTGGATGTTTGGTGCTGAAGTGACTGTGTTTGCATGTGTTTCTTTCGCCTTGCCTTCTTTAAAAAAATGTAGCGCTTGCAACACAGTGAAACAGACACTTCTTATTGACAACCAAGAAATGAATGATAGGAACAATAATGAATGATTCGTTTTCAAAACAGCACTAAACCCCCACTTCACTAGGCATGCCCGTGTTTTCTTCAAATGCGAGTTTACTAACTGTAGTGCAAGTTGTTTAAAATAAAAAGGCAAAATCTCTGCAATGCAGCAATAAACTCTTAATCATATGCTCATTAGTACTCGGTGAAGTTTCGTTTTGTGAGGCAAACGATTTCTAAGTTCATGAAGGTGGGCGGTGGGGGGAGAGCTAATTCCTTTATTCATTTGTTTCATGGGTCTCTGAGCAAAGTGTGGGAAGGTAATTGTTGTGAAAAATAAAGGGAAAAACCTAGTAGAACCTTCAGACAAATTCAGTTTATTGAGTCCCTCTTAGAGTTGTTCAAATAAAAGAAGAATTTAATGAGGAATTTAGCAGAATCATTCTTAAAGTGGTACGTTAATTCCCACAGCAATCGCTACTGCAGCTTTAAAAAAGACGTGAAAAACAAGTCTTGAATAATAAAACTATTAGAGGGATAGTGTAGAGAGGTGTTAATGGTAATTAAGGGCAAGCAAAAATAAACCCTAAAACCAGAGAGCTTTCAACTGAAAACATCTGAATGCTTTTTTTTAGGGGGGGGGGGGGGAAAGGAACCTTGTTAAGGGGTTAGTGTCAAGCTATGGAACCTCAAAAAATATCCTCAAAAATATATTAGTCATTGTCCATATGGCTATTGTACCCTTTGATAAAAGGAGGAGGGTCATAAAACACAAGATGGCAAAAGTGAAAGAGATAAGCCTTTGAAGAAATCCATAAAATATTTATTGAAATCTCTTCTGTGTACTCAAGAAGCACATTGGGCTAGCGACACAGATTAAATGTCCAGCATCTACATTGAGATATGCTGAGGTTTTATTGTACTGAATATTGATTGTATGACGAATCCTAGCAGTTTGTTTCCTGCAGTTGCTCACAAGAGGAGGGAGAAACTAAAACACCACAGAAGATTCATGTACACAAAATGGGGTGTTAACGGCTTTGTTGAAAGGAGAACCTTCTCTTCAGGCTGTGCATGTCACTAATAATGTCTAAAAGCCTGTCAGACTTGCTGAACTTTTTTGCTCATGAGGGTTGAGAAGTCTGAATACTCAATTTATGGTTACTTTTAGGATGGGAGCTTCCAAATAAAATACTGGGCTCTAAAGATGTCTCTTAAGATGAGGCTTTTGCTTTTGTTTTAAGTCATCTTTCAGCACTTGGGAAATAAAAATTCTGTTTCAGTAAGAATATACAGCTCAACAAAATGAATCATTGGCATGGCTTTGCAAATAATAGAAGTATAAGAATGTAAGAAAATCATAGTTCATCTTCTCGGGCAGATATTCCTGGTACCATCATACCAACATCATTCCCTTGCACCTATGAAATTTTCCAACCAAAAAAATCTCCCAAGATCCACAACCTTCCTGACATTTTCTCATGGTTAACAGTAGAAATGATGTGAGGAAAGATGGCCAGCCTCTTAAGTTTCAAGAAGTATTTCTATCTGGTAAATCCACTGGCAAAGAACTCTGTCCAGCAAGCTGTCGCTCTCAAAAGCTGCACGTTGAATTTGGCCTGCATGAGTGCTTCAGGCCACCTGCACTTTCTACACACTGGATCTTCTCTCATCTTCCAGGAATCGCTGGGACCCTGCAAAGTCGGCTTTTATGGCTGGACAGACACCAGGCCCCACGGCAGTAGTACTGTCACAGCTAGGACGTGAAGGAGGCAGCCCTGAGAGGTAGGGGCGGGGGGGGTTCTCCTGTAACAGTCACCCATTGCTCCCTTTGTTCCCCACCCACAGCATCCTGTTGTTCCCTTGTGCCACGGCTGAGGTGCTTCTATGGGACAAGGACTTCAGAAAGTGATGCTACCTGCTTCTGGGTGGTTTAAAAGACGGTAAATCTTACTCCCTTACACAGCCGGAGGGAGCGATCCTATGAACAAAAACGAGACTTAGAAAATATCTTTTGACTAATTCGATAAAGTAGGGAACCTACACAGATCATAAGCAGGCTTACTGGAGCTCCATTATCTGTTGCTTTTATTAGAAAAAGTGAAATCCTTTATATTTATCTTCTTCCAATATTTTTGCATTCAGAAATTTAAAATTCTTCCAAATGCTGACATGTGTCAATAACGGCACTTGTCAGTATCCAGCAGCATGCCCGTAAGCATCAACAACCCGTCCTGCGCTGACATGAGCAATGCTTTGGGAGGTAGGATCTTTTCACTTACACATCTGTTTCAAAACATCATTTTGAAAGATCGTGGTAGTGTGGAAAATCTGTTTTCAACATGAAAATTAACCAAAAAACGTTTTTTTCCAAAACTTTTACAGTAAATAATTTTTACTGCTTCTAACAATGAAGGACATCGCTAGGCCAGCTGTTTCTTCGCTTTGGCCAAAGTTAAACTGGAACAGTAATTCCAGTAAGTTCTGCTGATTTTTCTACAGAAAAAGTCTTAGCCTATTTCAGCTGAGATTCTGGTGAGTTACAGTCAAAAACCAGCAAAGAAATAGTGAAAAGTTTCCTACAAACATCACAGGAAAAAGATAGGCGTGCAGGTTTTGTGATGGAGTATTTCCATAATGCTGCCCTATCGCAGCCTATACAGTCTGTAAGGATGTGTTCACAAGCCTTCTTCATGGGTGGAGGTGCTTTCAAAGCTGAAGAAGTTACAACGCACTTGTCTTAATGGTCTTCTCACTGGAGAGATCCATGCAGGCTTGTCTACCAGCCCAGCTGTTCTCTAATCCATTTCAGCCACAATGAGCCGGCTGATCAGCTTAAACAATATGTCTTTGTCCAACTGGCTTATTTTGACTAAGTGGCTAATAAGCTATTAAGTAAACAGTTGAGCTTTCAGCCCCTCAAACCAAATTGACTACTGCGGTCAGCAAAAATAGCCTCGATCCCTTTCCCTGAGAGATGCATTCATTTATGCCAGGAGCCGAATGCAGTTCTCAGTAAAACAATAAAGTGGTGTAAAGTTACAGGACTTACTAACTCCATCAGTCACACCTGCACTGAAATGGCCCATTGCTTACCCATCCCGAGATCTAAATACCTACTATTACTGTCACTCATTTTTTGAAAAATCCCCCTGGCAACCAGGAAAAGATCATGTTTATAGATCATTCCTTTACTCTGCAGGCTACAATTTACTTTTCTTTATAAGCAGGAAAATGGGAGAAACAAACAGTAACTAGCTCATGTTGGTTATTGAAGACTTGAAATATTGGTGCTTTCTTTACTCGAGACGTTCAGCCTGCAAAAAGAGAAGACTTGGGTGTTTTATTTACTTTCCTATGTTCAACTGCTCTGTGATGCTCATTATTTAAAAAAAAAGAAAAAACCAAACGAAGCCCATGAGATTAAAAAAAATAAAATCCAGCAGCCAGAAATCATAGTTTTTAATCAGGTTTCTGTAGGCATACATAAAGCAGGGAAAGGCAGAAAAAGGGAGATTTGCTTCTGTCTCATTTCATAATGTCAGCTAGAAATCTAATGAGCCTAGACTTTTTTTTCATTCCCTTTCTGCTGACTTTTATGTTCTAGAGCATTGTTTAAAACATAAAACTTTATATTTTTTATTATTTCTTTACAAGCCAAGATATTTATTTTATAAGTAGTCTGCAGAATGTCACTATTAAGGCCAAAAATATTTTAAGCAATCCAAATGATATATATTCTTTCTTCACAGACTGAGGATGTTTAAAAAATGTCTATAATCATACATACCATAAAAACTTGCAGTATAAAGTTGAGAGTCACCTCACACTGGACAAATAGAAGGGATTAAACCCCATCTGTTTCTGGCTCTGTGTGACATAGCTTAGCAAATTTTGTAGCCATCTCCTGAGCTACACACCATCAACCTATATTTACAAGAGAATGTGTACGTGTTCATAAACAATCTGGAAAAAACCCTACACAGCTATGTGACACAATTTATCGATGATACTAAGCTATTCAGTATAGCATTCATATTCAGCAAAGCTGGCTATGAAGGATTACAGAAGTATTCTACAACTAAATGACTGGGAGGTAGTATGGAATATAAAAGTCAACATATATAAAGGTAAAATAATACAGACAGGGGAAATCTGCCCTCACCTCCAGTTCTACCTTTATGCATGCCATGGTGATCTTGCTGTTTTTCCTCTGCAAAGAGATCCTGGTGTTATTACATATAGTTTCATATAAGCACTGGCTCAAGAATGGTTATAAAAGTAAAAACGAGTTAGAGTGACTCAGAAAGCAGTAAGTAACAAAGCAGAAAGCCTGTCTGATTATAAATACTCAGTGGGGCTTCATCTTGAAAATTATATGCTATTAGTTTCCCTTTTCTTAAAAGGCATATATTAGGTCTTAAAAAGGCACAGAAAAGAGCACCAAGGTTGACCCTGTACTGTTACGATCAATTGTGAAATGAGATAATTCTTTATTCCAATTCATCCTTTGCAAAAGGACATCTGAAATTTAAATTTCTGGGAAAAGTTTTACTTATTTTCCGCTACCACTTCCTGAGTTAACTCTTAGAGAAAGATTTTGATTTTGAAATTCTTATTTCTTTCTCTTTTAAAGAAAGTAGGAGACTAGATGATTCATTTTGCTGAGTCTCAGCTAAAGTCCTTTGTATAAGCTAGTTAAAATCTAACATGATATTCCTGATATTTTTGAAGTAAAAATGAGTAGAAAAGAGTTAAATAAGATTAACTCAAATGCTAGAGATTTCAAGAAGAGAGGTAGGGATGCAAAATCAATTTAAAAAATATTCTAGCAAATTTTCACTGGTGTAAACTATAGGATCCATTTGTTTTTCAGAAAAGACAAAGTCAAACACTAAGGATTCTGGAAATACAAACTGAAACCCTCCCTGCCTCCGAAGAAAAAAAAGGTTAAAACAGCAGCCAGTCATTACTTTCACACTTACAGAGATATCTCCTTAGAGAATACAAGCCTGTTTTCAGCTTTGCTGTTACCATTATCAAACAGAACAGAACAAAACAAAACCAAAAAAGCCCCCCAAAACCCAGAAGAAAAAGAAGAGAAAAATGCAGTTCTAACCTTTCTGCTTTTCCTTGTGCGGTTGTATTAAAAATTTGTAAACCATTCTGTTCCAGCCTAACACACCTAGATTCTAGCTTTTTCAAGGGTGTGGGACAAAACATGAGCTATACTCTGGAAATTGCATGACAACACAATATATTATTTAAGGTTCCACAGGTGAAAGCCATTTTACTTTTTAATTTTTACATATGAAAAAGAAAGATTTTAATAGGAATTTTAGTTTGCTTTAATATTTAAAACGTGACTGTGATAATGTAAAAATTTTTTGGAAGACTTGGCAAAATATTTGACATTACTGTAAAAAGAATAGGAAGATTCTGCCTTGGGTATGAATATGTGTCTTCTGGTGATGTGAAAATCGCTGGCTGCATATTTAAAGACAGGATTTGTCCCATAGCATTTCAAAGTAAAATAATGTCATGTTATTCTGTAATGTATTTGGGTTGCTATAATTATATATAAGGAAGAGTAAATAATGTCAAATCATTTTTGTTCTCAAATATAAGAGCTATACCAGAAGTATCTATCAAACCACAATGCACTGATGTGAAGCTGAAGTACCACAATCTGGAGTTGTTCTTAGTCAAAGTTTTTGCAACATCTACAGTCCAAGGATAGAGAGGTTCAGATGAGATAAGAGTAAAAACAATAAAAACCCACTGATGCTTTAATATCAATTTTAATATATTATAAAAGAAAAAGACAAAAGTGAAGACACAATCACATTACAACTTCAAAATGTAACCATATGTGACTATTTGTACTATCACGTTTTTGTACTCACAGTCAATTTAATCTCAATTCACATTTATGTAACTGTTTTACTCTGTGTCACGAAAACAGGTTAATTTTATGTCATCTGTGTTTCTTGTATGGAAACAAGGCATACTTCCAGTTTTTATGCGTGAAAAGGTTATTTTGACATCTCTAAATGATGAACAGTAGCTTCACACAGAGTGGTTCTAATTCCTCTGCTGAAATTATCTATTCATGGTCTCTTCCAGCTACCTGGCACTGCTACAAAGGGAACACGCTGTTTCTTTTGTGTCTGGACAGCTGTGGATATTGCTGATGGTCTCCAGTCTTTCCGCCCACTTGTCATAATGGTATACATACTTAAATAACTACATGTTCGTAAGTGATTGTCGAAAATTCCTATTTAAATTTCAGACATATACTAATGTGAAAAATTTGCTAATATAGAGAAACTAAAATTATGTATATTTTCACATAGGATTTTTTTTCTTCAGAATATCACCTTGCCCCACTTTGTGTTTATTGGTTCCCCCTTGACAAGTCTGTACTTTAAAAATTTATAGTAATTTGAATTCTTAATTCCTAGGTACAGCATGGAATTAGAAATGCCATTTTGTCTGTCATTTTATGCATTTTATCTTAGTGCTGGTTTATTCATTAGCTAACCCATTGTGTGCATTTCTATGCAATGTCATTACTTTGAGCTAAAACAATGCTTTTAGAGTTTGAAAATAACCAGGGTATGTATTGATGGAGTAAGTGAACCCTTCTTATTTTCTGTATGTGGGCAGTGAATGAATAGCAATTTCAGCTGTGGTTTGTTGCTTCTGCTTCGTATTGTTGCTGTGTTTCTTCCAAGCCTCACTTAGCAGGAAACCTTCCCACCGGCAACTTAAAAGGCTTCATGGTCCTGAAATAAAGGTTAGTTTCCACCTTCAAAGGCTAGGCGCACCCTGCGAGTCCAGATTTTCAACACTCTTACAGCATACTTTTTTCTTTTTCTGCAGTACCCCTGTCCTAAATCCTTGCTCTTTTTTTTCCTCCTGAATAGGCATCATAAACTTTTGTCTGTTTTTGTGGTATCTCATAGCCATCTGCAGAGTTCATGGGCCCGACTGATCAGTGTCCAGACAGAGGACAGGAATGACCTCATGTACCACGTGTTTTCCATTTGCAGAGCCACTTACAGATGGTGGCAATGGAACATGTGAGCTGTCACCAGGATCTCCTGGGGCTAAAAGAAGGAATTCCTGAGAAATTTGCCTTGGAGTGTGTCCTGGTTTAACCCCAGCCGGCAACTCAGCCCCACGCAGCCGCTCACTCACTTCCCCCACCCCCCCCACCCCGTGGGATGGGGGAGAGAATCGGAAAATAAAGTAAAGCTCATGGGCTGAGATAAGAACAGTTTAATAGAAGAGAAAGGAAGAAACTAGCATTGATACTAGTAACAACAAGAACGTGACAATAATAACAAAAGGATTGGAATACACAAGACAAGGGATGCACAGTGCAATTGCTCACCGCTCGCCGATCGATGCCCAGTCAGTTCCCGAGCAGCGCTCTCCCCCAGCCCACTCCCCCCAGTTTATATACTGGGCATGACGTCCCATGGTACGGAATACCCCGTTGGCCAGTTTGGGGCAGCTGTCCCAGCTGTGTCCCCTCCCAGCTTCCCTGTGCCCCTCCAGCCTTCTTGCTGGCTGGGCAGGAGAAGCTGA
>JAVKLA010000047.1:7262175-7306129 GCA_034782735.1 Sagittarius serpentarius
GAAGGAGCGGCAGCGACACGGCGTGTGAGGGACTGACCCCCACCCCCGCTCCCCGTCCCCCTGCGCCGCCGGGGGGGGAGGCGGGGGAGAAAACCGGGAGTGGGGATGAGCTGGGAAGGCAGGAAGGGTGGGGGGAAGGGGTTTTCAGATTTGGTTTTGTTTCTCATTTTCCTACTTCGATTTGATTGGTAATAAATTAATTTCCTCAAGTCAAGTCTGTTTTGCCCGTGACAGTAATTGGTGAGTGATCTCTCCCCGTCCTTATCTTGACCCAGGAGCCTTTCGTTACATTTCTCTCCCCTGTCCAGCTGAGGAGGACAGTGATAGAGCGGCTTTGGTGGGCTCATGGTGTCCAGCCAGGGTCAGCCCACCACAAAAGGTTGTTCTTTTCTTGATCACTTTTTCCTCATTACCTCATATGATTCTTCTTTCTTGTTATAACTTTACATGAGCCCACACAACAGTCCATCTTACCACCAACAGTCTCTGTAACCTTGCTGGTCAAATTTTATGGCAAAGTAACGGAGCATTGGAACCGGTTCTTATAATAAGAAACACCAATTAAGATCACAGGAAGTGGGACTGCTATCACTGTTTAAAACAAAACAAGTTAATTTCGGGCAATTATTTGCCTGAAATTTTTGTCTGAATATCTGTCTGGAAAAAAAGATGTTGGTATACAGGTGACAGAGAAGATGATGCAATTGCCATACAAATTCTGTCTGGTTTATGAGAGTATTTTAATAAGATAAATGTCATGAGGAATTTAAAAAATGTGACACTACTAACTATATGACTGAAACCAGCATACTACGTAAAGGCAAGTAGTATGCCAATGGTGGAACATGTTACTAACTAGAAATTGCCCTCCCTTGTTTTTGGTGACCTTTGAAAGGAGAGCTGTAAGAATATTTTCAATTAAAAAAAAAAGACTTCAATAAAAAACAGGGATTTTTTCCCATAACATTATTATTAGGTAATGAGGATTATAATTATCATCAGCATGATTCCTTTCAGTTATCCTTATAAATTGAAATAGAACAGGAAGACTGACAAGCGTCAGTCTCAGTTCCAACAGAGATGGAAATCACGTGGTGTTGTAAGAGGCGGTTGATTTCAAGTGCTTAGTTGTTTCCTGTTTCATTTCTCTTTACACTTATTTATAGGGATACAAATACTACAAAATTCCAAAGAAAACTCTGAAATATTTTTGTCTCATAAATAAAAAAATGTGCACATCAGTGGTAGACTTTAATACTTGCTATTACCACCTTGGTAAACATTAGTACTTGAAACACCATATCTATGATGGAGATGATTAATGTCAATTTAAAAAGAATTTCAGAACTGGATATCTCTTCCAGATGGATTTTTCAGGAATACTGTTTCCTATCAAACTCTATGGAATTAAGGAAAATTAAAGGCCTTTTACACATGTGACAATAAGACTCCTTCTTATAAAACAGGTAAATTAGTTTGATAATATAATTTTAAATTGGATATTTTTGCCTTTTTAGAAAAATGTGGTCCTTCTTTTTTTTTATCCCCATGCCTCATTGTAATTTTCGGCTACTAGGAATTACTGGATTTGGTCCTAGAGTGTCACGAAGTGCGAATAACTTGAGAAGGTCAAATGTTGTTTATGCAGTGATGATCTCACTCCACAGGAAAAAACCTAATCATTAAATCAGCTTTTAAAAAAATGATAATCAATTAAGCAAGCATAGAAAAGCACTGTTCTTCATCTGTAAAATCCCATTCCAGAGTTTTCGTTACTTAAATCACCAAATTAACACTTGGTCAGAAGAGGATTAGTGATATGATGCTTTGACCAAAGTAGCTATACTTGCCCATTTTTTGGCTATTGTTGTGTATTTAAGTCATATAAATTTTTCCTTTACTCAGTGCAAGCAGTGGACTATTTAGCGAGCACACATGGCTCTGTCTTTAAATTTGGGTTGTCTTTTGTTTTGTTAACAGCATTACACAGGCAGAACAGAGAAGTTCTACCTAATTTTGACATGTACAAATTTTTCAGTCTTTCCTTTTCCTTTATCTCACATATAAACGCTACCATCTACTTGTATTATGTGAAAACTAATATGAGTGTTCAGAAAGCATGAACTTTCATTCATACTAGAAGTATTCTACACACTTCTTTAAGCTGCCTCCTTACCCTGCCGTGTCCAGGCTCACCGACCGCTGGCAGACTTCAGATATTCCAACATGTCCACCTCAGAACATCGAGAAAAATAACTCCAGGACTTCAGACTGCACTCACACAGAGAGTGAACTCGTGCTTTTCAGAACAGATTTGTTTTCACTCTGTTTCAGCCTCGAGCTCTTCGGTCACCGTACTGTCCGCTCTGCAGCCCTCTGGGTGCTACGGACAAGGGGGTGTCGGGCACAGAGCTTTAGGAACGCAAAGAGACCCTAAGGCCTCTGTGAACCACGGGAGAGCATGAGGAAAAAAAGTTACAAAGGAGGTTCGCATGGGGTCAGCCTCACATTTCGTAGGACTTCTTTGTAATCAGCTTCGTGCCAGGTGCTCTGGATGACGCTGGCTGGAAGCCGTGTGTGCTGTGCACTGCACGTCACAGTTCCTTATCCTAGTCCCCGTTATCCTGGCTGAGAGAGTAGCAGTCAAAGGAGAGGTGACTGTAGCGCGGTTCTGATGTGTTTTAAACCATTATCGCATCCTTCTACCCATAGCCGTAGCCCTGCTCTGCCCATCAATCTGTAGGATACTGTCACTGTGATAAAGCTCATTGGACAGCTGTCTCTCAGTATGAAAGCGTTTCCTGAAAGAAAATCTTTTTTACAGAACAGAGACCTCCTGAATGCAAACCTTTGCTGTTCAGCAATACAAAACAGAACAAACGGATGGCAAAGGGGTTTCGTATCGGATGACTGCAAGCAGCAGCACTGGGTTAAGGTGACCCTACACTGCCTTCTTACTGGTGTAGTTTAGTGCCCACAAGTGAAACTGCTTCCTAAAAACAAAGCATGCTTTTCTTGTACAGAAGTATCACCCATATCTTGTAGAACATGCGTACAAATGTACGCTTTGATTAGGCAGATCCCTTTCCCGTATGTTCAAGGAAGCTTGCGAGCGCTCTCCTTTCCCACAGGGTTTCTGGCCCTCCAGGCTGTGCTGGGAGAAGCAGCAGCTGTGGGAGAGCTCTCGCACTGGCAAGGCGATGCATCCAATATGCAGAAATCGCAAGAACTGCCTTGTCAGTTGAAAGAAACTTCCTCAGCGCCTTCAAAATACCAAACAGCCCTCTTCTTGGCTTATCAGAAGTTACCATTAGATCAGCCTGTTAAGAAGACTACTTTTAGTATGGCTTACAGAAACTTGAAAAGTTAGGTAGAGAGCAATTATTCCCCCCAGCCTAAAATTCGACTTCTAATAAAAGACTTGCCGCTTTGCCTGGAAAGTGACTTTTTGTAATTTTTATTTTCTCACAATTCCCTATTTTCTGCTTTTCTAAGGAAGAAATATAACCCCATTCTTTTTTTTATCTTTTTTTTTTAAATATCTTGTCAAGTGAAGGTATCAGATAAACACTTTTATACATACATATATATGTTTTATATATATTGGAAGTGCACTTATATGTATTATATATATTGGAAGTACACTTTTTTATATATACTGGAAGTGGAACAAACCTTTATTGGTTCAGTTTTGGCTGGGATGAGGTTTACTTCTGGAAAAGAGAACACTGGCATGACAAATACAAAAAAACGTTCACCTGCTCCACTTACACAGGAAAAAAAGTATACGGAGTACAGCGCATGTTGATATAAATTATAGTAATTCATCCTTCAGCAGGATAATTTGTTTATGTGACCATGTTTTCAAAACTTCAGTTGATGTAGTGTCCAAAGATGCATAAATATGTACTGCAGATGTCCTTTGTGTCTGACAGTGGTGTAAAAACTAACAAACAGCAATTATCTAAGCAGATGCATTTTATGAATACAGTGTAGGCCCTCAGTTTTGAAACCATAATGAAATCCTCGGTAGTTTTCAGTGTTTTCCTGTTCTTCTTTTGACAGCAACATGGTAGGAAATGCTAAATTCTATACCACAGTTACTAATTACACATGAGAAGCATAGCATTGCACATGTTATTTTAGGCTGTGCTTTGCAGGAGACACCTGTTTGGAAGCATAGGTTAAACTGTAAAAATCTTAATACTCACTGAGATGAGGATGGCAGTTTCAAAGATAATCCACATTTGAATAAGATAGTGTTCAACATTCAAACACCATTGTTAGAGATCTGTCTTAGGCTTAAGGACATACAGGAGAGACAGAACTTAACTGGAAATCAAGTTGGACTGAACAGTAAGTGAAATATGTAAATCCCTTTTTACTAATCCACTTTGCTAATTTACCCTCTTGAGTCTTGGTCTATATAAAAATATAGCTATAATCAGTAGAATATCAATATGCATATTTAACACTAAGTACGAGTTCTTAGAGTTGAAGCAACCTTAGTATACATGTCTCCAATAAGCATTTAATTTAAGTTTAGGAAGACAGCTCCTCTGCTAATTAGAAACAAAAAGACTGGTAAATGTGTAGCTACGAAATGTTAGCATAGCGCTTACAAATGGCAAGTTCAGCTGCCATGTAATCAGTTCAAAGTTATATAAACAGTAAATGTAAGAGATCCTGTCCTCAGGGATTTAGTCAAATTTCTTTGTATTTATGTATTTGTGTTTTTGCTGACAGTTTCTGCAAAGCTTGAGGACTATGTATTAAACAGTGGAAGAACAGAGAAAGCAGGGGTTTGCCCACTTAAGTGTATCAGTATTTGCAAAAAGGCAGCACAATATACGGCATGGACTGAATGTGCAACAATTAACCATGAGTACCTTTATGTTTCATTCAACACATTAATATGGGATCTGCTCATTCAAGACATTAATCTGCTCCTTAATCTTGGATCATTCGTTTCTATCTTTTTTTTTGTGTGTGCCTAGTTGAGATCCAACTTCAGTTTCTCATTATGTACATACCTTGTTCTTTCGTATACTTGCAATGAAAAATTTCAGCAAAGCTCCAAACTTCCTCAGAAAAAAACCCAAACCAACCATAATATGAGGTGCTGTCATAGGCAGGAAGCAGAGAGATATCTGCTCTTCATTTCCCATCATTTTCCTGTAGGAGGGCAGCATAGATGTGGAGGACAGTAACATGTTAGAACCAACTCTCAAGCACGCTGCGTTACAGGCTGCAATTGGATTCAGCACAGTTTAACAAGCCAAGCACAGAATTTGTATCTATGTATAGGCAGAAGATTTTCTGAGGCAGGGCGTGATTTAGTGGTAAATGCAATGCACCTATGGAATGTAGTACTGATAGCGTTTGCAAATAACTTTCCTTTAAGGGAGAGATCCATAATGTATTTTGCAAGGTCCATAATGAGAAAAGATGACTCAGATCCATTTACTATTAAGCTTCCAGATGCAGTTACATTTTGTGGTTGTACAGGGAATATGCCAAACATATACGCATAGACATACATATATACACATATGGGGATTGGGGAGACCCTAGAAGGACTGGACAGGGACAGTCAGGCCTGGTGGTGCCCTCTGGGCCATGGCAACATGTCTGTCTGAATATCTTAAAAACCTTTAAGTGTGAGACAATTTTAGATGGCACACTGTTGAGTAATTCCATCTGAAATTACACATTTCTTTGTTTATGTCCTAGTACTTCCTGCTTCGTTTTAGGTATACTGTAAAGCATCGTTTTCCTGATTGTAAGTAGAACTGAATTATTCTTGAAGGGTAATTTAAGCTTGATATTATTTTTTCTCCTAAAATGGTCAGCAGAAGGACTGGAACTGGTAGTGGAATATACAAAAGGTGAAGATTCTTAAATTTGCACTGGGAAGCATCCTGAAGTTAGTCCAGGACTGAATGTTGACTTTACACAGAGAGAAAACCCATACATTCCTTTTCATTTCCCAGGAACAGCACGGATAACAGCTAAAAGAGGATTTGCAAGGAAGTGAGATGCCTGTGACCTGCTTACACCATCTTTTGAGAACGAAATAAATAGGGTAGAAAAAAGATCTTATGTTTCCTTCCCTTTTCCTCACACTAGGCAGCATCACTGAACCAGCAAATGAGTGGTAATGAAGTATGCGAAGGCAGGTTTTGCTACAGCTTGTTCCCTTACAGAGGAAAAGGAAACAGGGACAGAACTGAGTCTCTCAATCTTCTGGTCCCAAGACTGTGAAATTATGTCCAATGTTGTAATAATAATAAATAACAACAACAACAATAACAACAACAATAACAACAATAATAGTTTATAATCTGCATCATCTACAATGATTGTATAACCAGAGGGAGATCAGGAAGATCATGAGCCTCTGATCTTAAAATGAGTTTTCTGGTTTTATTGCCTTTGACCCAGCTAGGACACATCGATCTTTGGAGATTTATGCAATGTGGGTATTTTAACCTGAATTTTTAGGTGAGGTAGAATATTGTTTGGCCCTGCTTTCTTCATCAGTTAATTTTTTTTACTTCACAGATAAACAGAGGCTTATTATTTTCTTCGGCAGTTATGATTTGCACTCATAGAAAAGTATAAATAAACTGTATCCCTAAAATATTAGAGGTAAACAGTGCTGTTTTCTTTGCAACAACTAGTGAATACAAAAGCAATCAGATTGTGTTATGATACTTCCCATAGGAACACCAAATGGTGGCTTATGAATGTCATTAATATAATATGCAAATGATCTGTTTGGCTTTTGCTCTTCTATTTGGGTTCACCTAATCAATCAGTCAGATGTTACTAATGAGAAAGCTGATGAAAGCTTATCCAGCTGCTGAGAAGGTCAATGAAATGATAGACCCCTCTCTCTTTTCACTTGCCCTACGTCTAGAATACTGCATGTAGCAATGTTTTGACTGATTAATTGAAGTCACCTGTCTATTAATAAGGGAATATGAAGCAAGTTGTTACAACATTTCCTAAAACATACATTTATCATAATATCAGCTATTACAAAAGGATTTAACTTTACTATATTTGTATTATTAAAGAGTTTTCTAGATAAAATAAAGATAACAAATTGTGAATGCTTCCTATGATCAGAAAATGCATTTAATCATAAAGACTGTTTTCTAAAAAAAAAAAAAAAAAAAAATCAGACAGTTCCTTCAAGGTAGAGTTTTTTGCTTTTCAGTCTTCTTTTTCAATTATTCACAATTTTCTCCCAATATGTTTTTCCCATCACTTTTTTCAAAGGAACAGAATTGAAATTTAAGTTCAGTCTTCCTAATTAAACTCTGTACTGCTGTGTAGACACAAACAGAGCATTAAAAACCCCTCTAATTTTTTGGAATCTCTGCATAAGACAATGCACACACAGGGGATCAAATGTTGCAAAAATAATGGTTGGTTGCTGCCTAGGTAGTAATAGAAAACTCTGTTGCAAGGCTTCGTGTAACAGCATCTTCAGCTGAATCGGGACAGAGTCCCTGAATCACTTTTCTACTTGGTTCTTGTATGTCAGCTGCCTATGGTCCTAGATAACCACTCCAGCAACAGCAACACCTGTAATCAATCCCTAACTATTGATTGTCTTAATCTAAATACAAAACATCTCCTAATTATTCTTACCTATGTACAAAAGACTATCTTATTTTATGATTTCTGCATCTGCAATAACAGGTTGTACTTAGCTATGTACGTTTTGGTCAGTTCTGTAATTCTAAACCACCGGAGGTTCCCTGGAACAGTCCGAGTCTTCACCCAGGATATTAATGTGCACATTTAAACATACAAACTGGTTTATGCACAGCAGAAGCTGCCTGGGAAAAGGTCTAGACCTTTCCAAAATTGCCAACCGGCGAGTCCCTGTAGCAATTAGTCAAACACCTTGTTGTGAAGGAGTCTGGGAGGTAAGTCAATCACCTTGTCTCAGGCGGGTCCCTTATCTCAAGCCAGTCCATTATATCTATGCAGTCTCTATGCAGAGACCATCTGGGAGTTCCCGGACCAGGGAAATAATGACTTAGTGCACGGGGTATGCACACAGGCCCCCTTGTGACGCCCAGTTGCACCACAATTACAACCATAGGGCAAATCTGAATTTGAACCTTATTTTTCCTTTATGACTTAAATTCCAAAGTTCTTGTCACTGTATTCTTTCCACTGAAATATATGGCTTGGCACAAAAATTCCTTAAAGGAGAAATTACAAAACAATACTATAAGCTTTGCTTAGAATAATTGGGAAAAGTTAGTTTTAAATGTTAAAACTAAGAAAAAAATGTCATACACTAAAAAAAACCCCCAGATTTGATCAGTGTTTCTTTGCAATGAGAATATAGCTGAGAATGCAGGAGCATCATGTTGTTTCTGAACTTTGGATTGCAATAGAATTTTATACTAAAAATTCATCGTAGGTGATTGCATTATACAGAAATATCACCAAATGATGAACGCTTTTTAGAAGCTTTTATTCCAGGAAAGCTTGAGTATTATGACTTTAGTCAAAGGTAGATGGCTTAAGGAGAGCTCAGCTGAGGAGAGAACTAAGGCAAGAAAATCTGTGTGGGCCTGGAAGCTTCATATTTTGATTAAATATCATTCCTGTGAAATCTAGAAGAATAATTTAATATTTTTAATATTAGATTTAAGTATTATATCTCACTGGCTTTTTCAATGGCAGAGCTGCTTCTCCTGAAGGCCTGAACCTTTGGACCAAAGTATGCCTCCTTGTCTGCATAGCTTCTCCAAATTTCTTTTAACTTCTGTAAGGAATTTCTGGAACAAACAGCCTTGAACGTGCTGTCTGAAATTTCCTTTACTATTCAAGGAAAATATGGCAAGGGTGATAATCTTTTCTATGAAAGCAATCGCTTATTGGCTGGTGCAATGAAGCTGTCGTGGTTTAACCCTGGTACGCAACTGAGCCCCACACAGCCACTCGCTCACTCCCCCACCCAGTGGGATGGGGGAGAGAATCAGTGAGAAAACTCATGGCTTTAGGTAAAGACAGTTTAATAATTAAAAAAACCCAAACAAACAAACACCAAACCCCACAAAAAAATTATAAAGAGGAAAATTAACAAAACCAAAAAACAAGTGATGCAACCCCCCCCCAGTTGCTCACCACCAACGGACTGATGCCCAACCAGGCCCCAAACAATGGCAGCCCCAGCCAACTTCCCTCACCTGCCAGTTTTATTGCTGAGCGTGACATCACATGGTCTGGGATGTCCCTTGGGTCAGTCGGGGTCAGCTGTCCCAGCTGTGTCCCCTCCCAACTTCTTATGCATTCCCAGCAGTTTACTTACTGGCAGGGCAGCATGAGAAGCAGAAAAAGCCTTGACCCCGTGTAAGCACCGCTCAGCAATAACTAAGAGATCCCTGTGTTATCAACATTGTTTTGCTCACAAGTCCAAAACGTAGCCCATGCAATCTACTGTGAAGAAAATTAACTCTATCCCCGCCCAAACCAGTACAGCATCTTATAAAATTCCTTATCAAGTTAAGTTTAAGATGGAGGGCACTTCAGTAAGACCCAGCACGACTCCTGGAATCCATCTTGTCTCTGTATCTTGTGTTCAGCTGCAGTAAAACCTTTCTAAAATGCCTGCAATCTCAGTAGCCTATTTGCTCCAAGGCCTTTTACTCCTGTCTTTAGAAAGTGAGTAGGCATTCCAGTTTTTGTTGTGGCTCTCAAATTGCTGTGAGAGTCCAATTCCAAATGGCTCAGTTTGCACAAACCGATGTTTTATTTCCTCACAAACAAGAGATTAACACATTCAGCATTAGTGGGGTCATAAAAACGGGACTCTTCTGTGGATGGACAGTTACAGCACATAGCTACCCATAGATACATAGCAATAAATGCATCACAAAGTTCTCACATTGTCTAAGTCACCCAGTTATCTCTGGACTAAATATTGTGAACTTCCGTAGTAGTAGACTTCAGGGCCGTATCAGATCCACCCTTTAAGGTAAGCAAAGCTTGTTTTAAAATCAACTGAAGTCATTGAAAAATATGTTCCTTAGATTTCTATGGCCTTTGCGTTAGGCCACAAAAAGAACAGATGAGAATATGATTATTTATTTTATGAACATTACTATTTATTTGATTTATTAAGTGATTTATTATGAGGAATATTCATTTTTAGTTTTCACAAAGCTTTAAAAAGTAATCTAAATAGAGATCTTCTTTCAAATATCTAAATTTTAGGCATGTTTGAAATATTAGCACATTTGCTACTGAATACAAACAACAGAATTTTTCTGTCATAATAGAAACAGAAAATTAATTGATTGTAACAACACCATTACAGAGATATCGTCTGCTTGTGCTGTCAAAAATGACATAGAGGCAGTTAAAACAGTGGATGTCAAGCCCCATTTTGATTTGACAGGGGAAATCAATAGGCATGAAAGAAGTCTGATTTTGTTTTGACAGCTTTTTTTCCTTTTTTTTCTTTTGTGTACTAGCATCCTTCCGAATTTCTGCTGTTCCTTAATACTATTGCTATTATTTTTGGAAAAAAGAGGGACGATGCACCGGTCTGTGCTCCCTGGGCTGGTAACATTTAGGAGGGTCAAATCTAGGAGCTGTGCTCAGAGCTGTGGTGCTGATATTCCCTCTCTCTTCTCTTCTCCTCTGCTCTAACACTACCTATTCCAGGCAAAGAGCCCAAAAAAGATCTAGCTTAAAAAGGCTGAATATCTTCTGTAATGATGAGTGTCTTCCTGGCTGACACTGTCTGCCAATAGATGATGAGTGCTGCCCTTACAAGTAGGTGCCACTGCTGAAATCTTCAGGTAACACGAAAATAGCTCTCAGTAATTCAAAAATTAATTGTCACTTCCTTTCTCTTTGCAAAAAAGGCAGAAGGAAAAAAGAAAGCCTCCCAAGGAAAAAGGGAAAAATAGTGATAGGCTGCTTTAGCAAGTAACACAATGTAATAATAATTTTTTCATTGAGACTAATTTCATGTCCACTTAATTGAAGGTTGATTTTCAGAAATCCATTTTGGATAAAATCTACTTTTCTAGGAAAAAATGTGAGATATTCTACCTTCTGTTAAAGTGAGTGATTCTAAGTTTCTTCTCTGTTGACAAATCATGGCTGTATTGATGTGTGATGCCACGTCATAGTGAAATAATATTGTCACATGATTTTATAAAAAGCATAATTGAAAGATGCGTAACTGGCTTATAGCATTACAACTGAGCTCAAACCTAGGTGTTTGGTGAAAGCCTGGTCCAGACTGTAAGGAGAGTGAAAAGTGCCTGAATGCTTTTTTTCCAACGTTTGCGATTAATCTGGCAAGATGTATTTCTTCTGCTAGTCATGTTTTTAAAGCTCTATACTTAAGCAATAGAAAACTGAAGTACTATGGTGTAAGAGACTGAAGATAGAAAAAAGAGATAGAAAAGGGCACAAATTGAAGGCTCGAGTGGTGCAGGCACCCCTCCGGGACTGGACCTCTTGTCTGGCTGGGCCCAGCACTGGTGAAATCTCCCCCCCCCCCCACCCCCTTTTCCCTCTTTTCTTTCCTGTAATCCCTACACCTCATCCTTTTAGACATAAAACCGCTGACCAAGTCTGGGATGAGGAGTGGATCCAGCCACCCCCAGACCCCTCTCAGCGAGGGGCCTAGAATGTGCGGGGGTCCACTCTGAACCCCCTGACTCGGCAGGAGGGCTCTCCTCATCCTCGGCCCTGAACTGATCCCCAGATAAGCATGGCTTGCAGGATATACTTGATGCCCGTGTGTGGTCGTGCCAATTCTTGTTGTGAGAAACCACATCAGCTAATGTTATGTTTTTAAGTTCAGGTTGTTTCTGTCATGGATAAAATGTTCAACCGATTGTTTGATACCGCTTCACCTTAATTTAGCCCGAGGGAATTTTAAACTCTGCACAGCCCCTCCCTGGTCTGTCCAGCATGGGTTGTGACATATGGCTACCAGAACAAACTCCTTTGTGAGATCTTTCATCTAAAAATGATTATTAGTTTCTGTTGCCTGATTTATTTTGGCAGACCATAAACCACTCAAGCTAAATGTAGAAGCTACCTCTTGGAAGAGTCAAAAATCCCTGTCCTTGGAGAGGGAGAGAGACAGAGGAAGGGGGCATATGCTCTGTGACCACGAGCAGTTTTAGACACAGCCAGGGAACATGCACGACGGAGAGAGCACGTACAGGCGGCCGCGGGTGCCGCAGGGGCGGCAGCGGTGGCCAGCACGCATTTCGGTGCTGCCGCCGCGCCGCGCAGAACGGTGTAGGCAGCGCCTGACGGAGTGCGATACCTGGCTGGGGCACGCAGCCTGGAAAGTGAGTCTTCTGACGGAGAGTGGGTCTGCTGGGCATCTGCATGGGGCTTCACGTATTCTTTAAGTCCTTCCAACCCTCTTCCGCTACAGGGCAGAAGACGTACTGCCACTTCCAGGAAGGGTGCCTTCCATCCCAGCTGGACAAGTCCCTTAACTTGCACGTTTTCTCAGAACTCACAAACTCTGACGGCAAAAAGGGAATTTATTGGACCTACGCGGGCCTTGCTCAGGTGAAGCAGCAATCACAAAATCTTCCCAATCTCTCTCATTTTTATTCATTCCAGGGCATCCTCTCAGCCCCAGTCACGTGGAATCCCCAAGGCAGCAGACTTCCCTTGCTTTCGTAAAAGCCACAGATGTGAAATCATCCCATATTCTCTAACAGTGCTCCCACATTGTCCGTCCTCCACAGCCAGCTTATTCTGGTCTTGGCAAAATAAATGCATAGCTAGAAAACTGCAGAGGGAATATCTATGTGGTCACAATCCAGATATGGTACGAGTTGGGAACACCTCAATTCCTCTGAAACTCAGGACCAAAGGATTTGGAGAGGGGAAGTGAGGGCTCTCCCTCCATCCTTGGGTAAGTCCTGACATGCTTGATCCCCTCTGGGTGGCACAAAAACCAGCAGGGAAGCAGCTGCCTTTCCTGTGACTTTTTCCCAAAATTCAGTCTCTGCCTGTCCTTCCTCTTCTTGCCCACTTCTACCTTCTCCTGCCATTTGTGCCGGATCAGCAGAGATTTTTTGCAACGTTTCACATATCTTGAGGCGTGAGCTCAGTGCAATCTCATCCACACTGTTTTGGCAGACACTATTTGCCTGTTTGGTAAGCTGCTCTCTTCAGAGGTCCTCTGCATGATGACCTTGAGGGTCAGTGGCTAAAAGAAATGATGGTAAATTAGCCTTCTTCAAGAAGTACCACAATCTGTGGCTGTGGGGTTCAGGTGTCTCTGAGGATGATATGTATAGACAACAATCCAACTATAGCACTGGTCTGGTACTTCTGACTGTGTGTCTCTAGGCAATGTCAATGACCAGGATGTCTCCCTGATATTTTTTTCCTCCCCGTACGCTTATGAAGGGAGAGCAATAGCTGGAATAGCCACAACTAAATCAGCTTTTTTTCTGACGGTCTCACGGACCAGGCACAGAGATCATGCACGTAAAGGCAAAGAATACCTTCACGTTGTGCCAGTTCAGACACCTGCAGGCTCAGCCTTTGTAGGGATACATGAGACTGGGCCCTCTGTGGGAAGTCAATGGAGTGGAGTAAGGAATCAGGTCGAAGTGTGGGGGATGGACCTCGTGTTAGTAGCAACCACGTTCCAGGGCAAAGTAATACATGTCTTGCCCTATGGGAACCTAGACTCATGTAGATGAATGTGCCTGTATCAGCGTGTATACATGTTGTGTGATGGGCTTTGTTGCCGTAAGCAGAGGTTATGTGTGTAGCGTGAGAGAGGAGATCGTTTTTTGACTGCAGGGAGGAGGAGATCATTTTTTGGCTGCTGTCAGGGTGAGGACAGATGCCTCAGTGGAGTTCCTGCTCCAATGTTTGTGAAAGATATGACGGAAATAGCCTGGAGCCAGAATGATACAGATGTTTTCTCACATTAATGCTGTTTTCTTTGGATGTAGGTACAATGGCAGTGGCTGTATCAGGCAAGACAGTGGAAAAGGCGGAGATCGGATTCTGATGCAACATTTCCGCACTGTACAGTGCAGCACGATCTTCACACAGGGCGTGCAACGCTGCATTTGTCAGCCAAATGCGCACTCCACAAAGACCCTCTGGGTGTTAAAAACTCAGTGGAGGCATCCTCGTGGCCTGAGGTCAACTCACAGTGGCTGCATTCAGAACAGGTATTTCTCATTTGCCGGGAACTAAGGCAGTGGTCAGACTCCCTTTAAGCTGACTCCGGAGCCGGGAAGTTGTACATTGACATAAAGATTACGCTTCCAAATGATACATGTTGTGGAAATGACTTCTGTAATAGAAGAGACTTGCCTGAAGCAGCTTAATCTCCACCAGCTGACCCTGCATGTGAAGCTCTTTCCCCATAGTGACCAGATACGGAAGGCTGAGGTGTACCCTGTGATGGCTAGGTGTATGCCGAAAAGCAGTATGAGGTGGTTTTGACCGAAATACAGCCATTCATGACAGGCTCATTTATAGAACTCATGCAGAAGCATTTACATCAAAATTATCATTTGTTTTCTCCATCATCTTTATGTCTCTCCTAAGAAGTGGGAATAATATTAAACCAGACTTCAAAGAGAATTTTTCCAGGAAAGACTTACAATGCCAGAAAGACACATTTCATTTGAGAAAAAAAAAAAATCACATTATTTTCCACATCAATATTAATGCCATTAGCCCATTATGATATCCTGTCTCATCTATATATAACATGGGTCATAGCACATGCTTTTATCAAGAGTGTACCCTGTGTTTGAGATACTGTACATGTTACAAGAAGCAACTCGGTTTTGATTAAGGTGTCTAGGCAAAAGCAAATCTACTATTTGAATTACAGTTACTTACATACCTCAGCCTTTAAAATTGTAGTGGTAATTATTATAATTAACATGTACTTCATTTCATGAGAATTCCAAATAATAGAGCTTCCACTGTATGAAGTTTATTTTTTATTGAGTCTTTAATATTTTTTTTTAAACTTAAATATTTCCTCTTTCTAGATTTCAGCTGCTAACAAGCCTAGTTAAAAGCTAGGTCTACTATTTATTGTCCGGTACAATCTGCTGCTTTTTCTTTGCTGAAAAATATCCCGACATCGTATTTTTTAACCATCTGTACAACATACTTAAAGAATTGGTGTTCTTTTCCTATTTCCCCGTCCTTTCCTTGACTCTCCCTTAGATAATTTCTTCTTTATTGTTTAAACCTTACTAGATAATAGATACTACTTATCTTGTAATTATTTTTTATTATTTAATTCTACATGTAACCCGGATTTAAAAATTCTTTATTGTAATGACACATATAACTGCCTTCGTAATTCTTGGTGCACATGAATGCCAGAATAGCAAACCTATTTTAATGACTCACAGAAATGTATTGTAAGTTCAAGACCAACATCTTATTTTTTATTGTGATAATGTAATTTTAAGGTAGTGGCGGCCATTCATGTGCTAAATAACCAAAGTTATTTGTATTATTTAATGCTATTTATCTTATGTAATCCAATGTTATGATTCTTTGCATGCATTAATTGCATAAATGTTGGAATTATATCAGCAATACTTTTTTTGATGTTACATTTGGTGTAAGTGTTCTTATGTTATCCATCTTTTTTCATGAAAGATGGAACTCATCCTGCTGATGTTTCTCTTGAAATCTAGCAGGTTTAATTCAGCGGTACGTACAAGCAGCAAAAGCTAATAAACCAGCAATAAAGACCATATTGCTGTTTTTGTATCAAGTCCTAGATCCACAGCTACGGATAGCGGCCACACACCAAATGCCAAATGCCACGCACCAAGAGCCAAACGATGGCTTAATATTATCATTTACCAAAACACCCTCAGAATAGGTTTGATCTTTTTCAGCATCAAAATGGTGGGAATATTTGCAAATTGTGGCTTATTCAGTGAAAGGCTGGCTGCTCTACCAGGAGATGCTTCATTCTTAACTCTTAGAAAGGCTATAATTTCAAACTCTTTTATTGATTCCAGTGTAGTTTGTAACAGCTCGTACTGGAATTCCGAAACTTCTTAAAACCTGGTAAACAAATTGGTACTCCATCAAGCAGCTGGGGCCAAGGCAGCTGGAGGGCTGCATTGCCCGTGCTGCTGAGGCTCATCCCCTTTCCCTCAATTCTTCCTTTCTTGGTGCAGAATGCTTATACTGTATGGGGCAGATCAATGCAGATTTCTATGAGGTCCCTCTCTGAGCTCTGAAAGCTTCCCTGCTGCTAGTACCCTACAGGGACACAACAGTTCCAGCCTTATTTCTTCCAGGAAATAAACTCTGATGGAAAGTTGTGTTTCCCCTCACTCCTTCACCTCCTCATCGGCTAAGCAGTCACAGGAAGACCTCTTCCGCAGCCCTGTCTTGTGTCCGCATTGTCCAGCTCCGTTCTGCTGCCATGGTCCTTCCTTTACACAGTCCACTACCAGCCAAAAAAGACCACAACCCATTGAACTACAAACACAGTAGCTACTTGATTGCACCGATGAGCAAAATAGACACCCCATCTGATCTCAGCTCTAAAGATGAGAAAAACGCTAGGTTTTGACCCAGCCAGTATTCCTACTCCCTTAGGTCTTCCTCTGACCAGCCTTGCCCTGTCTTCCACTTGAGCACAAGGTTGTTGATGTTCCTCATGTTTTTTTGGTTTTTTTTTTTTTTTTTTTTTAATCTTTTTCTGTATTTAAATTCCTTCTATCAGATTCCTACGGTCACAAGTACTACCATGCTGCAAACAGTACTGGGAGCTGGGTATGATCCATGTCTCTTCAAGTTAGCTGAAAACCCCCTCTGTGCCTCAGTAGAAGTTTGATCAGTAAGGCAAATCCCATTTCAGTAATCAATGTTATCATTATTTAAATCACATAATGCATGCTATTGATATTAATATAATTTTGGTTTATGCTTAAAATTAAACACGTGAATTTGCTCTATTGTATTATGAGTCTAGAATAGTCATGATATCTAAGACTTGCAAGTCTGTTATTTTTGATTTATCAAGCATTTGGTGTAGCAGCAAAAGCAGCCCCCCGCCCCCCCCAAAATCTGAAACTGGTAAACCTCAGAGGTAATGTCTGAGAGAAGAAAAAGTGTTTTTGTCTAAATAGCTTAAGAAGTGTACATCAGATCAAATTTTATCTATGTCTTCTTTCAGCTACAAAGAGAAATCTTGAATCAACAGAGGCGTGCTAATGGATAGTGTTAGTGAAATGGAAAAACACAGATCACATAATAGATTTAAATGGCAAGGTCTTAGAAACACATTTCTTTACTGTTTCTGAAAGAAGATTTGGCTCCATTACCCTAGCATTTAAAAGTAAGAACTACATTTTCTTCTGCTTAACTCACATAACCCTTTAACATCAAAAAAGGTGCAGGGGCTTAAAGGAAGAATTAGGTTCTAGCTTTTATCCAGAAATAATAAAGAAATAAATAATGAAACCTCTCTTCATTGTGTTCACTCTGTCTCCACTAATGAGGAAATGAAAGCTTTGATGCAGAACAGTGAGTTCTTTTTGAATGCGAGTAGTTTGGACTGCACTTGTTAATGGATGACCTGAGAAGATTTCCATGTGCTGATGTAGAAAATACACAGAGCAAAGCTGCATGTTAGAGAGACTGTTTCCCCATATTTTGCAATTCTTTTCAAGGATAATTAGCACTGTTTGATTTAAACACAATCAATACTTCAGGTCTATATTTTCACTGTAACATTTATAATAGTGACTTATACTTGTGATGATAAAGGTTCACTCCAAGGAATGTCTTTGTAAAGTACTGTTTTGTTCAATTAAAATAGTCTTTCCCTATTATTCACAAATCATAACCAAAAGATTAATTAAAATGTAATTAATTGTATCTACTTTGCTTATACAAAATTCTCCCATAATTCAGAGTTCTTCCCTGAAGTTAAATACCCCAAATTTCTCACTCCAAATGGAAGTAAAATTGAATCATAAGATGAAGAGAATTAATCTAAACTTGATGAACTTCACATCCTCCTACAAACTTCTCTTTGCCTTTGACTCTGCCTAAACGGAGCACTTGATGAAGAGTAGGTTGTGACTTGTAGTTATTACCCTATTACTAATAACCTTACTATTACTATACATTTTCCAGCTTATTTGGTGTAGCTCTCTGTTACGTTTCTCCTGATACTTAACTCAGTAGACCTAGGACTGTCTTTTTATCCAGCATATTAGAGTCTTAGTCTTTAATTTTGTAAAATTATATTATTTTGGAAAATTATGTAAATTCAACAGGTTACCTGAATTTCTGTTAGTATGAAATAGAAGTATTAAGTCGCCTTATGCTGGTAAAAGAACCATAAAGGCAGACTATCCACAAGTGAACAAATAAAACATGTCTCTGGGAAATCGTTGTACTCAAGTAAATCGTCAAAAGTGAAGTGGGAACTTCAATAGGACTTAGATGACTAACTACTCTTTATGGTTTTGACCGTTTACCTCAAAGAAACAAATTTCTGCACCATTGAACAAGATATATTCAAGAGGCAAAATATTCAAAGCAGAACAGCAAAGGAAATTTAAAACTTCCTGGCAGTAACATTAATATTTCCTTCTGAATTTTTACCACTAGGGTCACGCGCCAAGGCCTTCTTACAATTTTTCTATCCTGACTTTGAGGTGGTCCGACTCATAAAGTCTGTAGATTATTTTCTGCCTTCCAAATAAGTATTCATGAAATGTGTTTTCCCCTTTAAAATTCAATAGGGATGGGATGTATACACTCTTGGCGACAAAGAAATAATTCTAAATAAGGTGCCTGATTATCCTTCTATGTTCTGTACATAACTAAATTGACCATAGCTAATTTTGTTTTCACATGGTTGGCAAGAGGGTAAGTGTTTTGAACCAATACGTTAAATGTTCCACTTCATAAATTGGAAACATGCCTGGTGCAGCTGATTGTGCCAGCTGGCTGATCTTCAGTATAGGGCATGTGTTCACTCTTTGTCTCATGGCATTGAATTAGCCAACTGTCTGTTGTCCCCTTTTAAGGCAAAACCAACAAGAAGTGTGATTAAAGGAACTACCTTGTTTCACTGATCTTCGCCTCAAAAGCAGATGGAAATCCCATGCCAAAGGAAAAATTTCTGTCCTCGGTTACCCTGTAGGCTATCAGTCCAATTAAAAACTGAATTATGAAGAAATATTCAAAGTTTTGGTGACCCTATGCATTTGTCTTTCGTTTCTGCAAGTGAGAATTTGAATCTCCACGTATATCACAAATGAAAATGAATACCATAATTTGAATCCTCGACTATTTATTTAATAATACTGAAATACAGGAAATTCCACTTAAACGTAAGTAAAAAACCCCTTTTTTTCAGTGTGAGGATGTCCAAATACTGGAATAGGTTTCTCAGAGAGATTGTGGAGTCTCCATCCTTGGACATACTCAAGACCTCACTGGACGTGACCTTGAACAACCTGCTGTAGTTAACCTTGCTTGAGCAGAGGTCTTGAACTAAACAATCTCCAGAGGTCTCTTCCAATCTCAGCCATTCTGTGCTTCTGTGGTTCTGTGATATTGAACAAGATTTCAGTAAGGAGAAATGGAAAGTTATCACTTTTAATTGGCATTTGAACTATTTTTTTGTTATTTTTGTGGTTTTCTGTCTCAGAAAATGCTAGTAGCTGAAATCTGAGATGCACAGGGCAATGTTTGTGTCCCTAAAACAGGAGATTGCAATGCCTCATTTTTAGGTAGATTTTATTTGGCCTCCAATGGACCGTCTTCACAGCAGACTTGCTGTATACCAGACATTATGTAGAATTTTAGCGAAACAGAAATATAATTCTTTGTTTATCTTTACAAGTATTTGAGATCTAAAGTTTAGACTCTCAGTAGCTGTTTTGTAAAGAATTGCATTTACTAGGAAAATAAAATACAAGTTTCAATGAGTTTTTTAGTATTTTTTTGACCAAAGTTAAATAGATGCCTTAAAGACTAGTATTCTTTATACCACTTAGTTTCGAGCTTTCCATGAACTCAATATACAAAGCATGGTGTGGGAAGACGGGGCTATGAGAGCTAGGCTAATCAAATTCCCCAGAGGATTGTTTTATATCTTGAGAAAACCCACTTCTAATTGTGTTTTCTCTGCATCAAAGTTTTCATCCTGGCTGCAAGAAGTGTTGATGCCTGTACAGAAATGGCAAAAGGTAAGAACGAGGTGAGAAGATAGTGAGTGCTCAAGCAGGCACGAATAACAGTTATCGAGAGACTAAGTGGCATCATCAGCTACGTGCATGTACGAGGCACCAACTGTTAAACAGCATGCTCTGATTAGGTGCTGTCATCCCAAGCTCTTACAGAAATAGATGCTAGGGAGAGTGGAATCACTTGGCAAGCCTGCCCTTGGTGTTAGCCAGCAATGACAGAACCAGTGCTCCAGCTACTGGTGCAGGCTGTTCTTTAAAGGCATGAAGCTAGGGTTAGCGGTAGGACAGTTGGCAGGGTTACTTCTGTCATTATTCCGATCCACAAACGAGACTCTCCGACCATCACTGCAGGAGTGACACAGCTTTTGGTTCTGGATTGGCTCTGATGAAGGGTGCCTGTGCTAGGGTGCAAGAATCCTTCTTCACAGCAGGCACCCTGTTGTTGCTGCACACTGCTAGTATGCTACACGTTGTTAATGTAACACCAACAACATAAAAATTTGTCAGCCTTACTATATTGAGGACTAGCAGAAGAAGGACACAAATTGTGACGGTGTAGAGCCGATGGGTCATGACCTGAAGCAGCTGCAGTGTGCCAGGATGCCTCCTGAGATATGTACCGGCTAACTGAATCAGCCCTTGGCTTGGAGATGGTCCTGGATTGCTGCAAAAATTCGGGACTCAGAAGTTTTTCCTGCTTGCTATTGCTTGCAGGTCATCCATGAGCCAGCTCTGGGGCCAAAGTGCGGTCATTCGGGAATTTAGGATGTGAAGGGTCCTGGAACTGTGCATGGAGCTGCCTTATGGTGACTCCCTCCTACAAGAATTTCACTACGTACTTTTGAACATTGCAACCTAGGCAATGCTGAGAACATTTAAGCAGTTTTAGTATGTAATTTCAGAGCTCATTTTTCGTATACTTTAAAGATGAGAAGAGCTATACAAGAGGAATGTTTTACTAGGCATTTGTCCCACTATTTTCAAGAGTAATTAGATTGTAGTTAGATTTTTTTGGGGAGTCTGATGGTGAAATATGCGTTATTTCATGAAAACAATGAATTCATGCTTTTGAACTACAACAGCTCAGAGTAAAAAAGGAACATTAAGAATGTACTTCTAAAGTTTAAAATTCAAGATGTTCCTGGGAAACTGCTCCATATGTTTCTTTTCTATGTTAATGGAGGAACGATGATCCGTAGCAGCCAGCTTATACATAAGCTGGTGATATATATTAGTGTTGATGCCAACACATCACACCATCGTCAGATTTCACTGACTAGATGATTAGCGTGTTGCTTCTTTTGCTTGCTGCAGGTTTATTGGAGAGAGACAGAGGAAGAGTGATTCACTCTAAAAAATCAGTACACCAGTTCTGAGGAGGAACATTAAACAATTTAAACCAGCACTGCCTTCTAGCAATTTAGTTGCTTCCCTGCTGCAGTATCTCCAAGCACTTTCTAAATATTGTATGAGGTGCTTAAAGGTGAGGACACAGCTGTTGTGAATATCCATATCCATGAATCATTATTAATGACATTGCTTACTGACAGAGTTCTCTGGGTGACTGTTGCGCTGGCCTCAAATGGGACTGACAATCCCCTTAAAAATGCATCAGTTCTTTTCACTCTTTACATTGCGTAGGCTTATCAAACATTATTAACCCTGTTATTTCTTGGACAGACTGTAATAAACGCTGTAGCACTTTTTCCCTCTCCTGGGGCTGCTGCAAAATCTGCTTTTGCAAAGAGTGACTGAAACATATCTTTCAAATTAGAAGGCTAGGAAAGTAAGAAAGATAGCTGGAAATTTAGCGTGTCCTGAGTTTCAAAGTAATCACCTTTATAGCACCCTTTACAGTTGGTGATGCTCTATAATACCTTTGCATTTACTTTCTGATATCCTCATAAGCCACATAGTGCTGTCACGGACTAGATTTGTCAAGGAAAGATGTCATAAGATTGACGCTAAGAACATAATGTGTCTCACCAAGCTTGTGGAAGCTGACAGAATCTGGATGTTTTCAGGAAAGACTTCCTGGATGGATTGTATTGAAGCTACCCAAGAAAATGCAAAAAACCCCACCCCAACAATTCACAAGAAATATTTCCCCTTTGTTACTGAAATTTCATTTCATTGAAGATTTTCAGCCCTGTTTTTATTAGATTATACAGAATAAAAAATTTGGTGGTTTCTTGTCTGTTGTCTAGACTAATGTTATGGCTGTCGTAGGTCACAGTACTTTGATGTAGCTCACTGCCATTTGTGGTTTGCTTTAGGTTATTGCATGTTTATATATGTTTCCTTTTCTTTTTCTCATTTCTTTTTTTTTTAATTCAGAGAATTAAGCTGACATTTTATTGAACCAAATTAAGCTCTTGTTGCTGTTTCTATTTCAAGTTCCAATTTATATTTGAAAGATTACGCTCCTTAAATTTTTATAATGCCCAAAAAGGGTTTTACCATGACAATTATTTTCTGTAATACTGGGGAGTACAGAGAACTGATCTAATGCCAGAGAAATCATTGCAGGCAAAGCCAAAGATATTTGGGTTGATACTGAGGAAACTCCAATTACTGATATTTCATCTTGCACCGTTTTCAGTTTCCCTTAAACTCCTACCTTGTAATTAACATTTAACATGTTTAGAGTCTGGTTCAGACCGTTAGACAGTTTAATGTTTAGGTATGCACCACTTTTATACTTAGAAGTCACTCTGTTGTTTTTCAAATGTGATCTTTTTATATTGGCTTGAGTAACTTCGTATCTTGTGATTTTACAAAGAATTGAGCTCCTTTCCCAGAGCCAGTCATTTCTTTTCATTTCTCTTCTAGAGGAGAATAAAAGCTCTTCATGCAATTAGCTAATTGTTTGCATCATTACAAAATGTGGTCCCAAGGGTTATTTATTGAACAAGAAGAGTTTATCTCTCAGTCTCACACAGATGCTCTGTCACGGACATTTTAAGCTACATTAACCCAGTGGAACATACTTTTTCTTGTCAGGAAGGATTTGAAAGAGTAAGTATTGATGACCATAACGTCAAAATCTTAAGGGGAAACAAGGCATGATCTAATTAGTAACTAGGACCTAGAATCACATGCAAACAAAAGAAGGATGAATGATCTGTAGAAACAGCGGACTCTCTGTATCACTTGTTGAATATACCAAGTAGCTATTCCATGTGAAATACCGAACTGAAAGGACAGACCCATACTGAAATCTAGGTAGTGGAATAGGAGGTTGATAGAAAGTACTTTGACACTGACAGAGAAAGCATAAGGTTCTGAGTATGGATATGAGGACCATGAGTACTCCATGTCCCTCACAATAGCCAGAAAAAAAAATACCCCCCCCCCCAACAAACCAAAAAACCCCCAACCGCTTGTTTTTCAGCCTGTTTCCTAACAATTGCTCTCACAATCAAGGAGCTGGGTTCTGAAGAATATTGTTTTTCTACCTGGAAATTTCTCTGTTTTCTTTTCTAAAAGTACTGGGGAATTCTCTTTAAAAAAAAGCTTAGTTTTAACAAATTAACATTTTCAAACAAAGTCTTCACAAGTCTTCATTCTGGTGGAATATTATACAAGTGAGGTGGTAGGAGATAGGGCAGCATAATCCAAATTTCAAATTTTTTAAAGACTGCTATTTTTAAAAATAATATATTTATAACTTTGTAGAAGACCAGCTTCTAACATATAACATAACATAACGTAACATAACATAACGTAACATAATGAGCTGAGTGGAGATGCTTTGCATTTAAAGGCAGCTACCAAAAATAGTTGGATTTGACTGGACAAGAAAATCACATTTTTGTGTTTTATTTATAGATAGTTTTTAGATTTACAGGTTTTTTAAATTAAAAAAATGCAGATATTATACTTTGAACTGGAATAAAAAACCTCACATTTTTCCCTTGGCAATATGCATGTGAAATAAAACACCTGTTATGCCATTCATGCAACCTCATGCAGTATCATATGTATTTTGATATTTTCAAAATCTAGGAAGTACTTGCTGTTGTTAAAAACCCTATAAGACTATGTGTTGTTTTAAAAGAAAAATGTGTTGCGGTGCATATTGTTCTGTCCTCTCTGAAGATCTTCTTTCTTTTGTGTATTGACAAACTACGTTTCTCATTTTTCTACTGAAGCAATATTTTTCTCAGAAAGTTCTATTTGCTTAGCTTCAAATAGAATTCCACATTTTGCTAATGTTGCGATGTACAGACAAACAGTTTTAATTGAAAACTTCAGCACTCCTACTATCAGCAGTTTTTGTCCTGCAGAGCACGAACAGAATGTTCGTCCTTTCATTAAAGATACTTTTGATGCATTGAATGCTTCAGCTATGAGAAAGTTTCTGCTGTCTTCAAGATTTTAATTTGAAGTGGGATCTAAAGTCCATTGAGTTTGCTGACATTATATGCTGGATATGTGCATGCAGGCCAAACTGGAGACTTAACCGTATCCCGAAAGGTTCCTCTGCTGGATTACCCAAAACACATCTGAAGACTCCACGAGGTCTGTGTATGGTCATGCACAGTCAAAGAAAAGAAGATTATGTTTTCAGATGTTCTACAGATTTTTTTTTTTAGAAAGGGAGGTCTCAACTTCTCAAAAATTTTGGGAGCCAAGGAGTTCTCACAGACACGCAGGAAGCTTTTCATTACGAACCTTGTCTTTAAGATGTTTCGGCATGCTATAGACATAAAGCAAGGTTGCTTGCTACGATTCCAGAAATGGTGAATAGGATTTATGTTCCCGAGGCCCATGAGAACTTTAAAACCCTTCTCTATTGAATTATATGGGTATATTTAGAAATGTTGCCTGTGTATGCTTTTGGGTTTTTTTTTCCTCTTGTTATATGCTTGTAGCTCTCCCCTCATCCCCAAACACGCACACAAGCTGGCAGCCGTGAAAATTATAACAAAACCAAACATTTTTTCACAAGTGTATTATACAGTCTCACTGTTGTGCCTGAGGACTGTGCTATGACCAAACAGGTTCTGGTTAATACAAAGAGGTCCTAAATCGTTCTATTGGTTTGGAAATATAATAGAAATTAAAGACATTAGAAACTTTTCTCAATTTTTGATTTTTAATCCCTTGCAGGTGAAAGGTTGTAGATCAAAGTCAGAGTGCAAGGTTTCCTGAGAGCTGTAAAGTAAAATTATAACCTGCTCTGTGTACGGTTTTCCCAAATAGCTAATACATGTATGATTGCGTAATGGATGGAAGAAATTCAAATTTAATGCTTTAACCTTTTTCCTGCAACAGAACTAAAACACTTCATGAATTCCTATGGAAGGGAGGACCATCACTTTAGAAATCGTATCTTTGGGATATTTCTATTCATTTGACTTTCTACTGGCATTTGTTTCCACATTTGTATTATCTGCATGACATTTAAGAAAACAGCTCTCTCTATTAGAGGTGTCCATCTGGAAAAGGATGCAGCAGTACTTTGGGTAGACAACAAGGAGAGGCTATAGGAAGGACTGAGTGTGGCTGCTGCTGATGGTATAGGACTGGAAAAGCCGTTTCCCAGTCTCCCACTGGGACTTACGCTTGCCACATTTTCAAAGTGCCAAAAAATCTTCTTCCTGCCTGTTGCAAACTGTAATTTTTTTAAAGTGGGTTTTACAGAGAAGATGACATTGCAGCAAAGAAACTGTGCAATTAATTGTGTTTTCCCGTGCCCGCTCAGATGTTTTTCTATAACTGTGGATGTGAGGTAGTGCAGGGCAGCGGCTGTTCCAGAAATCTCGACGCCCTCAGGCCCGTGACCCTGAGCTGCCCAACTGGCGGCTCTTTCCAGAGCAGCGGTTTCCGAAAGCACCAGGTCCCCGTCCCCAAGGCAGCGTACCTGCAGGGCCGAGCTCAGAGCGGCGGACCACGCGCGGCCGGGCACTGCGTAAGCTGGCACTAAAACTGGCACCAGCCCATCCAAGCTTTTCCTGTTTGTCAAGAGAGACGGCAGCCGCGGAACAGCCAAATTCTCCTGATTCAGCGTTTCCTGGTGAAAACCTGCTTTGTTCAAAAGTGCCCCACTAACTTACCTTCAGCTTTCCTAATGTTCTTCAGTTTTAGCCCAGCAATTTAGCCTGATGTCTCTGGGGGTTTTTTTTGTGGACTGCCAAATTAAATCAGGTTGGAAGATGTTAGTATGTTTTTATTAGGGACTGTAAACAGTCTAACAAACTTTTAAAGGCCATTTTTTCCTAGTCTTATTTTAATCCAGGTAACCTGTATTCCTCCACTTCTTCCCACTTGTATATTATTTTCTTGAATGGTTATTCTTTTATTTTTTCCTCAGTAAACATTATCAACTAAGATTACAAGTCTTGAAAATATTTTTTCTCCCTCTTTCTGTATTACATTACAAAAGCTAAAATTATAAATGACAAGACTTTTGCAGAACAGGGGAAAAAAAGTGAATAGTATTTGCACAGGTTCCTACATCCCTTTCAGAAGTGATTATTAATGTCACCGCATATAAGGACTGTCAAAATTCCCCCCCCTTAGCAAATTGCGTGCAAGTTTTTGGTGACTTTTTTACCACTTAGCCTGGGCTTACTGGCTGATTAATTTACTTCTCTTTCCACGAGGGGGCATGTTAAAGCTTGCGCATCCATCTCACACACAATATGTCAATAATAATGCCTGAATAACATAAACTTGTATTTTTTGTTCACATTTGTTTTTTATCATGACTCAGTTTCCTCTTCTTTTGTCTGATTCAGGATTGTGGGTTCTGGTTTTAAGAGAAAAAAACCATTTTCTTTCAGATATTATTATGATTCTGTGTATATGTAGAAAATATTTTCCATTCCTAAACTGTGTGGTATTCAGACTTTTGTGGTTTGTGGGCCCTGTTATACTTGACAGTGGAGCATATGACAACAATTTATTGAATAGAAAGTGTCTGATAACAGGCTTGGTTTTTTAGGTTCAGAAATATCTAGAAGCGTCCCTTGAAAAAGGCTCTCAGAAATTTGTGGGCCACTAAACTACTACGTTAGAAGCAATGCAGCCAGGTTAACCCACCAAAGAATTCTAATTATCCCCTGGAATCCTGTAAAAGACAAACTGTCTTTTGGGTTCCCATTCTGGCCCTAGGCAGAAGAAAGGAATCAATGAAAATAAAACTTTTTCAGGAAGGTGAGGCAGAATCGAGCTGTGGAAGGATATGAACTGTAATGGGAATATGACGTTTCTGGTGGTACGGATGAGGAGGAACATGAGTTGATAATAAAGGAGTGGGTAGAAGAAGGGAGAGTTGTCAGCGGATTTGATTTTAGCATTTCTTCGAAGTGCTCAAATAATTTAATTATACGAAAATCTGTGGCGTTATTTTGTAAGATGTTCATGCAGAGAAAAGGAAGCCCTAAAGGTCCAAACATAAAAACGAACCGCTATTTTTACTTTTAGTATATCATAGTTCTCGGGCCATCTCTTTCATAACAGGAGGCAAAAACTGGACAGGGCTAGCGGACTAATGGCTTTGGAAGTCCTCAGCCGACTAGATAGATGCCGAGAATTGCTTACGTAGTCTGTTCTGGGCTCACAAAACCCAGCGTACCGTGGTGCAATGGCCTTATGTGACGCATAGCTCCCTTTCAGCTGAAGAAGGTCTGCTGCCCCTCAGCAATCTCGGAGGATCACTTGATCAAGCGTAATTTCCCTTCTAATCCAGAGCAGCGTGAGCCACCGGGACGTGCGAAGCAGCACAGGAGAGCAGCAGGCAGACTGAAAAGCCGGCAGGCTGTGCAAAGACTGCCCAATCATCCCTGGTAGATAACAGGTGAGGCAAGGACAAAAATTTGACGAGATAAGGTGTGGTTTGGTGACTAGAACTAACAAAACCAAAATCAAAGTATGGGAGAGTGCTACCAAAATAATCATGAGAAGAAGGACAGCTGAAAGAAACAATGAACAGAATTACAGCCGAATTACCTTCGAAACAGAGAAAATGAAAGAAAAATAAGGGACATGGGTGACACAGTAATATAGTAAAAAATGAGTAATAGAGAATCAGAAGAGAAGCACTCTTAAGAGGAATCACATATAAGTACCTGTAAAAATGTATAATAAACACAGGACAGGATAAGTTGACACAATTCCTCCACGCCTCTTTATCTTGATTTATTTTATAATCTTTATAGAGAAAAGTTTTAAGATGTAAATTATACTTCTAAAATTGGCATATATGTATATCTATTGACCTTACTAAAACACTTCAGCATCCAGCATCTACTTACAATTCTATCTACTATGTAAATTTTGAATAATATAATCAATGTATTTATTTTACAATTTGATTATATTCAGATATTTTTCTTCCCAAATGAGAATTTATAATACAAATGTTCAGCATATAAAAGAGGAAACACAGGAACCAGGAACAGATGAAAACCAGGAGGATGTAATATTTGGATGAAGTTGTCCTTGTCAAGGTAATGATACACTATGTGTGACTCCATCAATTAAAAATGCTAAACAATTGAGAAACACAACATGAAGTGAATCTATAATAACATTAGAATAATAACAAGAATAATAACAACAGTATCTGTTTTCCAGTGAGTGGGTGCTTACATGAATGTATGTGAGTATATATAAATATTGACATACCTCACTCTCACCCATAAACACACATTTCAGTTAAGACACGGAATTTTTAAATATTAGAGAGCCTTTGTGTCCCATATGAAATATTTCTTTCACCTAATCAAGTCTTCTCATTTCTCTAGGATGACTTTGCTCATTGCAAAGAGAGGAGCAGTTCCCCAAGTATGTAAAAAGCTAATTGCCCCCCCTAGATGTTATGTCCTGGTGCATTTTTTTTCTCTTGGTTCCTATTAGAAACACCTCCATGTTGATCTATTCTTGAAAAAGGATCATGTTTCACAGAAAATGAAGAATTCCTTAAAATTCAACTTCTAACTAAGTCAGTTTATTTAATATGATCCAACATAACTTCAAGTGGCAGAACATTTGCAGTTACCCGGGCACAAAAGGATATCTCTAAATCAAACTCACGACAGAATTTGAACAAGTTATCTTTGTGAAAATGTGATATAAACCTCAAGCAAAAAGGCTTCAGAGACTTCAGAGTATAGTTTTAGAGAACGTTTATTACAAAGCCAAACTCTGGTTTAATTTACTATAACTATACATAAATATACGGTAAGTCCACTCATTCAGTATGAAACCAAGAACAGAACCTGGCCTGTTAACGCTAGTATTGCTTCATTGCAAATGAAATATTTCAACACAAAGCAACCATTGCACAAATGTAAAGGCTGATCTGGACCTAAGCCTAAAAAGAAAAGCTTAATTCAATATACTACTAAGCATTTCACAACGATTAGCCTGAATGTTGAACCTTATTATCAGCTTAATCTCCTTGTCTTTAAAAAGGGGAATATTGCAAACACAATTTTAAAAGTTTTATGCCTTTACAGAGAAAGGTTAATATTGAGCTGTAATAGTTTAAGTCTATATTTCTCATGCAGAGGCTTTTCCTTTGATGTGGAGTCACAAACTCATCACCTTGCTGTGACAATGAGAATGCATTTCCTAGTACCTATCTTTTGGGGTGCGCAGGAGTTTGTTTGTATAGACCTGATTCTCATGTACTTTCGGAGTTAAAGCAATAATGGCTTTACTCATCTTCAGCTTTTGAAAATTAATGCAAGGTCCTTAAACATTCAGATTGTATAATTTCTCATATTTAGTACGTGCTGTAGAGCAGGTTGTACAGATGCAGGCAGGATGAATGTTAGGTGTGCCCTTAGGCTGACTAGTTAATCTAGTCAAGAACCTGTTTCAAAAGATGTGCCTGAATCCTGATGCATACAGCAGGAGAATACTTCTTTTTTATTGTGCTGCTTTTCGGTATATCATATTGGGAAGACTCTGGGTGATATGTTGAGACCAGTGTTTGATGAATCATAAAAATTGGGCTGAAATGCTTTAGAAAAATGGTGCATTCAATATATTTTATCCCTTTTTATAACTCACACACTATCTGCAGGCATATTTCCACATTAAACTAACATTTAATGACCCTGGAAGCAGAAGTCCTGATTTGTTTCAGTAAATAACAGTTTTAATATACCTGACAACTAATCTCTACATTTTTTTCTTCCCTTCTTTCCCTCAACTTTCTGCTGCAGTGGACCTTTAAAGTACAGTAGCTTTGATAATTTGCCCAATATCCCACGCTCGGTGCAAATCAGTGCAGGGCACTTTCACAAAATAATTTATTACCTCATGGATAGAGGCAGCTCTACTCCCATTAATTTAAATACAGCTCTTAGATTCCACCTTTTGATTTTAAAAAGATTAAGTTTAGTTTTTATCTGTTTTGGCGTGCAGTGGATAATTTAATACTGTCTTCCAGTTAATGTGTCTGAATGGTGTTCAACGGATTACGAAGCAATGAGCTGAATTTCTGACTACTGTTCATGTTGAAACCAGCCTTCTGCCCCTGGCTGCAATTTAAATCATTGCCAGTAAGATTAGGTGGCATGGTCCCATGTGGGTTTTATCTGAATGAGCTTTAGAGATGTTCAGCTAAATGTATTTCTGATAATTAAAATAAACCCCATCAGCATAGTTCCATGGTAGACTGTTAAAATTATTACAGAATCACTAATGTCTGAAACCCTTTTTTCCCCTTCCAGCCCCTAGTAATTCATACCAAGGCTGTGCAAAGCAGCACATTCTTAGGAAAAAGAAAAAAGTAAGGAAAAAAAAAAAAAGCAAGCTTGTTAAATGTGAGAGGTCTGGGTGGTCAAATATTAATTTGGGGTATTTCACATCAACATTTTATGCTTCCAGACTGGCATAACATGACAACAGCCTAAATGAGAAGCTCGACGGTTTTCATAGGATAAATGCTGCCGTCTTTCGAAAATTATTTTAGAACACGTACATTATATATGAATGTATGGATATAGGAACATCAGTGTTCTCTCTGTACTACAAGATGAGAACTATAGAAAAAATACCCTACAGTCATATCTTTTTAGAAGCAAAAAAATAAAGAATTTATTTGGTATTGTCAGATGCAGTAACATGAACATTTTACCTCATGCAGAGTTATAGTTAAATGTAAAGTACTTTAACTTTATTCTTCACATTAATATTAAGGATAAAGAATCCTCAGTGTTATTTTTGTTAACATATACAAGTGATGCGGTGGTATGCCCCAGTTTTTTAAAAAATCTAAATTACACTAATTTGCAATAGGTTTTCCTAGTCCTAGTTATTTTTAAAAAGTTTCTCATAGCTGGGATACAAGCCATATGTCACAAACAAACGAACCCCAAACAAAAACAACAACAAAACGCCTAAACAAATCCAACCCCCAAAACTCAAAACAGCTCTTGCAAAACAGATTTAAGTCCTAAAGCCATTGGCAGTCCAAATAGTCCACCCCTATATCAAAGGGATTTGACATAATTCTGAAACAAATCTTTGCGAGCAGCTGGGGTATATTTTGCAGAGATGATAAAGGGTCTTATGAAAATATACCACTTGAAACTCAAATTCATGCCAGCAAGAACTTCAAGCTCTACTAATTAGAAGCAGCTGCAGATAATAGTAAAATTATTAAAAAATAGATGGGTGCTCTTATAGAATCATGGAATGGTTTGGGTTGGAAGGGACCTTTAAAAGTCACCTGGTCCAACCCCCGCTGCAGTGAGCAGGGACACCTTCAACTCCATCAGGTTGCTCAGAGCCCCGTCCAACGTGGCCTGGAACATTCCCAGGGATGGGGCATCTACCGCCTCTTTGGGCAACCTGGGCCAGTGTTTCACTACCCTCATCGTAAAAAATTTCTTCCTTATATCTAGTCTGAATCTGCCCTCTTTCAATTTAATACCATTACCCCTTGTCCTGTCGCAACAGTTTGTCTCAATCTTTCTTATAAGCCCCCTTTAAGTACTGAAAGGCCACAAGAAGATCTCCTCTTAAAATCTTCTCTTCTCCGGGCTGAACAACCCCAACTCGCTCAGCCTTTCCTCACAGGAGAGGTGCTCCAGCCCTCTGCTCATTTTTGTTCTTAGAAGTTCTTCTTTGAGACATTAAGATTCAATTCAAGTCAGTAATCTGAAATTCAAGTAATTTGATCAAATAAGTTATTTGAACTTTTTTGGTTGAGAGATAGCAAAAATGGCCTGTCAAGTTTTAGTGATTCACCACTTTTACAGGGCAAAATAGCTATAATGATCATCCGGACTGAGTTTTTAATTGGACACTGAAAGCAGCGTGTCTTTTAAATACAGTAATTCACAGTTGAACTGGAACATGGTTTTATAAAGACATGCAATTTTGATTTACATTTTTACTACATATGGGTTATCTGTGGCTTAGGTATTTTTCAGGATCTCTTCATATTCCACTGTATTTATCCCTGTCAAAACAATCATAATCAGTGAAACATGGTGATCACAATCAAATGAAGACTTCATAGCACTGAACAGTAACATTTTCTTTCATTTTCTTGAAAAGGCTGAAAGTCCACTTGTCCTCACGTCAAAGCTTTTTTTGATCCATGACTAAAGAAACACTACCGAGTGAAGTGAAATAAGAAAATTTTGCCAATTAAGTGCTTCAGCAATTAATTATATTATTTTTTCTTAATATAGTGTCTCTTCCCGGAATAACATTTCAGTCTTTAATAGTGAAGGTTAGACAAGATCAAACTTAATGATAACTTTTTGTCACAGTAGCTAGGCTGTTCAAGTAGCTATGTTTCCTGTCTGTGCACCAAGGACTGTTACAACACATTATCTAACAAATACGCCCACTGACGTCAGAGGAATTTGGATAGGAGTTACATTCTTAATGCTAATACTGGTATTGGGAATTCAGCTCTTTTGTTCAGAAGACTATATATAACCTGACATGATCATTTTAAGAAAGGCCTTTAGGAATCATTATTTTATAGCATTTACCTGTTGGTCTTATGTATTACTGATACATGGCTTAGTGCGTGTGAAATTTTCATGAATAAAGAAAGATACTTGGATATGCTTTGATTTTGCCACATGAATATGTTGCACAATCCTGAAAATTTCTCAAAACTGTTTTATTTCTTTATATTTTATACTTTTATATATTAAACATAGTTCTGTAATCCCGGCTGTACTTTGAATATATTCACTGATTTTAAAAACAGCATCCTGTATTTCTGTTCAGATCTCTTCCTGTATCATATTTTGACATGTGAAATATGTTTTGTTTTTATACACGGGCAGCCAATTCTTGTCACAAATGGTATACCAAAAGGGAACACAGCACAAAACCGGGCTAGAACAACTTTTCCCAGTTCGGTTTGTGTGGCATAACATCACATTTCTTGTGGCTTTTGAAACATGTAAAAGATGTACGATTTATAGCGTGGGTGGGATTTGTTAAGCAAGGTAGATATTGACATAGATATAATAATTTTAATTTTTGAAAGCAATAACTCATATGCTTCTCAGTTGGTTCCCAGACTGAGACACGATACCAAGATTATCCAAGACGCCAAACCAGAAGTCTTGGAAGAAAAACATAGAGAAAACAACAAGACTGATATTAAATATAGTCAATGTATAAGCTACAATTTAATTTCAGTTCTTCAGGTAAATATTTTTAGCAAGGGCTTTTTGTAAAAAAGGTCTGCAGTCCCTGATTTTAAGCCACTCAAAAAAATACAGTTCTTTAATAAAAATTATTATATTATAAAAATAAAAATTAGGAGAACCTAAATACCTTCTTCGGTATTCATACGAACGCCACTATGCTATGTATCACATGCTGCAGGAAAGAAAGGCACAGCAAGCGCTAAGCACGGACCTTAACGTCCCATGGACATTAATAATACATGAAGGAGAGCGCTTAGCCAGACATTCAAAGAGAATTGCAGTCATGGCCTTGCGCTGCTCCTACAGACTAATGTATCAGAATGACAGCTGCTACCTATTCCCCGCAGCACAGTCTTTATTCATGTTGTAACCGTGCAACAAGGGTAGGATCCCTGCTTTCCTAGTCTACCCTAGGGAGAAAATACATGCTTGGAGAACATTTTTTTAGCTCTGATTTTGATTTTAAAAGCACAGGTTTTCTTGCCAAGAAAAACATAATTATGGAGAGGTTTCATTATAATAACCAGTACTGTGCTTTATTTTATGAAGTGTTTATGTATTCTTTTTGTATGGATACAGAACAAAATATGAACTACAGTTGTGCACTATGAAAGATTTATGGAAAATAAAGTTATTTTCAAAACCCCTCAACTTTAAAGGGTTTACAGCATGAAGCTGACTGTCCGGGCTTCCGGTAATCAATTCTGTTATTAATAGTGAAACACCTACCATGACGCTAGTTTTCAAGAAGTGGTATGAGCACCAGAATGTGCCTGTATGAATCCAGGATGTTCCTGGGTACATCCATTGGTATTTAAGGGGACAAAAGGCACACGGCAAACTGTTCCACTCCGATTGCCTAAGACATTGAAACGCTGCAAACTGCTATTGAATTAATGGCATCGGTAGTTTCAGGACCCAAATCCGTATCATAACGGAAAAAAAAAATCCTTTAATTTTTGAAGAGACGTGCGAAAGGAGACATTACTCCTAGCTTCAATGAGGTTTTCTAATTGGAACATTTTACATAAGGAGTAAGACAGTAATATTCTTAAATATCCATTCACTACTGTTTCCAGTTGCCCTTATTTTTGTGTTTGTTTTAAAAAGCCCACAGTAAACAGTAATGCATAAATCCGAGAAACATAATAAAGTATAATGAACATGAATAGAATAACATGACTCAGTCTAGCACGACGTGGTTGGTATCACTGTCAAAGAGTAAACTCCATTTTATGTTAATACTCTAGTGATTTGATGCTAGACTTTAATACAGAAAGTATAAAAACTCTGTGTAATGAAAATGTTTAATGAATACACAAATGCTAGTGGATTTTCTTCAAAAGCTTTGATGCTTTTTAAATAATATAATCACAACGTAATGTGCATTTTGCAATAATCGCACTGGTTTACAAATTACATACTTGTTGCCCCATTACACTTGAGAATCAGAGCTCTCATCTGGGGGAATAAAACATTTCTAACCCTTAATAATGTAACAGATTAAAAATGTGTATCAGAAGCTCAGTAGCGTGCAAAGAGCCTGTGAGACATAAACTGCCTCAGACTATTTCATTCACGGATATTGATAGCATTGTCAGGGAATCCGATATTTCTCAGTATTTCAAAGGATGCAAAAAAATTTGCTGCAAGAGCCCATTATGAGAAGCGGACAGTTCGTTCAGAAAGAATGAATCTATACTGTCATTCTTCATTGTGCACTGACAAGATTTTCAAACAAATACCTGGATGTGTTCTTCAGCTCTGTTTCTAATGCCCTGGAAGAGGTCCCAGTAGATGTTCACAAAGCGACGGCTTCATCCTCTTCAAAATTTGTCACTGGAACACAGTTTTGCCATCACATCTACAGGAAGAAGTTAGTAGCTGTGGAGAGCCTTGTTGTTCCACGGGTACTTTCTATCACATAGCCTTAGGGTGTTCGGGTTCATGAGTGTACCCCCACCCCCACCCCCATTTTAACAGAATTTGCCTGAATCTGCCCATTGCTCTGCATTTTATTTCAGGGGAGGGATTTTCTTGGACTACTTTGCAGGTGCCTTCAGTATTTATGGAAACAAACAGGAGAGAAGACAAGAGCGAGGATCCACGTCACAGCCAGAAAGTTCAGGAAAACAAAGACTACATTTGAAGAGAAGAGCGGCAGAGGGTACGAGAAGGTGGACTGACGACTGGACTAGTGCTCCAGTTCTCAAGCAGTCTTGAAAAGAGGTAAGGAGATTCTGAATTGTCTGACTGGAGTCTCTGTTGTAACTGCTGAACTCCCGACAAAGCAACCCACAAGGAGAAGTAATTGTGCTGAAACTGTACAGCAGTGTGTATCTTCAACCGTAAGTCACAATAATGCAGGTATGAGAGAGAGATATGGAAGAGATTCTTGGACACAAAGTACGTAAATATTGCCACGGAATTTAGCGGTGTTTCCTTTAGGTTTTATGTTATGGAAGGCATAAAGCCGTTATCATGCTAACCTGTGAATTCTGTCAGAGGAAAATGCTTAAAACAGAAGTTCATTTCAGTGGGATTTAGATAGGGACTGTAATTTCGTATTTTACATTCCGCAAGGATTGTCTACTTTTCTGTCAGCCATTCAGGTCTTAAAAACATATTTTTAACATAGGAATTCATTGTCTTTGGCAACTTCCGCTTTTTAGTATGTTAAATAGTCAACATTAAATAGTGCAAAGACAGCAGTAGTTCACAAGCTTCGCCTTGCTGGCCTCCTGCCTTCTTGTTTCCCAGCAGCAGAACTGCGTTGTGTTCCATATGTTTCTTCATTGTGCAGACAAGTTGCACGCTCAGTGTTCAGAATAACACTGTTTTGAAGGCTGAAGGCCTTGCCCGTTTGCAGCAGTCGTATCCCATCTCTGATTCCTCAGATGGCTGTTCGACTATTCCCTGCCCTGTTCACTTTTTCACGTGCTGCTACGTCATGCCAGGCCAATTTGCTGATTCTATTATTCCTTCTTTCCTTTTGCTTTTATGTACGTTTGTTTTTGCACTTTTTTTTTCTTTCTTTTAATGTCTCTTTTCCATGTGACACTCTTCATTCCATTGCTTTTGCTCTCTGTCTTCAGCTGTATCCTTCCAGATGAACCCTTCAGATGATGACATCAGGAAAAGTATTCTGATTTAATACTCTGTCACATTACAGATCGCACTGATTAGCCTTCAGAACTGTAAGTCACCAGTTACTTAATCCTGTGCCCTGCCAGAGTTTTTAACAACTAAGTGCTTCTGAAAAGCTAAATGTTCTGTTTCCGGAGAATTAATACCTGGGGAACAATCCTTTCTGCATTTTTGAAATCAAGTTGTAGTGGTGTATGTCTGATTTGGCAATCAGATATAAATCAAAGTGTCAAGATATTTTGGCTTCAGGAGATGAAAACAAAGTGCATTGACTGCTGCTTCTAGAATTATTCTTAATTCTTAGTAGCCCCAAAATATAAAAGAATGTATTCCTATGGTACTAATGGTACTAATTAGTGCACCTGCCCCTGTGGCGGGCTTTTTTGGCCCATTTTAATACAGCCTTTAAGATGGGTTTGCCTCTTGTGATATTTATTAATAGCACTGTATTAAAAAAAGAGACTAATTTTTTTTAAATGCAAGAATGGTAAATGGTAAGTAGAAAGGTGTGAAGTCCTTTATTTTCAGTTTTTGAAACCAAGGTGGTGTATGTTTGAAATTTATTAGCGTGGCAGTCAGTATACTGAAGGCAGCGGAGGAGCCTTCAGCAAACGGAAGTGAAGTAATTACTACAGGCAGAAATCGAAGAAAAGCAGAAAGGATGTATAAAGAATAGAACCGAGAGAAGTGGGATGTAAAAGCTAGTTTTGCATAGCACATGTATTTTATGATGCAAAGGTGTTGCTTTGAAATTACAGTACAGAGCGCAACTTCGGTAAGTGACCTATTCATCACCAGAAGAGTTCCTTTGGTCAACATTTATTAATTATACTGTTTTTGCAAGACAGGCTGCAGGATGCATGCTTCACAATGAGAAATGAGATGGCATTGAGGAGGCTGTAAAACCAAGCATTTTAGCTAAAATAACAATGTGTGGAAAACGAACCACTTGCACAGAATTTTAACAAGGAATTTTAAAAATAAGAATTTCAAAAGAAGAGATTCTGAAAGGGTGGATTGTTAACTCGTTTTGCAGGATTTGTAAACTGATTTATTTCATTAACCCACCTCCTGTGGTAGGCATTCGCAAAACCATTAATTTTGACTTTGGGGAACAAAAGCATAGCATTAATGGCTTACAAATGAGAAGCCTCACCATGGCAACCTAGAAAAGAACCGGTTCTTCAGAACTGTCAGAGCTCCCACAGCTGCTCCTGTTGCTCAAGAGAAACCTGCCGTCCCAACTTGCTCTGCTTTTGGACTTACTTCTGAAGGTCAGACCATAGTTTTGAGGGTCACAGTCAAGGTTCTTTCCACTTAAGAAGAAGGGAATTAATTGCTACCCCTGGGAGGAGGTTAAAAAAAAATGCAATATTTCTTGCTCTTATTGGGGTTGGAGTTATAATATGAAAAATAATTAGAGTATAGAACTCAGTACCTTGGGAGATGGCAAAGACCTGGCGAAATTTCAACAAGTACTTGGAAAAAAATAAAACTTTTGGTCATACCTTGCTTCCTCGCAACAGAAACAATTTACCAGCTCTGGTCTAGCAGAGAGGTAGCACTGACAGGTCTCAATACAAGAAAAAAGGAATCTGGGTTCATTAATAAACTGTACAGGTATGTGATGCATTACCATGTACGGTGGATGGCAGATGAAGCTCGTAGAGCTCAAACTGAACATGCTGTCGAATGACAAGAAAAACATAAGAAGAGATACTGAATTTTTATTTTTTTTGTGGATTTTGGTACTGGTCATCGAGCTTTAGAAGAAAATGGACTACAGAAATGTCACCATAAATCTCTACGCAAAAAAGTACCTAAAATAGTCACTGTCAAACAAAAATAATTACTTTTCCCCAAATGAGGTATTGCATGCATTTTTTTCTACAAGTACAACACAGTGTTCATACACAGAAGGTCGAGGTTCCCAATCAGGTAACTGTGTATCTTAGTCATATCAATGAAGTCAGTGAAAGCCAGCTTGAAAAAAGGACATATGTGGGAATAAAACCCAAATGATTTACGTTCCTTGGATGGTTTATCACTGATGAATGTAGAGATCCCAGGTGATAACCGATAAATAAATCCGTAAAGAAAAAAAAACGAGTAAATGGAAAATTATTTTTCTCATTTTATTTATAGATAGCTGAAATATCCACCTGTGAAAAAAAAAATGCCTTGTTCAATGTCAGAAACGAAACCAGTGGCATTTCCAAAGATGGAATTTTGATTTTATATGTCACACCAAAGCTTAAAAAAAAAGACCTGTAAAGTTCTGTAAGCATGGGATCTCTCCAATACCCAAAGGACTTTCAGGTTTTAGTATTTTTAAAGACAATTAGGCTTAGAAAAAGGAAAAAGAACCCCATTGTTATCAAGGTTGCTTGCAAAAATCTGCTGATTTACACATTCCTTCAGGAACGGCCAAGAGCCTACACTGTAAAAGAAGTGCAAATTACAACAGTTCATGGACACTTTGCTCCATGTCACTCAAAATTCTGCCCTCCCGCCTCCTCTTCTGTTGATTTTGTTTTACATCTTGCAATAGCAGCCAGGAAGGGAAATGAACTTCCAAATGTACCTGACTTTGTGGCTGCACTAGATTCAAGTGACTGCAGTGATTTGATGTGGCACATTGATTACAATCACATCAAAAGCAGAATGAGACTCAGAGGGAAAAATGGTGTTCCTTTCACGGCCTCTATGTAACTAAAATAGTGTATAAATCAGAAATAGACATACAGAAGTCGGTTGCAGTGTTAGCTATTGCTTATGTAATCATATTACATTGCTATTAGATCTGTTTGAGAAAGGCTGGAAATAGACTGGGATCATAACAAATAGTTTTGGTGAAATAACAATAGTAACTACATCCTTATTTCACCTTCTCTGAAATAGAATATACTCTGAGGGTAGTACAGCTGCAAGCCGTAATTCTTTGGGAGTTTCAGAATAACTTGCCCAGCAGGAGATCAGAAATCCCACTTTTTTACATATTTCCTTTTGCAATATTGTAGGGAAGAGATAAATGTATTTATTGTCTGCAGTGTTCGTAATAGGCATCTTGGAACATGCTAGTAGCTCACCAAGCAAGTAAAGCAACAAGAGTTTTGATATGGTAAGAAATTTTTCTTAGTTATTTAACACTGTCCAGTTGTGCGATACCTTTGAGAATGGAGAGAAGAGGTGATACAGCGTGGCACATGCAAAATGCTGTGACGCTTCTAGATTTTGGGAAGCCGCTATTCAAGGCTAGATTAAAAAAAATATATCTATGTTTAAACCTCATTACAACAGTGCCGAAGTAGCATCCAGCAGTCACTGGAATCACCATAATGAAGGATTTATTATTTACTCTAGTATTTACCTATTTCCAGTAGTAAAATCCATACTCATCACCAGGTAATATCCTAGTCTGTAAGGCTTTATAACCAAAGAGGTGAAGACAAATCTCTGTGAATTTCAGAGACATCTTGAAATTTACAGGTCTCAAAATCTTTTTTGTTTACGGTTTTGAATTACAAGGTGTTGCAAATCAAGATTTATGAGATATTCTGAAAAAATGCATGAAGAAATGTACAACTGGAATATCTATGTGAACATGCTTGACTTCATGAAGATAAGTTACATTTTTATAATTATCAAACAGCTCAACTAGTGCAGTTAATGCATATTTCATTGAAAATTGGTTCTTTAACTGCCTCTTTAAATCCTCAGTGAATTGATGGCACAAGGAGAGCTGCCCTGTCCACATATCATGGCATAGTATGCCATGCTTGGTATATCATATATTCTAAGTTTGTACATCCCTTATTATGTCCTCTTCAGAACGACTGTAGAAGACAAGATGTGTAACTGCACTTTTTTTTGTGTATGATGAGAAACTTGGTTCCTGTAACTGTGGAGATGATGCAAGTCTTCCATTGTATTTGTTTATGTCTTCTCCAGCCTTTCAGTTTTATGCCCTTCTTGCTCTGCATATATAGGTATGTGTATATATATGTATATGTACATGTTTATATTTATGGAGAAATAATTCTATCTGTGTCCCCCCCCCATCCCCACCCCCTGCTGAAATATCTAGGAATTATTTTAGTTTGGATTCATACTAGCCTTGCTTTATTCAATCAACTTTTAGCTTTGCATTCCAGGATGGGTATACTTTGTGACTTGGGGTAATTTCTATACAGCATTTTCTCTTTACCTCTTGAAAATTATCTGCTTTCAGGACTTATCTTGTCACCACAGAGGCGCTTGATATGAATGCTTAGGTAGTAAATATTAATTATTGCAGTGCCACAAATACGAAAATGAAATACGGGTATTATGAGAAAAGACAATATTGTGGTAATCCCAAAGACCTTGTTATATGATTGTATGGTCTTGTTTATTCACCAGAATACACAGATAATTTATGTAGTTTCCAGATGTGAGATAGCAGCTAAAATCAGTGCTATCAAGTCTGCAAATTTTGACACAGGCTGTTGGGAAGATATAACATATTTCAGTCCTAAAAGAGCAGTAACAGCATTTAATACACCTTGAGGCAGTCTTCACTGTTTTCTTAATATCAACACTCATTCCACCCGTGCTGTCCCCTTTCTCACTTTCTGTTAGTGAGGGGCTGGTGCGTGAACAAAAGAGTGGATGTGAAAACATGCATATGTGATCATGCGATTTCCCATGGCAGTATATAACATACTAGCTCGTTTTAATTCAGCTTCATTCTCTGCAGAAATTCATACTTGATGGTACACATATTCAATTCAATTTTTAAAACACAGGACAGGATAATGGATCCATGACCAAACCTTTTACTAGCTATTTTGCCACGCCCCCCCAAAAAAAGACAAGCTTCTCCGTGTTCAGCAACATCCCTTCCCTGAAAATTCGTGGTTCTTCGAAAGAAAAGATACTTTCACATGTGGGCAGACTGCACACAAGTGCAGTAATACAGGCCCCTAGTTGGGTGATGTGGTCACACATCTGAGAGTCCCGTCAAAGCAAGTTATTCCCGGTCACACTTTCCAACTTACCCATGTCTACTCTCTTCTACGTAATGGATATATAATGGATATGCATGCTAGACCTGACAGCACAGGCTTAGAATTAAAATTAGAATTAGAAGATGATAACACCGTCTATCTTAAGTCTGTATCCTGGAAAAAGATAGTCTTTCTATCTAGTAGACTGTATCTATCCTTATTGTGGTGGAAAGCTAGTTTATGTTAATTGCATCAAAATGCAGAGCATGTCTATGCCTTGTTCTAACAGAAAATACATTGTTAATCATAAATGTCCCACACTTGCTGATAGGTAGGTAGGTAGATATGCATATATATGTTTTACATGGCTGAGAACTTACTGATTCACCATGAAAACTGTACATAGTGAGAAACGCTATTTTAAATATTTACATTTCACTGAGAAAGCAGACAAATAATTCTGCACCTTTAAATTTCTTACACTTGTTTTGGTCTAACCTTTGTGGGTTTCACACAGCTTATACACAGAAGAGATTTTTTTTCTCAAGTGTTTTAAATAATTTTATCAAAAAGCTAGCCTTAACTTTTAAGAATTTAGAAATCAGCAGTTTTACTAAATTGCTTTAAGTTCTCTAGAGATCCTCCAGCTCTACCTTTTCCCCCTCTTTCTTCTTGCTGTCTTTGTTATCTCCCATTTAACTGAGTGATAGCTTTAATAAACACTGAACTCAGTCACAGGTTGAAATTGCACATGGAAAGGAAAAGGCATTAGTGAACTTCATTCTAAATGCCAGCCTTCAAGTCATGGGTCGCACACCTTCCTTTAATATTTCAGTGCCTTGCTATATCTAAATATCTATCAGTCTGCACTTTGCTGCCAATGACCTTCTGTCAAATAGTGATTTGTCAAGTAAGCCTTCCACAGAATCCTGTAAAAGCTCTTCCAGAGGTATGTATAATGCTCCCTAAACTGCAGCGCAGTCAATGGCTTCGTGACAGAAGGAGTGGCTTTAGACAGAAAAAAAAATCAAGACATTATTTAAGAGGATGAGGATTAATTCCGTGGTACACAGTCAAAATGGCCACAGTACTTAAAGAGAATAGTGCTATTGGACATTACTGTTTGTGGACTGGACAGCAGCTTTGACTGAACAAGGTAACTAATACAAGCAAGGCGTAATACACCCCCCTCCACCCAACAAAGTAAGAAATATGTTTTATTTCTGACATGCTAATTTGAGAATCCATTGAATTTTTCATAAGATAAATACCAGCACAACAAATTCTACCAAAGAGCACTTCAGAAGAGCTCTGACAGCACATATGGATCCTTTCCTCTATTTAATATATCATCTCCTCAGACCTCGCAGACCTTTATGTGTCTTAAGTACTCATAATAGTAAAGCAATTCCTGAACTCTTTGACCACACCAAAAATTGAAAAGACCTCTACAGAACAATTACCTTGATTTAACATTTTGGTGCGAAAGGAAGAGGCAGCTTTCAAAAACTATAACACTTAAGAGTTTCCCTCTGTTTTTATTAGTATTATGCTTCAAAGACTGTCTGAAGATACACACATAGAAAAGGAAATATTTCACCAGGGAAAACTCCTTTCCTTGAAGGTTTTCTCTGTCTCAGTTACCACACAAAGTACATTTATGGAATAAGGCACGCAAGCACTAGCAGTAAGAGCCCACGGAGCAGACTGCAATCAAACGGAGCACGTTTTCTCTGTTAGTTCTATTAGCGTGCTGGTTTGGGCTGGGACAGAGTTAATTTTCTTCACAGCAGCCGGTACGGGGCTGTGTTTGGGATCTGTGCTGGAAACAGCGTTGGTGACCCCGGGGTGTTTTCGTTGCTGCCGAGCAGGGCTCGCACAGAGCCGAGGCCTTTGCTGCTCCTCACCCCACCCC
>JAVKLA010000047.1:7307115-7331645 GCA_034782735.1 Sagittarius serpentarius
TTCTTGCTGGCTGGGCAGGAGAAACTGAAAAGTCCTTGACTGAGTCTAAACACGACTGAGCAACAGCCGAAAACATCCGGGTGTTACCAACATTCTTCTCATACTCAACCCAAAACGCAGCGCTGTACCAGCTACTGGGAAGACAATTAACTCTATCCCAGCCAAAACCAGGACAGCTGCGTGGGAAGGAATGGAAAAATAGTGTGCTGTGTCAGGTTCTCAATGGGGATAATTGGTAAACCAGGACTGAGGGCTGTGTGGTGCAGAACACTTGCCCCTCCACTTTAGTACAGCAAGTGTATCGATCCTTTGCAAATCATACTTTTAAAATTCAGCATCAAATCTAGTACTAAAAAATGGTACTTATGTATGTAATGCAAATACTAAAAACATACTTTGGTATCCAGCACACTAAGGCACCATCAACTTTTGCATCTATTTTTCATTAGTAATTCAGATCAATAAAACTTTAGTTGTTTTTATACATTTTGCCACATGGATCTATGACTGTTTTGTTGTGTAATTTGTTGCACATATATCAACACTTTTTTTCTAAACTTGCAAACTAGTTGATGGCTTCTCTGAATTAGTGTTACTTCTCTCACGCCTACTGAGAGATTTCCTGCAATATTAGCCTTCTTTTATGTATGACTGATGGATCAAAGAGATGATATAACTATAAAAATTCTATTCCCTGTCACATGAATTTCATCATGCTGATGGCACATATAATTGCACAGAAAGTAAAACGACAAAACTGTGAAACATTATTGTATATTACAGTAGAAAATGCTGATATCTTGCTATCGCTGTAATCAGTATAGGAAAGTCTACAAATTTACAGTTTCCCTCACTGTAGTAGAGAAAGTAAAAAGTGAAAAGAAAGTGACATTTGAAAGTGAAATTTTCCCAAGTGTCATTATTTTCCTAGGGCACCATATAACTACTTCTTAAACACATGATATATTTCAAAACCAATTTGTCACTCACCAAGTGAGTTGTTGCATTGCAGTGAGTTAAAAAACCAACAGAGTCTCCCCACATGGGTGTTTAATCAATTTAACCAGTCAAGACTCTTGCTCGACCAGCAGGTGTTTGGCAGGCAAGAGCACAAAACGAGTCCCATTAATGCAGGGCGTAGTTTCTCTTATTTGAGTGGCAGGGGTTTTCATTTGCACCTGGAATTCTTACAGCCTTTACAGTCAAACAATCTAATTATTACCAGTACCGTTTTGTTTTCTTTACAGGTACAAATAATACTCTTGTTGTTGTTGAAACAATGTACCTTATTCGGATCAAGTTACAAATGGTACAAAACCCTCAGGAGAGTTGTTTCTTGTTGGCTTAAAAATAGTTTTTCTCAGTGGAATTTTTCTGTTGTCACAATATTTGCAATTTGCAAATACTCAGAAATATTTTTCTAATCAGAACCTAAATTTCTAGTACAAAAAGAAACTTCCCCTCGATATTAACTGTTCATCAAGAACAACTTTAAGAATAATTTTTATAATTTCGTTGTTGTTGTTGGGTGACTTTAGGATATAAATCAAATGAAGAAAGTACAGCATTTGATTTTTAAAACTGTGCATTAATGAAAGAATAAGATGCAGTGCTTCTTGAAGCTAAGGTTCTACAGACACACAAAATTTTCCATCTTTTTCTAAGAACGGCGATTCAGCCCTATATCTCTGCATTAGTCAGATAATTGTAACAGTGCATTCTGGTCTGCTATCCTTTCCTGTGGCATATGTAGCTGCAATTTTGAACACTCAAGTCTGCTTTTTCTTTTCATTCATTCCTATTCTATGCAATGAGTAAAAGAAAAATTTCATTCTCAAAATATATTTGCAGAAACTGTAGATTTGGTCTTATCACAGGAAAGTCTTTTTAATACCACCTAAGTTTTCACTATAAATAGATTTAAAAATATTGGCATATGGATATCTACTGTGCAGGCTGTATTTGAATGGAGGAGATCTGGGGAGCAGTGGTTGGCTGAAGATGCTTTTGGAAGTTTTATACAGTGCTGGATAACTGTAACTAAAATAACACATTTAGAAAACCTTTTCAAGGTAAACAATTTTTCCTCCAAAACCCCTGATGAACACATATTCTGAAAGCCTTAGATACTGTAGAAATAGTTTCAGATGTCTTTTACTGCCCCGGTTTATTGTGGCAGTCCACAATATAATGGCTCATGTCTTCTGCATTCGTTGTGTCCGTCTCACATGGAAGGAAACCATTGTTCTTTTATTTTATATGCTTTTTTCCTTATGATGACCTGGTGTCGTCCAGTGACAATGGTTAGTTTTACACAGTTTTGCAGTGTTGTAGCTAATTTTAAGCTACAAGTACTCACAGATCAAGTGGGGTAACAACTGCTCCATATCCTTTAAAATCCTTAATTGACTTTTCAGGTTGTCCTTTGCAAACAGCTTAAATTCTCCTTCAGCTTCAGAAAAATCTAAAGCGTTCCTAAGCTTGGAAAGTTCGTTTATTTGAAATGCTACAGTAGGCTGAGGAAATTCTACTGCTATTTGTACAGCAGATTGTCTGCTATCTTTGCCTACTTCATAATATTTTGTCTACTTTTTCATCATAACCTCTGGTAAACATCCTGAGCCTGAAAATCTTTGTAAAACAGTACCTCCTATTGCCGGTAACACCAAACAGTTTCTATTCTAGGTACCTTTATTGTTATATCCAGTCACATCTGCCTCTACAGGTTTTAGTCTTCCTCTAAACCAGTAAAATAACTTCTGAAAACACCATTCCTCTTTTATCTGCAGCGATCTGTGTCTGTCTGCTTCCCACATTTCCCATTTTGTGGACATACCTAAGCCTCAAAGACGATAGCTGATCTCCTCCTGTGTCAGACACATTGCCAGTACAACAGAATAGGCGGGCTTTCATGGTTGTGGCAGATAAAGATCCAGGTTTTTTTGCTGTCCGGTTCTTTCAATAAGCAATACAAATAGCTCAGGGAACTTCAAACAGCTTGTGAGGTGGATATTTCAGTCCTGCTGGGACCATGTTGTCAGTCAGGGTACACTTGAGTATGATTTTGCAGTCTGTCCCCTCTGCTTCGCTTAGGAAAGAAAGGAATAGTCTGACCATGCTCTTGCTGCTACCATGTTCCCTTCATTTGCCAGGGCCTGGAAAAGTTTTGGCCTAAAGACGTTCCAGCAACTTGAGAACTGGTTAGAGAATGCGGTTCCTAAGAGTACATTTTGGTTTTGTACCGCCAAAGCAACATGATGTAACCTATTTTCTTAGTAGTCAAGCTAACGTGTTTCGCAAGGCAAGAGGAATTAAACACGTAATTTCTCTTTTTTCTTCATCTTAAACCTAAATTCATTGGAAATACCATACTTTTAAAGTAGACTGATGATTTCAAATGATCATTTTGTTTCTGCTGACAGCCTTAAGTTCTCCCTCCTTTCCCCATGGTTTCTCCTCCCCTTTCCGACTGTTTAATTGTATACTTCCAGGGAATTTATTTGATGCTTACGAAGTGTGATATTTTGCTACTTGAACATCTGCTAATTAGTCAGTCTCTCCGGAAGCCAAGATAAATTCACTGTACACTAGAAATAGTCTGAATATAAAGTACAATGTTATCAAATTTATGCTGGCTAAAAGAGTCTAAGTTTGTCCATCAGTCTCACAGGCATCTCAGGAAAGTGGATGACGCTGGTCACTCTCAATAGTGTATGCACATATCTGGAGCTTTAAGTTCGGTACTTTCCTGCAGGAAAGGAACATATTTTAAGCGGAAACATAATTTTGGAGGCACTCAAGTATGCAAGAAATCCATCTTTCTCCATTATTACTAGAGAAGAAATTTCACTCATGAATATTTTTTCTTACTTAATGCCAAAATAAATCTGAAATACCCTGATGCAGAGCAGACTTGGAACTAATTATTCCCTTTGAGAGCTGTAGGGAGAACATTCTTTGGTCAAGCTCAGTCCTACTTTAATTTGGTGCAAATTATTTATTATTAATATATAGTTTTATTTACTGTAAATAGATAATCTATCTCAGAGATTTTTCTCTTAGGAGTGATCTGGCTGGTATTAAAATAGTGTTACGATCATTGAGTCTGAACAGCAAAACCATACAAAATAAAATATTAATCACTCTCAGTATATATTTCCATATGCCTCTTGGTCCTTCTCTCTTTCCTCACAATTTGGAGAAATTATTTGTTTTGATCATTGTGTATTAGAAAAAAATATTTGAAGAAAATGAAATCAACAGTTATGCAATATATCCGATTTTAAAAGGAAGTTCTGCTTCTTCCTGAGCTTAACTTGCTTTCTGAGCTTATCTTGTGCTTCAGTGTAATTAAATTCTTCTCTTTAAGAAATGCAGTGAGTGTGCCTAAAGGGAAGCTTGCAAAGACTTAAACCACAGTAGCACTTTTTCTAAAACAAGCTCAATTTGGACCATATTAAAAATGAAATGTAAATTTTTCCTTATACTCCCCTATAAGAGAAAAGAATATCTGGGATCTTCTTTTGGACATGTGACTGTTTACTGATAACCAAAACCAATATCAAAGTCCAATAGTGGTAAACTAGATTATCCTAATAATGATAAGTTATTCAGGTTACTAGAGGATGGTTGAATACGTAATCATTACAAGGTGAATGGTACCACAGGGTACGATTTAAATATTTCAATTTATGCTAGGATAAGTGTCCATTCTCCTCTTATACTGGCATGAACTGTAGTAATAGTGAATTTCTTTTTAACTTTGTGACAGAATTAACAATTAGTAGTCTTAATTGTAATACTAATTTTTGTAGCAAAAAATTACTCCTAAAAGGGACTTAAATTTTTATGCGTTCCAAATGTCAGCCTCCTAAATTCTCCTCTTCTTGCTTCTATCCTACTCCAACTTCCTTGCCTGCCTCCCTTATTTATTCTGGTCAAGACAACTGCCTGATGGATAAATTAAACAAAGATGTAGTACGGTGTCCATTCCGCTCTTCACATTCTAAACCATGCAGGCTACGTCTAACCACAATACGGTTTTGGGCAGTAGTGTGCTTTTGAATCAAACGCCCTGATGGTCTCCACTTTGCACATGCTGCTTTGGTCTCAAAGTGGAGTCAGTGCACACAAACTCGACTCCTTTTGGCGAAGTTCTTCCTCAGACGCAATCCAGCATTTGGTGGGGGCATTAGAATCTGAATGAGGGAATGGCCGCACCAACACAATGTCCTCTGGCAGGTATTTAAACATTTGTACAGTAACGGATGCTTCTTGAAACAATAAGAACTCTTGTGACAACTTGAAAGCTTTTTATGCTGTGAGGAGAATGAAGTATCATATACCTCTCCAACAAGTCATCTATGTGGACTTCTGTAAGGCCTTTGACATGGTCCCCTACAACATCCTTCTCTCTAAATTGGAGAGATACGGATTCGATGGATGGACTGTTCAGTGGATGAGGAACTGGTTGGATGGCCACATCCAGAGAGTTGTGGTCAACGGCTCAATATCCAGTTGGAGATCAGTGACAAGTGGTGACCCTCAAGGGTCTGTATTGGGACCAGTATTGTTTAGTATCTTCATCAGTGGCATGGACAGTGGGATTGAGTGCATCCTCAGCAAATTTGCAGATGACACCAAGCTGAGTGGTGTGGTTGACATGCCTGAGTTTTCCCTAGTCATTACATCACTCTGGAAATTTTTAAGTCATAACCTCTGTTATGTTTTCTCACAATTTTTTCCATAAGGAAGCCCATCAGACAGAGACACTGTGGCCTGTTTCCATGTCCAAGTAATCTACTTCATTCTCAGGAGGTGGTTCCCAGAAAACCAGGAATAATCAAAAAGATCACTTCACTGTTTTAGTTTTGTCTATGGAGATTATCTTCTTTTTTCTACAAGACAGTATTTTTAATTTCCATTCTTTTTTTTTTTTTTTAACAGAAGATAGGACTTTCTTTTTGAGTAATATATAACAGGAAATTCAGTATCAGAACAACAAGTTTCATTCTTATTAACATCAAATCTCTTTACCAAAATAAATCGGTGTTTTTCCTTTTCTTGGAGAATCTCATATTTCACTTACATTTTTGTTTCTATGTTTTATGCAGCAAAAATTCTAAAAATTGTTTACGGAAAGGTATTCATTTTCAGCTACACATGTAGCAGATGTTCTTGACTGATATATTGAAAATAAAGCTAGTATTGTGGACACACAGACATTTATGTATGGTTAAATTGTCTTTTGAACGCCATTTGGCATAAACTTCCTATTTGTCCAGGAAGTGTTTTCAAACCAGCTGGTTTTGTTCGCTTGTTTGGAGTAAAACCATACTACACCAGAACAGATAATAGGCACAAACTCTTAAAATAGAGTTGGCGTACCTATCACAGACTGCTGGGACTAACCCTTGTGTCTGCTTAAAGCCCGCTTTCCAGAAAGGCAAGCAGTTTGAAATCATCAGTAGAATCCCACGTGTCCTTCATAATGTTGGTTATCTCACTCACTGTCCAAAATTAGCACCTTATTTCTGGCTTAAATGTATCAGGTTCCTTGATCAAGTTACTCTGCTAGATCTGCTGTTAGGACCCACAAGTTTATCCTCCTGGATGTGTTTGTGAACTCTAATCAAGCCATGTTTCAGTCCTTATTTTTGATCCACTGAACAGATTGAAAACTCCTCTAGCAACTCACACTGATATATTTTCTTCTCTAAAATCACGTGATTACTAAAGGACGGGACTGTAAAATGGCTCTAGCAATAGCTTTATATATTGTAGAGAAAGTTCTCTAGGCAAATCGAATGCTACATTTTCTGTTGCCATTAGATCTGACAGAATAATTTCACTAATTTATGTTATCACCCCTTGCGATATCAATGTTGTTGAATGTAGTGTTAGTTACAAATCAATATCAATTAACCTGGGTATAGATTTCGGTCCCTGAATTCAGTAAATCCTTCATTATCTGCTTTAATATTAGACCTAAACAAATGTATCTGATACCTATGAAATGCAAGTGTAAGGCTTTAAGAGTAATACAGACTGATATGATTAGTTGAGTGATATATTCCCTGCATTATTCAATTTTAGTGCAGTTTAAAATCACACATATACTCCAATTTCTTAGATAAGGTAAATGGCTACCAAGATCCTTTGAGATACATAGAAATATAATTATTGTTGCAGAAGTCCAAACTTGCCCAGAAGCTCTTCTGCATCACTCAGCCTCAATATTGTAGAGGTAGGGCACTTAATTCAGTAAACTTGTAGGCGGTGTTATATTAAAACAGAAACCCAAATGTTCAAAAGTGTATTTCCCATCATGCATTGTGAAAAAACCAGACCCTTCCCTTCCAGTTATTCTGATTTTCCATTTCCTAAAGGGCAAGTTACATTTAAGATGTTTACATTACTCCCCAAATACCTTTAAGCAATTCTTTCTTGGCTACTGTGCTTAGGACGTTGCGATACAGTAATTGTGAAATACCGTTATATGCATTGTCTCTGACCACTGCTAACAGGAATGGGGAAGCTTTGCCTGAGCCAACGGCAGGTCCTGTTAAAGACTGTCCTCTTTATTTTTTTCCTCATTTGTTACAGATATTTACCTGTGTCACAAGTTTGAGAAAAAAGACTTAATTTGTAGGTTGCAGGGAGTGCAGGATACAGGAGATGTTCAGTGGCTCCCGCATACTGAGTGGTAAGGTTCAATACTCCTGCTTATTACGCACCTGGTGTGAACAAGCTGATTGTGCTGTCCTCTTGTAAGAGTGAGAATATATTTAAGGTTCAGTAACGAATGTCAGTATAGGAATTTCTTTTATGTCAGTGGTAGATCAGTCAACAATGCTGGTTAGTTCAGTCTGTTTCCCTCTCTTTCCTTATTTTTATTTTTTTCCTTTCAGAAGCTTGGAAACACGGTGGCTACGTCCCATAAGACCTTGCAATGGCAGATTGGTAACTGATCAATGTTGAAGAGGTTTGGGAACTATACTGGAGGAAAGACTTCCTTCAAGAAGGTGGGAAATCATCATGTCTGGTATGGCTAGGAAACAAGGTTTTCCAGTTTGCAGCGACAAGGGATGGACAAGGCTGAGTGGAAATGAACAGCACTAAGCGAAGATTTTGATCTGATGGTACAGGATACAGGTGGAAGAATAAACTAAACTAGGTGAGCTGCTTTACATTGAAACCAGATATTTTAATTTTGTCTAGGAAAGGCCTATCTTGACTGTGTTTTAACCACTTTAGCTTTTCTTCAGGGGAGTAAGAACAAATATTTGTCAAAAAAAAAATCTGTTTACATTTTCTGTCTCTGTACATGTTCATCAGTAAGCAAATGCTCAGAATTGTCTCATGCTTATGCTCCAGTGAGGATCTATCTATATAGGACATTTCCTAGATAACAGGATCTATCTAAGTTATTATTTTATTCAGAATGTGTAAACTGCAAGTTTCTCTGACTGTTTCCCCCAATAAATTTAAACTAGTAGTATGTCTGTTCGTGTAGGCTTGAATCTCTCCCAGCTGCAGACATGACTGAGTCTATATCCCCCCTTTACTTGCTAAATTTGGGAAGAACAACCTGCTGCTTCATTTTAGGAGGGCTGTGTCCTTTGTCCTTACGAGGAATTCCAGACTGGATTGAGACCTGCCACTGGTCTGTATGGAATCGCATAGCCTGAAGACTCAGGGCGGAAGGGAGTTACGATACGACCTCTCTTCATTAATTCCTCCTGACTTGGGGTATTATTACTGAGCTGCTTTGTGTACTAGCGGCTATGAATTTTATTGTCAGACACTTAACTCTTTCCACTTAACATATAGGGAGTTTTGGTACCTCACTCAGGGCTGCTGCAGGAACAGGGGATTTAAAAACTGCTTTCAGTGAGGATGAATGGGTTAACTTAGGCCTTTACTGAGCTGGTCCTAACTCCTTTTAAGTCTACTGTCTGCCTTGTCTTCAGCAGGTTTTTATTTCATATTAACCTACTCAAGATACAACTTTTTCTTTCAAATGGCACAGAGAGCCCTTTGGAACACAAGAAAATAGACCTGAGCAATCAAGACTTTTTTAGAATATCAGATAACATGTTGTCTAGGACTCGTCATTTTTTAACACAGGAATAAACTAGAGAGGAGAACTGGAAAGGACAGACCTATTGAGTGTCAATTAGGTTTAAGGTTCAATGACAGGATGTAATATAAGTCACTTTGTGTACAAATGTTGCCATTGATTTTCTGTTTAACAGGGTTGTCTTCCTCCTGCAGCAATTACTGTGCCTGCTGCTAAAATTTTTCCCTTTAACGCCATCTATAGATAGAGCTTTTTTGCAAAGTTCTGCCTTTCTGTGCTTATATGCCTGATTTTCATACAGAAGTATTGTGATCTGTCACCTCACTTTAGATTAACTTTCTAAATTCCTCATATTTCTATAAATTAAGGGGCTAAAGCAATACATCAAGAATTTCACTGGACCACATCCTTATGTTTCAGGAATGTAGCTAACTTGCAGTACAGTGAAAGACAATCTTCAGTCTCTCAAAGAAAACATTACACTTTATTCCAGTGTTTACATAGACAGTTATTAAAACAATCTACAAGACAATTTTGATTTAGATTTCTTAATGAACTTTGCCAGGAAAACTCTCTGTTCCTCTTTCCCACACAAATGCAATCTGGTTTTTTTAGCACAAATACTGTGAAGCATATGGAAAGTTTAAAACACATTTGAAATTAAAGTGGGTTTGCTGTGTTCAGTCATATGCATTTCATTATTTAAAAGCTTTTCCCACAAACAGCTGTACAAATTTCACCTTGTAATAAGGAAATATGCGTGCGTTAGAGGCTGTGTGCTGGGTGTGAGCTTTTGTGTATAAAACTCAGAGAAAGACAGACGACAGTAGGATTGATGGAGGTACACTAGAGACTGAAATAACCATTTTTGTGAACATTATTAGCTCAAGAAGCCTTACCATGAAAAAAACATTCAAACTTTGCATTCCTTGCGCTCTACACATTTCAGTCACAAAGTGGTAATTTCATAAAATTTATCTTCCTGCCCTAAAATAGAATTCAAAGACACACCTACAAGAGTGGCTTCTCTTTTTTCTCTTTTCCTTTTCAATATATGCCATTGTTAAACACCAAGCTGTTTTCTACAGGTTTTATATTTTGAAGCTCTGTAAGGTTCAAGAGATCCACAGTGTGCTCAGTGGTCTTCTGATGCTTCCTGGAAATATTTTAATTATGTAGAGTTGCCTTCGTGTCATGTAGGCAGGACAGTAACCAATAACACCCTGTGTCCCCGTTGAGCTTTAAAATTGAAACCACGCTTTCAGAACGCTGCCCTAAATTAAACTTTCACACCAGTCAAATTGCACCACACAGGCAACCTCAGGTCTGCTGCCTGAGCCAGATCTAATAATGCATACATCGTAAAATGCCCGCAATTGTCCACAGTCTGCTTTTCAGCTCTTTCACATCTGAAGAATCAGCAACCTTCATAAAACTTACGTTATTTATGTCTGAGCTTTTGTAGCATACTAAGCCCAGTGAAAATGTCATTATTCTGTTGAGATTAATGTATATAATTTAAAAATTATTTTTTCCCATCGAGGTGTTGTTCTGAGATGAAATTAAAATTGTACGTACGTACAATGTGACAGTGGAGTTAGAGCTTAAACGCTGTGACGAAGGACTTTCCTAACAGTTTCTACAGATGTATTCACATCTCCACTTGTTTTAAAACCACTGTGATTAAGAAGCCTTAAAAGCTTATTTCCTCTATGAATATATTTCCATCCCTGAAGTATTTTCTATTTCTTTTTTGTGTGTGTGTGTGTGTGTGTGTGTGTGTAGAATTATGTTGAGACATGGAATCACAAACCCTTATGTTCCTTCCTACCCTCTCTCCTTCTCCCTCTCCCTCTCTCTGTCTGTATCCGGGGCGGGGGGGGTATGTGTGTGTGTTTCTTTTCAGCCATTTGTCTTCAGAGAAATTTGAAACAATGGTAATGAATGACAACGGAATATATTAGTCTGCCATCACAGGCTGCTGTGTCTCAAGGAGAAGGAGCCATCAGTACCTTCCAGAATACTTCCAAGTCTCGTGACCCTTTTGCCAGTGCCACATCCTCATTGTCTCACCTTTCTTTCTTCCCCAGCCCATCTGACATCTGCTCTTCCCTGGAATTTCCCATGTGATTCGTGTCTCCTGCTTCTTTGAGGCTTCCCTTTATAGCTGGTTTCCTCATCCATGTCCCTTCCGTCTGCAATGTAGATGTCCAAGCAACTGCCTTCGGAACGTCCTGCTTTCTCATGTCCTCCTCTCAAGAGCAGGCGGCAGAGGAGCACCGCCGGAGCCCAGCTATGCCTTTCGAGGCAGATCCAACCTCTCCCTATTGCTGGCTTCTTCAGTCTCCCTCAGTCTTGGGAAAGGAAGAAAAATATCCTGGTTTCGGGAAAGAAAGATATCCTCCATCAGAAATTATTTAAAACAAAAAATGAAAAATGCCCAAACACTATACTTTTTTTTAAATTTTATTTCACACTTCTCTATTAGTGATGGAGGATACATTTTTATGTCTCTGAGCCACAGGAGTGCTTTTGAAAATGAGAGAGTCCTGTGTTCTTAAACGATTGCTGCCTTTGAGAATTTCATCTGTTGGGAGGATCTATGCCAAGTGTCATTAATAAAAACTCATTTAAGAGTGTTTATCTCCAATGGAATAAAGATACTGATTTTTTTCACAGATATTAAGTATTTCTTAGTTTTCAATGCCAGCTTGAAAACAAAGTGGAGAGAAGGAAGATGCTACGATCTTGCTAGTGTATTTCATATTTGAAAAAGCTGCTCAAAGTTAATGGATACTTTTCTGCAATTATTTCTTTAATATATTCTTGGAATTATTTGTGGAAGCACATTTTCCTTTTACAACCCATGACTAAAGTTTCCACGGGTGGTCTTTTATTTTCTTTGCTTATTTGATGCTATATTACATATTCCCCACTCCATGAAATCGCAACATGAAAACAATTGATGAACTTGCATTCCCTGCATGTTGCATTTGTTCTCCAGACAGGAAAGACGTAAGTCACGCTGTCAGCAGGTAATGAGAGTGTTTCTTTCTATCTGCAGATTCCACAGCAGTCTTCAGTCGTGTTTTCTATTTTGTACTCTAACAATTCTTTACATGAGACATCTTTCCTTTCACAGTTCCCTTCTCTCCCATTCCTTGCTACCTAAGATGGCTACTGAAATCTTAAATTAATAACAAAATAGAGCTGCAACTCATCCACTCAGAAGCACAATAATGGCTGTAAATGACAAACCTTGCTTTGATGCATTATTTAAAAGTGTAGTGTTGCTGCCATGCAGCTATTCTCTTGAGAGCTGACAATCTCTGACAGTATATGGTAATAAGGGGGGGGGGGGGGAGGCTTTTTAAACATACTGTCTGCTGCGAAGCTTTTGTGTGTGTTTTTAAATGCTGAAACAAAAGATCACCAGCATGACTTATAACCATCAGCTCTGCTCCAGCTAATTATAGCTAGTTGGAGAGAGACAGTTAATTATTGCTTTGTCTATTTGTCAGAAAGCTCTCGCTTTGTGGTTGTTAGCCTTTTTCCGGCCTTTGTCTGAACCAGTGTTTTACCATAGTTCAGTTATATTGGTCTACTGCTATTTCACTCAGGTTACAAACATGCCGATAATCTGTTCCGCTAGCCAGAAGAATTCAGGATCAAGAGTAGTAGATGGACTAAAAGACACAGAAGCAATCGCCTCGCTAGAACTAATGTATGAAATGAGAGACTACAGAAGGAAGACGTTATCTGCTGGCTGGTAGGTCGATAATTAAAGCGTACATCTAACTGACTCTGTCATTCAAGATGAACTTCTGTATCATGAGAAAGGGCTCAGCTGAACGTGCAGCCGAAAGCGAGTGCGGTTTGAATGAAAGCACCACCAAGTGAGTCCCCAATCCACAGACTTTGCCAAGCCAGGCTGAACTCCTGAGGAGACTGGGCTAAATCTTGGGGAGGAGCCCAAGGCTGATTTCTGATAAGAACAGGAGCGGTGGAGTTGCGAGACCTGGGCTGTCCTCCAGAAATCTTTTTTATGGTCTTAGGCAGTTCATTTAATCTTGGTTAAATCACAGAAGTCAATGAGGTGGAGGCATACCCTTTAGAAGAGAAAGGGAAAAACTACTATCTGCCTGAAGACAGATGAATCATTCTCTTCAGTCTTTGTGTTGGATAATTGTGAATCAGATACTGAAGGTTTTTTGCTGTCTAATAACCCTGTTCAACATGCACATTAATAAATTAGATCAGTTGGTAATTTAGATTATTGCATTTATCAGTACATTAGATTAAGACAAAAATGTCCTGGGCCTGTATCCTCTAATTCATCTTCCAGCAAGAAAATAATTCCGTTCTTGAGTCCACTGCTCTAAAGTTTCAGGAAATAATTATGCCATAGCTTCTAATACTGTGGTTGGTTACTTAAAAAACTGATGATATATTCGACTTCTGGTTCTCTGCATAGGACTAGGTCCTATTTTCTTTCCTGTTTTGCTTGTACAGGAATTGATGGTTCCACCGCACAGAAATGCTCTGACCGAGCTTTTGTGTGAATGTGTTCATTGATTTCATAGTTCTGTATTTCAGATTGCTTTCACACATGGTCATACATTAGGTTTCTTTTCAGTAAAAATGATCTTTAATTTTTGCAATTAAATTTTATAAAGAATAAACACAGAATAGCTAGTATCTAAAAAATGTTAAATCAGTACTGCTACATTACCAAAAAGTCTCCAATAGAATTTAACTCTTATTTTGTTGGTTGGATTTCACTTATATTTGCCATTCAAGACAGCTAAAAATTTAATTATTGCCCAGGTAGATTTCTTTTTTTCAGGAATGACAATTTGTTCTGAATATTTTATACAAAGTGTGGACATTCTCACATGTATTCCTTTTCTGGTGTATCTGCAATATACACACACTTTTTGGGGAAAGCAGAAATAAGCATTCTGAATTCTCCAGATCACAAGGAATAGGAAAAATGGGACTATAGAGTACTTCTGCTAACCCATGCAAGAAACAAAAGAAAATTCCTGTACGTTTCCCTGTACTTGAGAATTCACAGACAAACTCTCAGGAAGACGGGATGATTCAAAGAAACAAGAGTTAAGAACAAAATCCGTGACAGTAGCGGCAGATATTCCCCAAGAATACTGGAACAATGCCCAGGAAGGGGGAACCTGCTGATCCCACTGACCAGATGCGTTGTTCAACAGATGCTCTAGGAGTAACATAACAACTCTGAGCACGGTTTTTTGTTAATTACAATAATATCAGAATTTTATTTATTTTTAACTGGCATCATTAACTGTTATCTGAATTTTGCAGAATAATTATAGTTCAAAATGGTTCTTTGGCTGCTTCTCAAAGTTACAGCTCTCCTCTACTGTCTAAAATTCTTATAATTATGACTTAACCACTAGTCTCAATGTTCCTCTGAAAAAAAATGTTTTGGTTAGAAAGTTGCTTTTTTCCCATCTCATTAATGGTAGAAAAATAAGTATAGTGAAGCTTCTTCAGTTATCAGTTATTCCAGTGTCTTACCAAAGGTGGGAAGCTTGACAAATACACAGTGATTGTGCTGTGGAGTACATAGAGAAAGCAACTAGCTGATAACTAAAAATAAAGTGTATCGACAAGTCATTAAAAATTATATTTAAAAATCTGTAGTGCACCGGTACAACTAAATGATCTGAGATGGCCAGAGCTCATAGCTTTGGAAATTGTGACCAGAGACTTTACACTTGACTGCTATGCTCGGTTGAAGACTTTTGTTATCTTAGAAAAAACATAGACTTTTTCTAAACATAAGGCTCCTAAAGGAGAGAAGAAGAGTAAGAGTTACCACCATAATATGGAAATATATTCAAATTTCTAAATTGAATTAGCACAGCTAAATAAATAAGACAAACCATAAAATTATATTAATAATCACCCGGACTCATGTTTTCTTATGAAACATACTGTTGTCTCTGTCTGCTGTTCTTGGACCTGAACTTACCTATATCCTTATGTGACATCTTTAATAATGAAACAGAGTATAACTAGAAGGAGGACAGGTTCTCTAGCGATGAAGGCTACGCTATGGTACAGTCATCTTGCTGTGAAGACAGAGAATCTCCTTGAAATGACAATGTCACTGTCTTACCACAGACCGGAGGATAGAAAAACCACCATTTTGGTGGTGTACCTTGTCCACTCACTTCTTAAAGACAAAGACATCACGTCACTTTCAAGAAAATTGTGGATATAGCCATAAGAAAGAAGGAACAATTCCTTTAGTCTTCCCAGAATTGTCTTCAGAAGCCTCCCCTACTAATGAAGTGCCTTACCTGTCTGTTTTTATTACAGAAGTCTTGAGAACTGATTGGGTGCCACTGCACTTAATTTGTTTTTATTTATAGATTGATAGTACGTAGTGTGCTATACCAATTTTAGCAGTTTGTAATCGAAGAATATTTCTGTTCTAAAACTAAATTTCTTCACAAATTGATTTCATTGACTTTAACTCTGACACTTTTACCATTTTTCAGACCCCTAAAAATGCCTGCAAAATAGGTTTTAGTCTGCTCAGTCCAGGCATGAGCCAGCTCCAAACTAGAAGCCGTATCTGCGTTTGTTACGGGCAACCCAGACTGACGTACCTAGCAAAGTTTATTAGGTAAGGCTCAAAGTTGCATCAGCAACAGTTACGTGATTTGTTATTTCTAGTTCACATGTGGCCCCCTCAGAGCTTCGTCACAGCCCACCGCCCCTGCCTCCAGCTTTCACGTTGTCATACCTTTACTTACTGATGAGCATCAAACGGTGGATGAGCGTGAGAGAGTTATAACTAATCAGCCAAAGGAAGATTGCGCACAAAAACCTTTAGAAGGAAACTGCCACAACTGCAGGCATTGCTTGCCTGGGTGACAAGCAGTGCTGGAGGAGCTCCCTCCGCTGTCCTCTTTGGTCGTATCTTCTGCGGGAGCTAGGAGTAGTTGTGCACAAACTATGCTACCCAGTAGTGGACTCTGAGCAATCTGGTCTGAGACGAAGAAGGCAACCTGTGCCACGTTCATTGGCTATGAATGTATATGAAGGTACGTCCAATATGAACTATATGGATCTGTGTACTTTTAATAGCATGTTAATAACATGTTAATACTTTTAATAACACATTGATAACATGTTAATAACATATTAATGTGTGGTCATATAACGTTACATGCGATGTGTATATTAACACATTTTATATATTACAGGCTCCGACCAAGAAAAAGATGGAGTTAGCACTGCAAAAACCACCTAATGCAACATACTTTTCCCAGAACATTTCCATCAGAGTGTATATACATATACACAATATATGTGTGTATGCATATCTATGCTATACACACACATATATGCATACAAATGTGATATATATGATATATATATATACGCGCACACAAAAAAATGGGGAAGCACAGCTGTAGTGTAATGCAAGCAGAGATTTTTTCTGTTTCCGGCCCTCACCAGGTGTGTGCTACAGACTTGACGGGAAGACAGACAGAGCACTGCCGCTTTCTGGCAGTCCCTGGGTGGGCTGCAAGACTGATGAGAACTCTCTCAGACAGTTTCTTCAACAGTGCTGAAGTGGATATAGAGGTACATATGGAGTCCATAAGCACTAGCAATTCTTATGCAATGAGAAAAGAGGACAGTTCTTTTCCTCTGCTATATTTAGCTGGCATAAAATTAAACTGAATCCACCAGTTTAGGAATTAAGTATCTTTTAACACCCTCAAATATCACAGGGAGGTTTATTCACAGGTTTGGGGGTTTTTATCAGATTAGACTACTCTAACAGGATATGCTAATGTTGTCTGGGAAGTGGGATGCTGTGAACTTAGTGATACTGTGTCTTCAAATGGAGAGATAAAGTGAAAGAGTTTCTTGTGAAAACACTGCTGGATATATCAGTGCCTGTAGGGAGGAAGAGGGCAAATTTAATTAGAGCCAAAAACTTCCGATGGATGAGCGAAGAAGTGGATATTTGATCTCGAGTTGATACTATATGAGAAATAACCACTGAAGTCACTACGTGGTCCTTGAGTTATGTCCTTTTTTGGTTTTTGATTCCGTAAATATTTTAGCAAACTTTTTTTTTTTTTCAGTAGAAGGTATCTTAACTGAGCGTTTAGTTATAATACCAAAATGTTAAAGAAAACTCTAAATTTGTGCACTTAACATTTCAGTAGAGGCAATGTCTATGCTTTCTAACCAATGCTGGTTTTAAACTGTGTATTTAAGATTTATATCAGATTATATATATTATATCAGTGCATCAGCTGAGTATTACACACCACTTGACACACACAGTGGTGCTCAATAAGAGAGAGATTGCTGCTCCACTTTTCTTGTACTGCGAGATAATGCCTTTTTCATATAATTATAGAATGACCACAGAGGTGGGAGCATAAAAAAATATATAATCAAAGCTTTTTATAAGAAAAGAGTTTTAAAAAATTATTTAGATTACTTTTTTTAAAAAGGAAAAAGGCATAAAGATGACAAACATATTCCTTACATAAAGATAAGAATAAGGTTTTATAACTATAAAAAATAACAGATAATTTATTAAGGATTTGTAATTCAAGCAACATAAGATATTATCCAATGAAAGGAAAAGTTAAGGGATTCAACAGAAAATACCTCTTCATAGAATATACATGATTGGATCAATTAGGTATAACATCTGGGAAAGATGAGCATTAATTGTTTTCAGAGGGATGATACTGTACTGGATAGATCTTCAGTCTGATTTTTGTATAGCAATGCTTAGTCCTCATACTAAAATAGAATGAGTAAATTGCAGTACACTACAATTTAAACGAAAAGCAAAATTAATACTAAAACCATAAAACCCTCATATGCCACAATACTTAAAAAGACACCTGTCCAGCTGAAATAAAATAATAATTTCCAGATTGCTGAAGATATTTTTTTTTTAGGCAGAAGCTTAAATGTTCATATTTACTACACCTAATAAATTATAAATAATTTAGACAAATGGTTGCTACTACTTTCCGAACCAGATTCTTAATCTCTATGCAGTTTCTTCACTTGTTTTCAACAAACATTGCAACAAAGACCTTTACGATGTCTATCTCATCGCAGGATTTTTTTGATTAGTATTAAAATGTATTCACAAAAATGCAAATTTGATTTTGGGTCAACCTGTTCCAAAGAAAATCCAGATTTTATTTTTTAAAATTTAATATTTTTGCAGATGTCCATTTCTTTCCTGCATTGCAAAAAGCTAGATAGTGTAGGTTTCTCTCTGACATCTCTCTTTTGAGTCATCCACCTACTTCATCTCCTGTAGCAGGAGCAACTCAATCCCGCTCTGCCTTCCTAGGGCAGGAACATTTCCTTTCGTGTATTCCGGTGGGAATGCCGACGTTGGCTCTGACAGCTCTTGTAGACGGAAGAGTAATACTGAGCAGGTTCCAGAAATTTTTACTTTGTTGCAAATTGCAACCAGTGTCTTTTGGGGATATTAAAGTGTCTATTAAGGTGCAATAGCCAGTAAAAGAGACTTCGGATTTTGTTGATGGGCACAATATTTATGTGAAACATAAAGACAGAGGAAAGTTTCCATTTTGGTGCCATCTTACCATTTCAGCATTCACTAAGACTGAAATAAGATTGATCTGATTCTTTGAATAGGTTGAAGAAAATTATATGGTCTTTAATTTTTTTTCCCATGCTATTCCGAAATTTAAAATTGAGTTACATGTCTCTAGATTAGGCAATATAGTGAAATACCCCACTAGGAATTACTTTTTAGTCACAATGACGGAATTGTTTATTCATGGGAATAAAAAGCTCCCATGGAAACTTATTCATATGAGGATATGATTTTCAGCACTGAGGCTCTCTGCCTGAAGAATGTTGAATAGTTTTAATCTTATAAAATGTTTTAAAGGGGAAAAGAACCTCACAAGTTTACTCTTACATTAATTTTTTTGCTGCTTTTTTTGTCCTTTAAGATGTAAACAGTCTCCAACACCGAGGAAAACTTTTAATTGATAGTTGGGGATTACTCATTTTAAATAAGATACTAACACTTGTCATATAATTAATTTACTCATTTTGCTTTGTGAGCAGTCCTCACAGTCTGCTGTCTGTAATGAGTTGAAGGTACGCCCATGAGAAAACTATATCTAGTTTGCTGAAGTGTTTGTGAAATGTGAGCAGTAGCATGCTGAGGGCAATTTCTTGTTTCTTTTGCAGCTCTCTGGCAGAATTCTGCAAGGAATTTCAAAGGTCAGATTTTGATGCTGCTGCACCAGGAAGGAACAATCTTTCTTTTTTTTTTTTTTTTTTTTTTTCCTTCTCAGGTGAAACTGAATTAATATATTTGGAGCTTCTGTTAGAAGAAAAGAGTTTGGGGATATCCTGCTGAAAGGAGAATTAATTCTTTTCATTTGAGAAGGTACTAGGAACTCATCGAACTGAAATTCTACAGATTTACTAAGGTCAAAAGCATGGGACCTGTCTGTACTTTGTACTTATTTATTTTTATATTTTTTAAACTGTACTAAGACCTCATTATTTGGAAATTAGCTAGCAAATACAACTCTGCTTTGTTTTATAGACAGATACTTAAGAGTAGCAGAGAAGATTGTTTCACCAACTTGTCCCTTATCAGTGAATAATTATTTAAAGAAGTCAAACCCATCTGTAACTAGAATCATATTCCTTTTTACATTTCAAAATTCCCAATTACTGTGATGAAGGTCAGTGTAATTGTATCCCAAACAATAGCCTTAATTGGATTTAACCGCTGGTCTGGGGATCACTGCCTAGCACCATGATCTTCACAGAATTCTTCACACCGTACGCCACAAGTCACTTTTCCATTTAATAAGTATTTACTGCATATATATACCGATACCAAACGCCTCGCCTTGGACAGGAGTCTACAGTAACAGCATAAGGAAAGTGTTTGAAATTGTGCTTGTTTGATACACTGTAATATGTTGCTTAATTTCAAATTTTCTTCAGACCAAATGAAGAGGTCTTAGCTAAATGCTTGCTACACACACGGACACACACACGCATGTGTAAGTGTGATGTGTTGCACGCATATTTACCAAAACTGCTGCTAAGAGCTTGCAGAACTGTCATACCATCTTCGGCTTGATTGAGTTTTGTGGTACAAGAGCTTATGCGCTATAACCACCTCCAATGTTTTCCAGCTGGTAAAAAACTATAGAAACTAATGGGGGAGTCCGGATATTTCCAAGACGACCATCTACAATAAGGCAGAAGTCCAATCCAATTTTGCAATAAAAGGTCAAGTTGAGTGATCAGTTTGCAGTCATGTATCTGTTGCCTATCAACTCTCACCTTGTTCAGGGAAGCACTTATGGTACTTCCATGAGCTGTAATCTTACGGCATAATTGTTGAAGCTCATTTTCTGAGTAAGTGGAAATCTATCTGTTCAGAAAACAACAAGAAACTAACTGGACCAAATAGACTCTACCGCTGTTAAAATTTTTATATTTTAAGGCTTTTATTCTGACTAGAATACAAAACCCCCAATTTATTTTCAGAATGATTCCAACATGAATATAAAATATTATCACTAGAAGACTGGAAAATTATGATTTGGTTGTCTTTTATTCCAACTCTGTGTTCTGTTTGCATGGATCAAAGAGATTATGCAGCAGGGATTTATTTTTTCCCAACTAATTCAGACTGCAAATGATATAAACGTAGAGTATTATTTGATTCTTCATTCAATACACACAATTGCTAACACAACCGCCTTCCCACCCAAGTATCGAACAGCTACTGAAGAAACTTAAAATGAGCTTCGAGATGATGTCTGGTGTATCTGAAAAAGCAGCTTATTGCTATAATTGTTTGCCTGGGTTGTTTCCGTTGTGCTTTGCCCGTGATCAGCACCGTAAACAGTGAAGCTACTTCCCGTAACTAGAGAATGGCAAGTTACTTTACAGCTGACATCTTTCCCGCTTTGCAACTTTCGGTCCTCACATACTTGGTCAGAATCTGCAACAGCATGTACAAAGAGTATGGATTACGGGCTCGTATAGTCCCGAGCAGCCACGCAGAGTAACTGCACGTTGCGCAGAGTGAGAAGAAGTTGACTCTGCACATGCAAGCCCAGACAGCTAGAAAGGTAAACAGGCTTTTGGAGGAAATACAACAAAAGGTTTTAGCTGTTCTGGTTCTTTTCACCCTACGCAAAATGTGACTAAAGCCAGTGCCTACGCAGCCAGGAGGTAAACAGTACCGGGGAACTGATCCAGCTAAAAGTAATTTTCTGGGTAATTTTTTGACTGGATTGATCTGTCTTATCTGATAGTCTGTTTGCATTGCTACCTGACGCTTGGGCCAACTGGCAGTGTGAGGGCAGAAACAAGTGGCCAGGGTATTTTGGGAGCAGGTGGCCATTAAATGAACTAGCTTACATCCTGCTGATATTGACTGAACCACTATGACCTTGGCTGTCAGCAAAGTCTTAACATTCGCTGTCTTTTGTCTACGCGGGGTAGTTACCCCACTGCTTATTTTCAGATACCTGCTAAACCCTAAGTTAAAACCAAAGACAGACTTTGGGTTTTTTACTTATTTACCTCGCCATTTGATTTTCCCTGAGGTATCAGGGGAGTGAGGGTGAGTTGAGATGTGGGTGTTGGACAAAGACAGGTTTTCCTAGGGTTAAATACAGGGAAAGTCTGCATCAAAAGAAACTTTGAATAACCAAAGAACACTCCTACACGAAATAAACTAGTCTTTAAGCTGTCTGTGTGATGCACAATTAATGGGATTTACTAGCTCCCATTCTCTGCCCCTCAGCTTTTTCATGCCTCTTTTTCCTCACTTTTCTCCCTGTCTTCTCCTTCTCCTGGGGCTGGTGGTTTTGTCACCTCTCTTGTCGTGCTTGTTAGACCCTAAAACTCACGAAGCGAGAAGTCCATTATGTACTTCTTGCCTTCTAGCTTGTTTCTGCGTAATTCATGCTTGTTTCCATTGGTGGCCAGAGGTACTACAGGTAAGTTACTTAGATAAGAGAGCGTTTAGCCAGGACTAAAGGGAAATGGGAAAGGATTCCCTCTTTCTGGGATCCATAAACTGTTAGGGCAGCTCACTGAGTCTGTTGAAAACATATCAAGGGGTTGGAACATTCTTTGCACAAAATACACCAACACAAACCCCCACAAGCGTGCCACGACATGCTGACACACTTCTGACCTTACGTGAGAGAGTAGATCGTGCACCATAGCTTGGTCTAAGCATTGGAGGAGAACAAGTGATCCTGGGACTGGGGTTTAAACCCCAGATTTTTGAGCTGGGTCGTGCACAGTAGGAAGCGTATCCTCAGTGGCCTTGCTTGCAGTCACTGTGCGTGTAACTGCACGAGCAGCAATGCTTTGTGTGGTGGGACAAACAGCAGCATTTTTGGACACCCAGCAATGAAGGATACCTGATGTTTACAACAGCACTCCATTTTTGTGGAAAAGCCACAAAACGCATCCTCTACGAATATCTAACTATATCACTGAATTGGCTATTAAATCCTGTATTACTGCAGTCTACTGTATCTTGAAGGGACTTTCAAACTCAGAACAGTACTGACAATTAAGCCCCGTACTCAGAAGAAACATAGTAGTCTTGATTCCAAGCAACCTGTGTGTGATCCATCTGAAGAACTGAATTACTTTAATTCCACTGAGGTAGAGAGAAAGAGGAGTACCGTGGCCTGCGGTGGCCTTCGTGCTTCATTCTACATCACAGCTCACAAATTAAAGCAGAAACTCTTGCCTCAACTGCAATGAAAGGGAAAAAAGATATGTATTTTTATACCACATTCCAAAGGTCCTATTCTCTAGGAAGATATTAATTTTGGCGGAATTTTCTGTTGGGTGAATGAGACTGAAATGCTTCATTTTTCATTGACGCCGATATCCTCATTTGGCTGCCCTACCATTGTGAGACTTTTTGCTCCAGCTTCTGTATCTTCACCCCTTCTGGATGCACTGCTGGGCTTGAACCAGATACGTGATTCTGCTGGCATCAATAGATCAGGCAAATATAGAAAGTGTGGTTCGTCCAAGAAAACCATCCCTCCTTATCACCTCCAGCTCCTACTACATTATTCGTTCTTTGAAACTTTTCTGCACTTTGTTATTTTCTAACTGTGACATTTTCCAAACACTGAGATTTTCTACGTGTCAAGTATTTCTTAGCTCACTTAGTTATCAGCTGTTTATGATAAATATTCCTTTTGTTCTTATCTCTCCCCGATGTGGGACAGAAAGGGAAGGGTCCTGGAAGGATGCCTTTGGATGTCTAGATTCTCTAATGCCATCTGAATTAGTATCAAATGCTGTCATTTATCATAGGTGGAGAGGAATAGCAGCTTCTGGGTGATTCATATGACCTATTTAAATATCCATCTTCAGATGAGGTGAAGTGGTTCATGGTGTCTCTGGAAAGGGAAAAAATCAATATTTAGAAATGGATTCTTGTGTCACCCAGGTAGAATACGAAGGAGATAAAATCATTTTTCTTGAAAGTTACATTTTAATTTATGACTATAAGTAAGTATTCAGTGTGAGAGTCATAGGAAAGCCTTTACAGGGAAGGAAAGAAAAGAGCAACAGTTGTTTTTAGGCAAGCCAAAATCAATTTTATCTTGTGACAGCCTCCAATAAATTTTTTTGATTGGTGCTGATGTTAATAGACACAATGTTAATTTTGTCCCCATTTTCTAAATGCTTTTGCTCAGAGTTTTTATCTCACTTGGAACAGATAGATTTTTCTTCAAGTCCACCTGTTAGGAAGTCACTTGCCTGAAGAGGAAAGAGGTGGCTGAAGGGTTTGCACTGTGGTCCTCTGAGCTTAAATGTTTCCCTGAACATTTAATCTGCCTTGGTTTTAGGACTTGCTGTCCTTACATTCCACACTGCAAAATCAGTCATTTTGTTCTTAATGTTTGATCCATACCTGCGAAGAGAAACTTCTCGTTCCAAAATGAGCAGGAGCTGCCTGTACCAGAGCAACTTGGCTGGATTTGTACAAAACTTACAATAGTGGGAAATATTTTAATAAAGAAACTGTCCTATGAATCCTTTCTTCTCCAGTACCAGCTGTAAGAACTACATTCTTTTTCATGATTATCCAAAGAACTTTTTGAGCAGTTTATCTGTAAAACTCATACAAGTAAAATATTTGATGTATATCATCTTCTTTAAATGAGCATGTGGAAATAAGGAAAAGAATGCAAAGTTGTCGTGGTTTAACCCCAGCCAGCACCTCAGCCCCACGCAGCCGCTCACTCACTCCCCCCCCCCGCCCCGTGGGATGGGGGAGAGAATCGGAAAAAAAATAAAGTAAAGCTCGTGGGTTGAGATAAGAACAGTTTAATAGAACAGA
>JAVKLA010000047.1:7331745-7351333 GCA_034782735.1 Sagittarius serpentarius
CATCCTAAACCCAAAACACAGCGCTGTACCAGCTACTGGGAAGACAATTAACTCTATCCCAGCCGAAACCAGGACAAAAGTATAATAATTTTTTTTTTATGGATTAAAATACGTTGTGTTAAAATACATCATTTTAATTGACCATATTAAAAATCTCTTAGCTTTCTATAGAAGCAAGGTTTTCCTCATGCAGAGGTAATGTGTTGATTGTCATATTGCTGTTGGTCTTTCTCACTCTAAAAAAACAGTAGCAGCTTATTAAAAAGTGCTCTCTTAATAACACTATTGAATGTAAAATGCTATTTATCTCATGAGTAGTTAGCATCTTCATTGCTAAAAATTACATCAACACCTGTATTTACTGTCCAGCTAGCTAATTAAGAGTTTTCCAGGTTAGAAACTTACAGTAGTTTATCCAGAGACCATTTACACTAATTGTCTTGGTCTCTGGATCTGGTCCTAAATTAAAAACAAACAAATAAATAATAAAAAAAGAAATTAGTTAGAATTTATTGTTGTTTTCTATCTGTGAGCTTTCATTCAATGTTCAACTGATTTCCACAATGGGACTGTTTATTGTGCTCTGATTTCCAAAATGAGAGTGTTTATTGCACTGTATGAGTGTATAGACCTGAGTATTTGAACTGAGCCGGAAATCCAGGAACTTACAGGGAAATAGAAAGTAATAACTAACGCAGTACAACATAACTGTATTATTTCAATCGTATCCAAGGAATTAGTATTTGCTTCATGTCTAAGCTGTAAAAAGGAGTCCTAAGTGGGCAAGCACAAAAATGATAGTTTATCTAAATCCAAGAAGGAAAAAATTTTTTTAACTTCAAATATTTAAAAATGCTCTAAATTTATCATGCCTTTGGGCCCTTGATAGCTTGTTCAGTGGGATTTTATGTGAGATAATGCTAGGATTGGTGTTAAGACACAGACTAAGAAGGTATTTTGACGAAAGTTCATGGAACTATGGACTTTTAATCCTTGAAGAGTCATTGAAAGAGAAACGTTCTTTTAAATGCCAGCCACATGGATTTGGTTATTCTCTGTTGGTGATAGTTCTGAACTGATAATGAAACTCCCTAGTTTTTACTTTTCAGTAACTAATATTTATTTTATAACCAGGAAAAATAAAGATACATACAAATGAGCACCGGTTTATTTGAGAACTCAGTGTACTGGGAATCTATGGCTAAGATTCAGCCTGGGATGAAATTATTCTGTTCTGAAGGAAAAAAAAAGAGTGCATACTTTGATGACTCATATTATTCTCAAGAAAAGAAAAAGAAAATTTGGACCAAATCTTTGTACATTTAGAATCTGAAAGTGGATTTTTCCCACTGCTGGTAAAGCCAATTTGCGATGAGAAAAATAAGCTGTCTTTTCCTCTGTTCTGTGGCAGCCTTAGAAGGATACCAAAGCAAGGAAAAATCACGCTCTTTGCTACACGAATATTTCTGAGCAGGGGTGGATTCATATATTCAAAGGGAGAAGTGAATACTGAAGGTGCCTCAGTATTCAGCAGCCTTTCTCATTTCTGCATTTTATAGTATTCATCACTAGCCATCCCTGTATCTGCTTTATCCACAGTTGTTTAAAGCAAAAAAACAAACACAAAACTGCTTCTGAAGGGCTAACTTAGCTCAGAGTTTGCTGGAAAGCATGACGATATGCAAAGCAGATATAGGCCTTTAGGAGATATATAGCAGTTACAGCCCTGTTAGCCCTGTTAGGTTATTAAGTACCAAAAATCAAATGATTTTTTTACTCTGTAGAGGTAGATAAGCAGAAATAATTCACAAATTACAGGTGGTATTGTGGACAGAAGCTGTGTTCAATTTACTTCTCCGTTCCATGTCACGGGCAAAATTCCCCCCCTCCCTACAGTATATTTTCAGATATATTTCCCATTCTTTGCCCATGAATGACCTGATCATTGAAACTTCTGTCATTTCTTTTGGGCTAACATTTAATGTTACGATCAACTTGCTTTTACGGAGTACTTTAAATCCTTTACTTAGCTTAATTTTTTTCCATTATCCTTATTTTATTATACTTTCCTCTATTTAAATTTCAAAAAGTTTTTATACAAGTTTAAGATATATTCTTTAATGTAGCATGCATAATATTTCTTAAACTCTTACGAGTACTTGTTTTTTTTGTTATAGGAACGAAAAACAGTAATGCAGCAAAAGTAAATACCTTGCACTGTGAGAGACAGGGAGTCACCGTCCCGGGAGGGAATAGTTTGCAATGAGTAATTTATTCAGTGATTTTTGCCATTTTTTGAGATGTTTCTGAAAATAGATAAATTGCAGTTTCTCAAATTAATTATTTGAAGCTGTTTGCAGAATAATCCCTGTGAAGAAATGTAACTTATTTATAAGCATATTGTTGTAAATATTTAGTAGCCAAAATTTGAATTTCAAGCTTTTTTTTTGATAGGCTATTGCACCTGGTGCACTGCCTCCTGAAATCAATAGGAACCATTTCACTGGCATTTGTGGGCCTTACAGTGTGGGTAGGTTGTATGACTTCATCCTTCTTTTAGAGAAAGTGAGATTTCAGTGTCAAGTTTCTGATACTTACGCTTCATTTGTCAGCTTATACCTACACTCACACAAAGTTCTAGCGCGTTTGCTTTACTAGGGGAAATATTGCTGTTAATACTTTTAATTCCTCTTAATACCATGTCCTAGACTGTTTCTGAAATTTGAGCTTTAAAATAATATTCATAAATAGATATTTTTTTTCTATGTATTTTTTACTTTACCCAGCCATGCTTCTAAAGATCAGTGTTTCACTTGTGCTATGAGGATACTACTGAGAAAATTATTGGAATGGGTTTGCCATCATTGTGTGAAGCCTGTGCTGCTATTGCAGTTCATCACCACCTAGGGATGTTGCTGTATTTAATGGGATAAATTGACAAAAATGTTAATAAACCTCTGCAGAGAAATTCATCCATCAGCTGAATTTACCTTTCTAAAATGCCCTTTCTGAAAATACCTGGGGGCATACCACACAATTAATATAAAACATAGGCACCAATAAAACTTTAAAAGGCTTAATCCTGCAGAACAGTTTTTTTAAACGAAGTCTTAAACGTGCACTGTTCTCGATTTCAAAGTGCGTAAATAAATTAGGCCACAGTGCCAAAGTCTGAAAAGGCAGACCCTCTAAGAAATTTTTTTGCACATGTTTATAAGCATATTTATAAAAAGCATTTTGACGAATGAATGGAGTATGGAAAATTAAAATCCCTAAACCACATTTGATTTAAGTGGTTAAAAGCTTTAATTACGAGAAGCATGTCCTAACTGCAGTTTAAACTGAGTTGCAGAACTGTTTGAGGCACAACATGTGTCTTCGCAGTTGAATCGCACACCAACAAGAATTAGCTGGAGAAAGCAAGAACAGAAAATTGCAGCATACAAGTTAAGGCAGGGGAAAATAGACCCCCCCCCCGAGCAGTATGAGCTAATATCTCTGTAGGTGCCCTCAGGAGCCCAGATCTCAAGTGCTCCATTTCAGAGGTGGTAACAAGGCACCTTGATTACATGACTGCTCTGAACTTCTAAATAAATCTCAGAACTGCTCTGGCTTCAAGGTTAGAGAGTTACCTGAAGGACAAAGAAAACTTCCACTGAGATAAGGGGTGGAAATATCTGACAGTATTTTCTTTGCTGTGTCTTTACTGAGCTTCTGAGGTGGAGGCCAGGTCACTTAGCTGCAACATAAATTAAAAATGCTTCCTGATTTCGACCCCAAAACAAGTAAGAAAAGGGCAGTTTATTACGTAGCATGTTGTAGAAAAGGATTGTCATGATGGCATTATATATAAGTAAACAGAAGTGGTGACCCCAGCTCTTCTGTATGAAGACAGACAAGAGATTGCTTTCCCCAAACGGCTGTAGCTTGGTTTCATCCAAAAATGCGATCTCACTCTATTGGAAAATTACTGTATAACTATGGCATTTGATTGCATAAAATATCCACAAGGATGACAGAAATGAATGAAGGACTTCTATAAAGGAAAAAATAAGGCTATTCGGAATGGCAATAAACGCTGAAAAATGGCCAAAGAAGAGAGTTTATTTTCACATTTGTAAACAAGCAAGAAAATTAAGATCTAACAACACAGCAGTATGTTAGAGCTGAAACACGCATGCAGAATCAGATCTAATCAGCGAAATAAATCCGAGGAGTGGAATATTCATAGCCACCGAGCTGGCAGGGACCGATGTGATCCACCTGCTCCCCGGTCAATGCGCGTGAACACGACATTCACAGAAGCGCCTTCAATGTGTGCAAATGTAACAAGAAACATGAAAATATACCTAATTAGCCAATCATTATGCCAAAAACTTTCAAAAGACACAACCAGCGGGGAGGATTGCTTTTACATCACCTGGGGGAGAGACAGGAGGAAGCTCGTCTCGATTTTATTTTACTGCGTCTGTTTTCCTCCTAAGCAAATGGCAAGGTTTTGAGGAATGATTTCAGGAGATGGCTTTAAACACAGAGCTTCAGCTTGCTAATTACAGTCCTAACAGCAGAAGCTCCCTCTTCTGAAAGGATTTCTGCCCTGGTTCTGGGACAGGAGAATGAAGGCCAGGAGCTGACCGAAGCTCTGCCAGCTGGCTAAAGGCACTGTCACCTCACGGAGAAGATTTTTGGGCAGGCAGATGTGGCACAGCCACAGCCCATTCTGATCCTCTCCTCATCTCCTGAGTGCGGTGAACAGTTAGCAGCACAAAACTTATTTCAAATTCTGTATTTTTAAATGGATTTTTTAAAAGGAATATTAATAAAATTAATAAAAATATGGGAATGGAAGAAAACTGACCCAACACAACACATTTCTGTATTACTCACTTTCTCCCTTTGCTCTTAAATCTTGCAGGAGACTACTTTTAGACTGAAGTCTTATGTAAGAGTCCCTCCGGCTGAGACTGGTGAGTGATTTCTTTTTCTAATCTGGCAGAACAACAAATACCTCCACAGCGCTCTGTGATGCCCACGTGCCTTCTGCAGCATCTCTGTGTCATTGTCAGTCTCCGGAAGAACATAAGGTCCTTTTCTCTTTCTCTCCTGCTTTCATTCTTTCCCTTGTCCGTCACATCTCCCATACTTTACACATTTTTTCCTTACTAACCATTTTTTCCTCTTTTACAGGAACACCCGGAATGTGTTTGCTCTCTGCCTTCCACCTTGCCCTGGATAGTGTGAAAAAAAAAGACAAAATCTGAATGTCATATTCAAGACAGTGCAATTTCTACTGCTGTCAGGCATTTTCCTGACAGTACATTTCTTTTTGCTGAATCCAGACATACCAGTATTTGACTTGACGTTTGAAGTAGGAAGTTGCATGTGTCCATAAGGCTGAGACTTTCAAAGGCAGCCATTCAGTTAGTTTTAGCAGGCTGCGAAGTCATTGCAGTATTACCAGGATATGGAGCCAATCTGGAGGGGAAAAACCCTGCCTCGACCCGCTCTTTCTTGACCAACCCCTGTAGGGTATAATTGTCTTCAGCATTTGGATCTCTGAATACTTTCTTATTTAAATCCATCCTATCTTTTTCGGAAATACTATCTACATGCAGTTTATCGTTACCCTCTCTGCAGGTGGATGTTTGTCCTTCTTAACGCTGTTTCAGAGGAAATGCTTTGGCATATCCTGTAAGTTTACCAAATGATGAGAATCTGGAAGAAGTCTAGAACAGGATGGTATATAATGTCAGCTACTTTCAGTAGAATTTAATTTTAGAGTATTTACATAGCATAACACAAGAGCTTCAGGGACTTGTGAGATCCAGACTGTTTGATGATCACTTGATATCATAAATATTAAATATTGGTGTTTATTGCCAATTTGACAAGAAAAAAAGACAACATATTTGAAATCTCAAAAGATGGAATGCTCAGACAGTGTTAAAAATAGTATGAAGGAAAGCACTGGGATTTTTTCTTTTTCTTTCTCATCATAATCATCTCTCTCACATAAGCTATGTTTATTTTTTTTCAGGGAATGTACTTCTTTTCTCGCTGTAGTTATTTTCTTGTTTTAATGTATATTTCAGGTAGCTGGAAAGCTGAATGCCTAAATATTTGGACAAGTGAATAGCTTTCCTAGTACGAGGAGTTTCACTGAAATCAGTCAACAAAGTTATCCATGCACATAAAATTACTCTAATACATAAATACTTACAGGCTTGAACACCACATTTTATATTTGGCATATAGCAAAAAGTACAAATTATAAACATCTTCAAAAAATAGTATTTTCTGGAATCTAACAGGGGATACCATAAATTTAGATCTACACTGAAATGAAAACAATTACAGCTGTTTTAAAATCAGGAAGAATCTGAAATTATATGCTGTCTTCCTGCGCTTTTTTTGTTTCTTTTTAGGTAGCTTACTTTCTGTGTCTGTTGACGTGCCTTCCCAGGAGAAGAGATTAGAAGTAGAGTGAAAATATTTTTCACTTTGTACTGCTTTTGGTAATATTTTTGAACTCCTAGTACTCAATTCTGATTAGTTTTCTGTCTTCTTTTGCAGTGATTGTCTTTGACAGACATCTCCTCACCTCAGGAGAAAAGAATGAAAAAAACAAACAAAAGCATCTGCCCTACCGGTGCGGTAGGGGGGGATAAATAGACATAAGGGTTTATCCTTTTCCCCCCTCTCCATCCAGATCACCTATATTGTTTGTCAATTTTACAGTGGCCCTGTTAGCTCCTTCCTTGCAGCTCTGTGCACTGTTTGAGGTTCCTTTATAGTTACTGTATCAAAGACATTGAAAATTGTTCTATAATTCAGTTTACAGTTTCTGCAAAGCCTGCACAGAAAAATGGCTTAACGTCTTGAGCAAGGCAAGCATTTATCATGTCACGTTATTAACATCTTTGTTTGCAAAGGAAGATTTTTTTTTACCCTTTATGAAACAAAATTTTTGCTGAGACTGACAAAAATGTTTCCGGTAAATTGTGCTCCCTCTGTGCTCAACACCTGATTTCATCTGCTGCCCTGCAAGAGATGCCATCTCCTAGGTTGTCTTGCAAGAACTGCAAGGCTCAGCCAAAACAGAGCTCCGTTGCTTTGACAACGAACATCTGGCAAGGTGCTTGTTTGTCCTATTGCTCTTTTAAATAAAATTAAAGTATCACAAAGCTCAGTAAAATTTGTTTTCAAGCTATCAGTGACTGGAGCGTCTTTAATAATCTATTCACTGTATCATGCCATAGTATGTTATTTTATAAGTTGTTGTAAGAGAGGAAAGACATTGCTTGGATCATTTGAAATATCATTTGACATAATTGTACTTTGACATTTGCCAGGCTTATTTCACAATCAAAACACTTCATTGCTAATAAGGAGTGGAGTTCTGACATCGGGGTCAAAATACATGTTCCTTCCAATCGACTGAGTTTGCACAAACTTTTCTTTTCTGTTTTTTTCTTTTCTCTCTTTTCTTTTTTTCTTTCCTTTTTCTTTTTTCTTTTTTTCTTTTTCTTTTTTCTTTTCCTTTTTCCTTCTTTCTTTTCCTTTTTTCTTTTTTCTTTTTTTCTCTTGCCTTTTTTCTCTTTTCTTTCTTCTCTTTTCTTTTTTTTCCCCCTGAGAACAGCCTGTAGAAATTAATACCTGATAGTCTTCATTTAATTTAGTCTTCTAGTGATTTGCAGAAAATTCACCTATCTTACTCCTTCTATAAAGCGTGGTTTTGAGCTACCAAATGCCTTGCCAGTATCTCTAAAGGAAAAAGAATGGCTAACTGAGGCTTGTAGTGCTCAGAATCAGAAATGTGGTTCTGCAGGCTCCAACACAAGAAAACATTTAAACATCTGCTTGAAGATGCTCTACTCAGAAAAGGAGTCAGTAGACCTCAGGGTCTTATGCACTGTGGCTGCACGTATGTTCTGCTCCACTTGAGTACGTGCTCTCCTGAACAGCATGGAAGTAATTTCTTCTCTTAATTCAAGTGGAGTGTACATTTTCCTGAAAGGAGTGAAAGTGTGATACTGGGGCTTGGAAGTTGCACTGGTAAACGTTACAAAACAGAATAATTTTTGTCACTGCGTGCAAAAAATGACTAGACAAGTATTTGTACTTTTTTCCCTTGATGACAACAGTAGATTGCTTTTAGGTTTGGCGTATAAGTTCTTCCTTGTCAAAAATTACTCTTGAATTTATTTCTCTTCGGGGAAAAATAACTGAAACTATTAGAAAGAACAGTCTTTTATCCTTCAGGAAGCTCATTTAATAAAGGTTTCAGTGAGATAAGAGGAGGGAAAATGGGAAAATGACTTTTCTTTGGAGGTGGGTTAATCCTGAGAAATTGAGTTAGAGGAAAAGAATGTGAACTGTAATGTAATTAGTGTGATACTAATGTGGTTCATGTCAAATACCATGAAGAAAATTAGAGATGTTATGTAAAAGGAACACATATCACCTTCTCTTCTCTAATGAACCGGGATAAAAATGATTTGAAACTACTGTTTGATTGTGTTGCGTCGTGGGGTTGTCCTTTTGCAGATGCTGAAAGCCAAGTTCAGTTCCCTGAGCTGTGCTGGTCTCATGCTGGGACATCAGTTTCTAAGATCAGCTCTATTAAAGTAATGTACATTGACCGCAACACCTGGAATTTCATCACAAATTTTATTTCTCATCAGCTGTAGTTTAAAGGAGACGTTGGCCCCCATGCTACTGGGGGGGGCTACTTTTATTTTTCTAGCTACATCCAAGCACCCTCAACTAAGATCCCATTTCCTTGGCAGAATGATTCTGTTTGTTAAAAAAGAAAACAAAATTTTAGTTCTTAGGAGAAATGTTCATTAAACAAAGGATTCATAACAGTAGGTTATTGTTGTTATAGCATTGTACACGTGTCGAATCTATCCTTTTGTCTACAATGCAGATTATTACTTTTTCTGTTACAAGCTTTCTATTTTTTTTTTCATAAATGGTATGAATGAAAATTGTCTCAGTCAATGTACCTTTACTTGTTTAAAATCACTTCCAGACCTATTATGCATCTTGTAGAAAGAGAGCCAGACTTTGCTGGGTGTCAGCCACAGTTACACTATTGGTTTAGTTGAAGCATTGCAATACCGTTTTCACCATTGTGAAAGTTACCTATCTCTACAGTTATTTCATAAGAATTAAGATGACTTGTGATCTTTCTTGGTTTGGTTTTTTTTTTCCTGTTTTTTCTTTACTTAGGAACTAAAGTCAAATAAAATTCAGATTGCTATGACTGAGAAAAAAATATCGATGAGTTTTGTTACATTTGTTTTTGGTTGTGAGTAATCTTCAGTTTCTTTCAGGAAGCTTTCATGAAGGCCTCATGTGTGCACAGAAGATGCGCTATTGCAAAGGATGATGTGGTAAAGACTAATTATTATCTAACATTTAGCTATATGCTTGAAAAGCTGTCTATAGTTTACTGGAGCTTGATTAATCTCAGTTTGCCATCTTATATATTTACTTTGAGGAGTATATTTTTCCTGCTGAAGCCAAAAAAACTCAAGGTTTTTTTGATTCTTCTCTTCTTTCTGCTGAGTTGAAAATTCCTTGTTTTAAAATGTATGAAGAAGTCATGACTGTGTAACTAGTGTCACTACATTACATGACACGTAACACACAGGAAAAACGGGAAATCAGACAAGACTGTTAAGGAGAAACCTGCGTGTATTTTGCATCAAATCAATAACAGTGAAGGAAGAAAATGCGTGGGACCTGCTAATACATTTAAGTATGTGGATATGTGTATCTTTAATTATAGTAGCCTCTTATTGGCTTGTTTTCTAGGATTTTCCTCCAAGAAAAGAGGCAGGAAAAATTTTCTCTTGATAATCCTATAAGGAGTAAAGGTTTTATCTGTAGCTCTTTTTTAGTGTTAAATTTGTTATTAAAATATGTATCAGAATTCTTTCTGTTTGTACAAAAATTCCCGCTAGTTTATTCCAAAGATGATTTGTCATGTATTACTGGTGAAATGGGCAGATTTCATATAAACCAAGATGCACAGAAAAAAACCTATTGCTTTCTTCATTTACCCACCCTCCCTCAATCATACTTTTTCAGGTGACAGTCTCTATTAAGCACAATTGCTATAGAAATTATCTGTCAGCCTGTCAGTCTCCCACGCAGTTGGCAATGGCTTGGTTTATCAGCCAAGAATATTTTATAATATATTTATATTATATACATATTTATAATAATTTATAATTGGGTATATGGTGACAACAAGGCATTCTGAAGGCTTCAGCTGGCAAATACAATATCATAATTACTATATGCTTGCTAATGCTGTCAGGCAACAGGGTCATTGATGTACGAAGGAAACCTTAACAAAATTAGTGGGGAGTTTTGCTTAAACTTCAGTGGTGTGAAATAATCCCAAGTGATTACAGTAAATTTATTATTAATTTTTTTTAAAATTCTGGTGTAAATGACAAAAAAAAGAATTTAGTTCTGCCTGTAAAGACAAAGGCTTTAAATAGTGTTTATATCATAATAGCAGATCAACTTTCTCATCACATAGCAAAATATAACAGCTAGTGAGTGACAGAACTTATTTATGTGTAATTTTAAAGAAATTCCTCAAATAACTAAGAAATTAAAATGAGAAATTTATCATATGGGGAAACTGAGGCACGGACCAATGAATTAATTAACTTTGCAGCTGTCATGCCAAAGGCTAGTAACAGCCATATAAGCAGAACCTTCTTCTCCTTCTCAGCGTCACTGTCTAGTCCAATAAGCCTCTTTGCATTTTTTAGCTGTGGCTTATCAAGAAAAATGAAACAGTGAGGCAGAGTAGTGTACTGGAAAAGGAAATCCTTCTATTCTGTAAGCGTCCCATTCATTAAAAAGCCCGGCATATGTCCAGGTGTATACCAGAGACATGTCTGAGCGCTCTCCATAGGATTCGGTCATTAAGTACTTTGTTCCAGTGGTCAGATGATACACACCAGCCGGAAGTAAGCCGGGGGAAAAAAAAAAAAAAATCTGATTTATATAGCTCACAGATGATATTAATGGGTGTCAGAGATAATTCACCAGACTGGAATTCAGCTTGTTGGAAAATATAAATTGTCAATGAAGGTTGAAAATGCAAACAAGCACAAGACCTTTTAGTTCCTAAGGATGGAACTTTTCTTAACTTCACATAAAAATTTGCACTACGCTTAATATGTACCTACAAAATAGGAATGGTTAAGGTTTTTATTAAGTAAGATTTTGGACTAGATCACCATAATACACTGCCTCATAAAATCTGCAAATAAAGGAAATGTCAGATAAGCGTGCAACTCTTGCTCATTTAGATGAGATGTTCTGACCTCGCATTACCTTGATCTAAACTATTGTTACAGCAGTCGCTGAAATACTTTGTGTATTACAGAAAACTCAGAAAGAAGTATGTCACTGATTATTTCTGGACTCTTAGCTGTTTTGTAGAGTTTGGTATTGTTATTCCTAGATTTAGACAGATAAGGTAGCATGACCTTCTTTATGTGGAATCTTATCCGAACAGAAGAAATTTCTGTTCTTATCACTCTAACTCAAGGTAAAAGTAAGTATTTTTAGCTACTATAAAGGCATAACTACAATGATAATACCAAAACTACAAATCTAAACAGTGTTCTGCTGAAAAGTACTCATACAAATTTCCTCAGATATAATTCCTACGTAACAAAACTTGTTTACAAATGAAAAAGAAGAGAAACTGGGTGTTTTATTTATGTATGTGTATCTACATAGATACATATTTATAGTTTGTTCATATTGCTTCTCTATGAAATATTCAACCATACGTTATATGCAATGTACCTCTTTATTTCTCATAGTGTATGAATTAAAGTCAGTGAAGAATTCAGTGAAAACACTATTTAAGCCATATTCTAGTGGCAGAAATGTAGCAGTTTAGGAATTTAAACTGCTGCTGGATCTGAAAATGAATGCTAGTGGTAAAGAAGGATTTATTGCCTGCAACAGGTATTAAATTCAACAAACCATTTTGTTGGAAGGTTCAATGACCTCCCTCAATTATTTCTTGTTTCTCTAGACAGTTTAAGATTTTGTTAAAATTTTGTGCATGTCCTAAGATTCTTGCAGGCTAAATAAGGGGAGCAATTAACCCCTTGATGGAGGACAAACAGGAGAACACACTGGCCCACATCCTAAACCACTTGGCTGGGGCTGTTGAAGAACAAACCTAGGTTCGCTGGGATCGTCTGAATCTCATGTAACGAGTTCTCTGGAGGCTGGCTCCTGCTGTGTTCATTCTTCTACTGCAGTTTAACTTCACTGACATCAACAAAAGTTTGCCATTTTACCCACTGATACTCTGCCTCATTTTTGAAAATGAAGTGACGCAGCCAAAATCTATAATTTATTTAAAAATAAAAAAAAAAACCAAACAAATGTTGCAGTGACCAAACATTTCTCATCTGAAAAACAGTTTTGCACTTTCAAAAACAACAACAGAAAATATTTACGGTAGCTGTGTTAGGTTTACTGTGTGATTTTTGTCAGCGCCTTACGGTGAGATTGTACTGTAAATGCTGTCATTGAATCACATTACAAGTTAAAAGTCAGCTGCAATGGATTCTAAATAATGGATATAAGACATAATGGAAACAAAGAATGAAATCCTGAACTCCTGAAGACTAATGATGGTTCTGCCACTGACTTCAAGGGAATTAGTATTTCACTAAAAGATTTTCTTTTGCACCATTTAGGGACTTCCTAATTTGGTAGAAACTAGTCTGCATCCAGGGTTCTCGATAGGTGCATTTAAGCTGAAATTGATCACTGAATTTTTAAGTCAGACTTTGAAATGGGGCTACAAATGCATTTGATGCAACTAAGTGAGTACGTACACATTCAAACAAGAACTTTCCTTCAAAATTGTAGGGTTTTACTACCGATATTTAATTTACTTTTATTATAATATGTATGAGATTTCTCTCAAAAGCTGCGTACATCTCTTTGCTTGAAGAACTAAATTATGATTTTCCAGTTTAAAATGCCAGAGGTGAAAGACCAGTTAGGAAGCTAGTACTGCAAGGTCTTTCTCGGTAATTCTGGAGGAAAATGTGTGAGACACGGCACATCTCATTCTGAAAGGGAAAACAAGGATGACCTCATTTAATGATCTGCGCTCAAAACAACAACAAAGTTTGCAAACTTAGCTGCATTTTGAAAAGGAGGAGGAAAAAATATTCTCTCTGCACAGTAGGAAGTTCCTTTGCCTTTTATATTTCTAATTCCAGGCAGCATGCTGTCTGCTCCGAAGAGCAAGAAAACAAATGCCAAGCTTTAATCGGAATTATATTGGCTGTGTAGGGACTTTCAGATCATTTGCCCATTCCTAACAATGTCATGTAGATTCCCTTCAGAATATCAATGTGGAGGCCTTTGCCCTTGCTGTGAAGGAAAGGCTGCAAAATACCGAAGATGAGCAGCAGGTCTGTCTGAGGTTAACGTTCCTTTTTGTGATGGGTGCGAGGAGGAAAGGGTAAAAGTTTCGCTCTAATTTAATTCCTTAATGAAACTAAGAATAAGAATCCCTGCAGCGTAGCGCTAACCTTTTCTCCAGTGTCAAGCAATTTTTTTCTTCAAATACATCTTGGATAATGCTGTAGGCTTATGGCTATCTCAGGGTTGGCTTAGAGGCCATTAATAAGACATACTGTACTGAATTTGACAGACCTTACACAGCTACCTTCAATAAAAATCTTTGTTCCTGAAAGTGCAGAACTGTTTTTCAAATAAGAAACCTTTGATCATCACAACGTTTGTTTATTTCTTTAGAGAAAATGATAGGTTTTGCCTACATCAGTTTGTTTTTAAAAATGGGGCAGAGTAGCAGCGGGTAAAATGACAAAGCTTCACTGATCTCCGTGAAGTTAAATTGATTTACCGTAGTTTAGCAACCCGTTCAAAACGGTACTTGTAATGCTAATTTTGCTCAGGTAAAGCACTGAAACCTATTATGTGTATTTTAAAACAGAAGAAGATATTTCAATGTCTGCTGTGTCTCTTCAAATGACTGATCAATTAATAAATCTATTTGTTTAGATTCCTTTAATATTGGAGAATGTCTGTCTTTTAGCTACCACAAAATGAAATGGTTTTACCACAAAATGAAAACCAGTACTTATATTTACAATCATGTATTTGGCACAAAAGCCTCCAGTCTTCCTTTTTATGAGGAATAAAATTTCAGTCAAAGTAACATGGCTTTAGAGCAACATTAGCCCAATTTAATGAACTGAATTCCAGCACTTTTAAAGCCAGATGTTCTTGTCTACTTCTTTTTCCCTCAGTGTCCCTAAAATGCCCAGGCCTTACCACTCTTATTCTGCGCAAGAAAATGTGCCCTGGAAGAGGTAGTCTTCATTGTGGGTGAGATACACTTAGACTATCGTAGTCTTTGGACAGTAAGGCAGCTGGAGAAAACATGGCAGGGAAGCCAGCTCTGCCTATCACTTCTGGTTCTGAGGGAAAAAAGCAATCATTTTGGGCGCGTTGGAAAGCCATTGCTGTTATCTCCCCCACCTTCCCCTAGTCTCCTGGTCAAAACTTATCCTAATTAGTCTATTTTTTTAATGGCCATTATATATCTATTTACTATGGTTTAAATAAATCATTACCATTGACAAGTGTTAGTCAGCATGGTGTAATAATAGGAGGTAATCATATCCTTCATCCACGTTCATTTTACAAGCTTTTCTTGAAAGAGACACGCTCTACTCCATGCCTTTGCCAGAACCTCGTCCATTTTGAATTCATCTTTCCTGGACACGACTGAACAGGTCTGCAAATTCTGGGAGAAATTTCATTAGGGCCTTTTACAGCAACTTTCATTCTAATGTGTCTTTACTGCAAATACTTACTCTAGAAACACATTTCAGGAAGCATATAATACAATGGTTTGTAATTGGTTTACAATCAGCTAATCACTTAATTGTTCTAATTTGTAATTTGCTCTGTATGTTCTGATACCAGTGCACCACGACATTTGATTGACCTTTGCGTTCTTCTTTTCTTCTCCCTTCCTGATCTTCCCATCCCAGTTCTTCTAAACCCTCAGTTCTCTGGATAATACAGCTTCATAGATATTCCGTCCAGCTGTCTTCACGTGCTGGCATTGTACTTTTGTTTATCTTTCTATTTAACTTAAACTGAATGAAAAAGATACTCAGTTCAAGGCAATTTTCTCCTACACACCCTTTCATAATGTCCTAATATATATACACAGCCTAGAATAACAGCACCTCTTCCTCTTTTAGGGACTTTTTGCTAAAGAAATCTGCTATTCTTCTTGTCAAAGAATATCCAGGCTTCTTAATGATTATTCTTTAATCTATATTTTTGAAAACTAAAGTCTCCCACAGTGAAATCATTCCTACTGTTTCAAATACCATAGAACTCCCTTATGCATAAAGACACATGGTCCCATCTTGTTGTAGCTAGACAATTTACATGGGTGGTATAATTTTATGGTTGCATATAAGAAGGTTGATTCCCACATTTACAAATAAACATTGGCTAAAAAGACAGCACTGAATGAATACTTAAGGCAAATTCTCCTTCCTGTGGTAAATTTTACTGTTTCTGTTGTATTGCCTTGGATCAGCAAAATGACTTGCTGTTTCAAATTTGTAAGAGGTTGACAAGTTGCCATTTCACGGTGTATTACTAGAATTTACAACAACTGGGATTAAATTTTTGAGTGCATGATGATGTAAGTGTTAGGATTTCATATTATCAGCTAGTAACGTTAGAGAAGAACTTCAGATCAAGTTTTTTACCTGTTTCTATTTCTTCTGTCCTCTTGGTGTATGCTAATAACCAATTGCCCTAGATCTTTCTTAAGGTGAAAACCGTCTACGGATCTAGCTGAACTATTTAACTGCCTTTTAGAGGGTAATAGTCAGTTTCTTCATTACATGAAGCATCGAAGCATACATTCAAGATTTCATTGGCTTTTTCTTCCCATTTATTATAATGCGTTATATATCCACACTCCATTTCAGCATCCTGCCTACATTGCCTAACCAATGGAGAGGAACTGATAGGCCACCGCAGAAAAAGGTATAGAAGCACTCCAGGAACCACCAAGGCTGGAAGTGATGCACGCTAGCTCAGACTATCATCCTTCTCCACCACTCGCAGTGGAGTAAACTCAAAGGAGAGAGAAAAGTGTACAGCTGTGACAGACGGTCAGATACTTCTTCTGAAACTGCCCAGAAACTCCGGATTGGAGACTCTTTATCTCTTCCCAGGTCACAGAAACATAGGCCAGGGGTTGAAAGCCAAAGCTGCATTATGGATGTCTCCTTCCTGCTGAATGGCTGTTTGTTAGCAGACTCTTTTACAGTCGTGCTATCTTTATTCCTTTTATTTCTACTTGTATTTCTTTTTCTGAGTTGTACTCTATTTCCGTGTTCCTACTAGTATCCCTAACGCCCCTTATAATAATAGAAGACTAGTATGCGGCGTGTATCTGTGTCAACCAATTTCTAGGTATCATTTTCTCAGTATTTCTGTGCAAACGGCATGCAGAGAAGGAAATCGGAGTAAGTCCAGCTGCACACAGGGACCTTCCAAAAATCCATTTTTATAACCAGCTCTACAAAGTAATTTGAATGAGAAAGTAGTGTAGACAGATATGTGTGAGGGATGGCTCAAAGGGCATAAAAGTCATGGAAGTCCTTAAAGACTGTACAGAAAACTAGTCTACAACTAGTTCCAAATAATAGGTGCGTTTTGATGTTTGGCAGAATTGTATTTCAGAGGCATTATAGATATAGCTCTTGATTTTCAGGAAAAAATGCTGAAAAACAAAGTAATTTTCCTTTTCAATGTTTAAAAATTAAAAACATGGGTAAAATATATTCTGTACTTGTGGAAATATGTATGTGGACTCTTTACGCAAAATACTGGGGCATGAAATACTTATAACATTAGTAAGAGAATAAAAAAAAAGCAGCACTACTCTTTTGGAAAAGGTGTCAGTCCCTTCATTCAGCCAACATCTGATTTTTCACTTTTCCTCTGAATCACAACTTACACACAGCTGTGTTTCTCAAATAACTATTTATGCTTTTGTAATTCATGAAAAAATGAAGTCTTTCAAAATGTGATAGTATTTTCTTATTTCTATCAAACAACACGAAATCACTTTCATTGAGCTATTCAGATTATTTGCATTATGCAATTTGTATTTATTCTGCTTCCTGTTCTTTTCTTAGCTTGCGATATCAAGATTTTCTCTAATGTATGGTATGTGGCACAGAAATATCTTACCTAGCAGGGACCAGCCTATCTTGGGAAATGTAAAGCCGTGTTGAAAAAAGGGTTTTGTGTGAACTAATTGGCTTTAGCTATGCTGTGCTGAGATGGCTAGATTTTTCCTAGAAATATTTACATCAGATGCCATTGCACGCCAGAGACCTTATCGTGTATCCATTGAAAATAAAAGAGGCAAGGCTCATTGTCATGGCAATCATGTCTGAGTGCTTCTCGAGGGGAATTAGACATTTAAATAAGAACTTCCGTGCCTAAATATCTTTGCGGACTTGGACCTTGGCCTCCTAAATTAGTTTTCTAATTACAGTTTCACTGAGGATACTTGGCATGAGACATAAACAAATTAAGTGTTATGTTTGTCAGAGACCTCCCAAACATACCTCTGATTGACCAGGTGAGAAACTAAAGGAGTTGTAAGAAAATCAGACAACGCTTCATGCTAGAATACATAATGTTTTTGATAATATATTCTTAAAGGTCACCTGTCTGGATGTTCTTGACACACATTTTCCTTCCCTTCCCACCCCCTTTTTTTTTCCTATCAGATGCAGTAAAATGAAGGTTATTATAAAAAAAGAAAAAAATAATTGCTTAGCATTAGTTAGATTGTACTGTTTTACAAGAGAGAAGAGTTTTCCTGTGTTTCACATCACAAAAAGCTTAAACCTGCAAATATTTACTACTTACCATGGGTGATTCCATTATTTTAAAAGAAAAATAAAAATGAGCAAAGTTACTCATGTGTAAAAGAACTTACAGGTACAAATGCTTATGTATTAGATTGTGTCAATTTGTTTTTTTTTCACTTAAAATTGAAATTATTGGCTTTTCAAATTGGTGTACAGCACACTTTTTTTTTTTTTTTACATTCTCAACCACAACTTTTCTGTTGCCCTTGGACATTAGGAGCACAGCTCAAGAAATTGAATGCTATTTGTTATTTTATTGGAGTAGACCATAGTGGCCATCATATGTTGCATTCTCTCTTATGTTTTGCTCGTGTTTCATGACGGAGCGTTGCTAGAAATCTACCCCAAATATCTGTTATATTGGCTTTCCCTGATCTGCACAGTTTGATTTTTATACTGTATCCCTCTATCAGGCCAAGTTTCTATCAAAGGAACATATTCCATCTGGCACATGCTTCCAAACTGTTGGAGTTCTCTCTTCTTTCTCACGTCAGGAGGAGACTGAGCTTTCTTTTCTTTCTTCTTCCTTACCTAATCTCTTTAGATGCTTGTTGTATTTCAGAAATTGTCTTATCAATGGATTGCATGCAGCTGGTGTGGTAAGTGGTGAGGACTTAGCCTGAAAGCCTAGCCTTCAGTTGTTTTTCCAGCTTTCTTTTCTGGTATCACAGGGTTCTCATCTCTCACAAGTCTGCCGCAGATCCGTGAATATTGCATATACAGGGCCCATTAGGGCTAGCCATCAGAAGTTCGTCCAGTGTTTCCTTGGCTTTGACAGGTCTCTGCTATCCGGCAAAAAAATTCCCTGTGATTCAGTGAAAACCTTGTCTAAGACTGAGAAGATTTACTGTGTGTGCCATCGGAGATCTCTCCCGGACCTGGCACTACACAGAAATTGTATTAAAGACTGTGGTAACCGAATGAAGTATTTTCTTATACAGTAGGGGAAGATCCAAGCGCTTGGGAAGGATAAGCTTTGAATTAAAAGTGAATTTTATAAATGGGGATATGGTCTCAAATTAACATGATGAAATTCAGTGAGGGTAAGTACTACATTTTTTAAGCCCGCCTGGCTGTCTCAGACACTGTGGTGGGGCAAGTCCTGCCTAATGACTGACTCTGCGTAACAATGAACCTCAGGGGATCAGCAACAGGGCGGGGCGGGGCGGGGCAGAGGGCGCGCAGCGCCCTGTTCTGACGGGCTCAGCGGGGCGGCTCACCCTATGTGGCCGAGGGTCAAACCACGGCCACGCCTGCAGGGAGGGAGAAGTTCCTCCCCAAACGACCCCCAGGCCCACCCACTTCCCGAAGGTTCTGGAAGCACAAACCCCTGCATGGCACCTAATTAGCCTAATGAGCTCGAGTGCCCGCCCGAAGGCGGGGCGAGGAGATTATGAAAGGGCAGGATGTGCCCTTTGGAACTGGACTTTGAGGCTGGCTGGACCAGTGCTGGACCCAGGACCAGTGGGCTCCCTCTCTCCTCTTCTCTCTTCGTCCTCCCCCCTCTCTTCGTCCTCCCCCCTCTCTTCGTCCTCCCCCCTCTCTTCGTCCTCCCCCCTCTC
>JAVKLA010000047.1:7351433-7401800 GCA_034782735.1 Sagittarius serpentarius
TCTTTCTTGCTCTCTCTCCCTTTCTCTTTTTACAAACCCTGAAACTCATCCCTTTAGATATAAACCGCTGACCAAGTCTGGGACTAGAAGTGGATCCAGCCGCCCCTAGGCTCCTCTCTGAGAAGGAGTCTAGAAAGCAAGGGGCTCCGCTCTGAACCTCGTGACTCAGCGGGAGGGCTCTCCTTATTTTCTTCCCTGAACTGATCGCCAAATAAGCAAGGCTTGTAGTATATGTTTGGTGACGAATGGTTAGCACGTGTTACACAGTTTACTGATGTAGTTTCATAACGGTTCTTGTTGTGAGCAAATGAAAGTTGAGTTTTTTCAGTTAAAGGATCCCTGGTATCGTTTCACCTTAATCCTGACCTGGGAATCAGTGAACCTGAGGCATCATCCTGAGAAATTGGGACGTGACAGTCCTCAGCAATTACCAAATTTAAAATGGGAAGAGAAATACTGCCAAAAGGGAGGAATAAGTGATCTGGGAGTTTTATCTCTTCACATATGGTATTTGAGCCAAAATGATATTGTTGCAGAGATGGCAGATGTAATCTGGGATATAACCAGTGCCATATTTAAGAAAAGAGAAATAATCTGGTTTTTAGTAGTTGTCTGCCTTAAAAGTGCCATGTGAACATTAATAGAGATGTTTACAAGGTAGTCTTCCTAGGATCACGGAACCGGAGAGGTAGAAATAGGAAAGGTGAGAGGAAGCACAATATTAATCTTCACAGAGTAAACTGTCATTGTGTTACAATTATTTTTCTTATCAAGAAATAATTGACTTGATTTGCTGTGGAAAGTATTAATTTCAGAAACTGGGGAAGAAAATCTGCTTGCAAGGACAGCTAAACAATAGAACAGATTACCTGGGGATGTATCAAAAGGCAGACTAGATAACCGTCAGACAGAGCTAGTTTGTATAAACTAGAACAGAGGACTGGCCAGGTTGCTTTGTAAGGTCTCCTCAAACCCTATGACACACAGTTTCTATAAATAGTACGGTCACTAATGCCAATGGTAATTTCATCACCAGTTTCAATGATAAATTAATCTAAATGAAATTAAAAGTCTCCTCTGCATACTAGTGAGATACATACAGCAGCTATGTATCGTTATCTTCCTGTCGCAGATGGAGAAATCAAAGTAGATGTCTGCAAGACAGCTAAACATGATTTTCCAGAGGTCGGAATTTAGGCACCTTACTTTCTTCTATGTGTGAGAGCGAGTCATTGCTTAACAATGCAATTCAAGGGACTTCTTGACATAACCATAGATTTAACCATAAATTCTCTTAACCGTAGAGATGGTTGGAAGATAGGAAGATAATGAGCTAATAGTACTGGTTTCATTAAAGCTCTGTGGAGCTATTGTTCTAACTTGTCTGGGGGCTTTTGAAAGTCCCACCTAAAAATAACTGAAGATGACAGCAACGTGTTTTAAGAAAATGGGATGAAAAATGACCTCCTGCATTTGTGGTACTAAAAGTCCTTATTTTTGAAAGCTGTTCTGTACAGGAAAGAACAGCTGGGATGACATCTCTTGTCCACATTCGGAAGCATGAATGTACAATATACTGCTTTGCTAAAGACAGTGTTTAACAAAAAACGGTTTGTTTACTGCTTGGAAAACTGATGATTTGACTGAATCAACAAGATGCCCAAATGATGCCTCCAGAATTTGCACCTGCTTGTCTTGTTTTGATGAATGTGAAACCATGCAGATTAAGCATTACCAGGTGTAGTGCAGGAATGCATATGCTCAAGCGCTCTGTTTTTCTTATTCTTCTTTCCTCCTTCCCTTCTTAAATCAGATTTTATGTGAATCAGGTTTTTTTTTTAAGAAACCTGACAGAAGAGTTCACAGCCCATCTCTTTCACTCTGATAATTGTGCATCACTGTAAGTTCTGCAGCCATCTTTCCTTCATTTTACTGCTCTAAATTACTTGTTCAAAATACCACTTTTTCTATGTGACTGCAAAGAACACGATACTTTCTTTCCTCTCTACTGAAGAGCTAATAATGAGAAAATATTATGTCTGTCTTTGGCAACTAGAAGCCCCTAGAGAAATCTGAAGAGCTGTTTCCAGAAGCATCTCATTACTAGTGGGAAACTTTATCATTTTTAACTTACCCTAAGGTTTTTGATTTCTCTTGTGTATGTTTGTGTGTGTGTGCATGGCTTTTCTTTTTGAAGTCCAAATTAAGTTTGAAACATTTGTCATTAATTATGGCACTAAAGAAAGTCCCAGAACCAGTACCTCCAACAGAAACCAACAATCTTTGTATTCCCAGTTTTAAAAATAATTTTTCCTTCTGGAATCAAAAACCTGCGTCTGTGGGAAGTGTTTTCTCTCCAAGCTTTCAGTCTTCACTAATAAATTAATTGGGGAAAACCTGACCCTGTCTGCATTAGGAATATAGGTACTATTTCCAGCTCGCTGATGAACTGGAGTTGATCTGAGAGTTGACGAACAAGATTGATCTCTAGATCTGTATTGGTTTCTGTTGACATATGCATATACATAGAAGTATATGTGTGGCATGCAGTCTTGGGGAAAAAGAAATACCAAGGAAAGGAGTGCATCCATACATTTTACTGGGACCTGTGCTGAGTATTCCGTGGGTGGACAAAGAAGCCACCAAACAGGCAGTTCAATTTAGGAAAAAGGATATTGTTAAAGCAGGTGAGAGAAATAAGTCATTTATCACTGAAATTTGAAATCTGCACTAAAATTTAGAATTCCGTGGCTCTGTCACATTGCTGGAAGAAAAGGGATGGGAATGTCCCTATCGCAAGAATTCCATTTTCATGGAAATGGGATATACTAAACATGCAGCCATAGGGGAAAATGTGGGACAAAACCTTGTCACAAAGTAATTCCTATCCATTAATAAATGCATAAATGCACAGATGCTTAATACATTTACAATGGTCTCTGCACAAGCAGAGGTTGCTGAACACAAAAATGGAGGGGAAATCTATTTAGTACTTAAGCCAAGCAAGAGTAACATACAAATAATTCCCTTCAAACCGAGGCGAGAAATTCTGTGCTTATAACTTGAGAAACCGTGACTATAACATGAAGGCTATGCTGATTCTAAGGGCTTAAGTTGATTCTGTATCTCATAACAACAGGAGTCTCTCCAGCTGTGACAAAAGTAATCAAAAATCATTCAGAGCTGATATTTGCAAGGGATGTCAAAGGCAACAAGAAGAGCTTCTACTGCTGCACCAGAAGGAAAATGTTGAACAAGGAAATTGAAGACCTGTTTTTATAGAGGGTGGCTGTTTTAGTGACAGCGGCCACAGACGAGGCTGAGGTAGTCAGTGCCTGCTTTGTCTGAGCTTTTGCTGGCAAGGTGTCCCAGGCATCTGTTATTACAGACAGGGCTCAAGGAGGAGAATGACCAGCCGATGGATAAGGATCAAGCCAGGGATTACTGGAAAGATTTTGGCCCACATAAATTAAAGCTGCATTGAGGGTGCTGAGAGCTGCGTGATGTCATGACGGTGGTTGAGACCAGGAGGGGTACTCAGCAACTGGAGAAAAGCAAAGGTTGCACTCATCTTCAGAAAATGCCGAAAGGATGATTCAAGGAACTACAGACTGGTCAGCCCTACTTTGGTTCCTGGGAAAGTCAGGGACTGAGTCCTCTTGGAACAAGTTTATGGGCCCATGCAGGAGAAGAAAGTGATTGGGAAAGCTCAGGAAGGATTTACTGAGAGTAAATCATGCCTGACTGAACTTCTTGCCTCCTATGATAAAATAACAATTTAGGGGTGAAAGAAGAGTGAGGGGTGGCATTTACCTCGACTTTAGCAAGGCTTTTGAGACTGCCTCCCACAATATTCTTATATTCAGGTTGGGACATTATGATCTAGATGGCTAGACATCTAGATGGTAAAAAGGTGGTTGGATAGTCATACACAGAAGGTCATGGTCGATGGGTTGTGCTCTGTCTGGAGGTCAGTAGCAAGCGGAGAATTGCAGGGGCCTGTACCAGGACTTGTCTTAGTTAACATCTTTATCAGTGGGCTGGAGGAAGTAATGGAGTGCACGCTCATCAAGAGTGTAGATGACACCAAACTCGGGGGAGACCAGTTGATACGCTTGGGGGTAGGGTCCCATCCAGAGAGACCTGGACAAGCTAGAGGAATGGGCAGATGAGAACCCTGTGAAACTGAGCAAGGACAAGTGCTGCTCTTGGGACAGAAGAGCTCCTACAATGGCAACAGGTTGCAGAGGGACAGTCTGGGAGCAGGCCCATGGGCTCATCCACGTGGGAAGGGCCATGGGGCCTGGTGAGCTGCAAGCTGAGCCTGAGCCGCCAAAGGTGGCCAACAGCAACCTGGTCTATATGAACAGGAGCATGGCCAGGAGCTAGAGGGAGTGTTTACCCTTCTCTACTCGGCACTCATTAGGCCACGTCCACAATACTTTGTCCAGTTTTAGACCCCTCGTACAAGAAAGACATCAACTGGTTGGAGTGTATTCAGCAGAGGGCCCTCAGGTTGGAGGCAGTGGGAGCACTTGCCCTGTGGGGAGAGGCGGAGGGAGGGGGGCTGTTTCAACCTGGAGCAGCAGGGATGGCTTTGGTCGCACCCAACAGCAGCCTCCCGCATGCCCGCAGGGAGGTTATCGAGGAGATGGAGCTTGGCCCTTCACAGCTGTGTGTGGCGGGAGGAAGAGGGACAGTGGGCATAAACTGAGACAAGATATGTTCACGCTGGATACGAGGAGAAATTTCTTCACCTTGAGGACAGCCCAGCAGTGGGACAGGCTGCCCAGAGAGGCTGTGCAATTTTCATCCTTGGAGGTTTTCAACACCCAACAGGCCAAAACCCTGAGCAACCAGGTCGGACCTCAGAGCTGGCCCTGCTGCGAGCAGGAGCTTGGACTGGAGACCTCTTGAACTCTTTCTAGCCTGAATTTTCTGTGACCCCGTGACTCTATGAAAATCCTGTTTACTGATCAGAACAATACAAATGCTAGAAATAAAAGTGAAAGCCATGTTTATGTGTGATTTTTGTCCAGTAAGATGCACAAGGATTGAGAATCAAACCTTGAAAGACTTACATTTTTTTCCTGCAAAGCTGAAAAAGGATCTCCTGAAAAAAGCTTTACACCATCTGCTAAAGACATTTATTAAGAGATCTTTTTGTTTGTTTATTTTTCATTCCAAAACATGAAAAACAGGAAATCAGCTTGTGGCTGCTCTGCCTTGGACGTTTTTCTGCTGTTATTTTTCTTACGGATCAGAAGTAGGAGGTAACAACACTGATGATCAAAGGTACGGTTAACTATAACAAAGCAAAAATCCCAAGGAAAGAAAGCTAGTATGGCTAGACCTTAAGAGAACTGACTTCAGCCTTAATTGTTGTAAAACATAACAATAAAAAAACTTCATTTCTTTCTTTATACTAAAATAACATCTTTATTTAGTATCTCTTCTGGTTTGTAGTTTCAAAATCACTTACAATTCTTTCCAGAGAGAGACTGCTCCTCACTAAGGTCTTGTTTGTTTATGTGCTTTTTTTTCGTGTTTTTTTTATGCCAGAAGTCTAAGAACTATGCCTAGAGGTGAAAACGCTAATGGTGACTGTAAAGGCCCTTTGCTGATCAGAGAGACATTGTAGGTTTTGTTTTGGCAAGTACATTCCTGTAACCTAATTCTCTTTTTTTCTCTGTTGTTTAACCAACCACAGCAAAGCCTCTTAGGAGGTATCATTGAGTGTAATACTGGACAAGTGTCTATTTTATTTTCTTTTATGCTGGCAGACACTGTAGGCAGCCTGGCTCTGACAGAACTGAACGTACAGAGTTCTGACAGTTTTTCTCCATCTTTTCTTCTTTTCCTGAGGGCAACAAGGCTCACTGCAGATCCCCTGCCCTAAACTGTCCACTGAACATTGTCCATCTGCACTGAAATAGAAGGCAAAGAAATACTGTAACTCAGAGATTTCATTTAACATTTATTTAAAAATCACTTTACAGAATTATTCTTGCTTTGAGGTTTGTTTTTCTGAAGCGTGGGCAAGATTTCTGTAAAACCAAGAGTTACAAATTCCTACGTATCACATTTTTTATTGACTACGGGGAAAAAAAAAAAAGATGTGCTTCTTTCACCCACATTTTAATTAATCCCCAGTACATTTGCTCTCTTTCTCAGTCTTGGTTTGGTTAAAAGTGGGTTAACCAGTTCATTTTATATGCAAATCATAGACATTTTCACAGGTTTTGTGAAGGCTGCAATCTTTGACTTATGAGTCAGATCTTTTGGCAACATGCTTGCGAAACTGCTAAGCCAGCAAACAGATTTCTGAAAACAGAAGTTGAAATAATAGTGATTTATTAGCATGATCACCTTCTTGAGGATTTCTTTATCTTGCAGAAGTGTATACGACAAAAAATTGTCTCAAAAATTTATATTGACATAACTGTATTGAATTTTAAGTGTAATCATACCCTGAAAAGTTATTGTGTGTTGATCAAAAAATGATGAGAGACATGCTATTTTCATTAGCGTAGCCTATTTGAATTCTTTTTTAGAGGTTCTAGTAGTCATGTGAGAAGTTCCAGTAATAATACCGGAATCATCTGATGTGACTTCGGTGGAAATATTAGTGAGTATGTGGCTGATAAGAATTACAAATGAGGTTTTAATATGTTTCAACCAAAAAATGTGTCAGGAAATCCCTAAGAAATCGATATGTAGAACAGATACAATAAAACATGAAAGATGTGTCTTGATTTGTTCTGGAGTTGTACATTTTGTCAACCATACCATCCCTATAGATCACCTTGAAGGTAAACATGGTAAACAAGGTAAAAAGCTAGATTTTTGATTGAAAGCAACTGTTTTGATTCTAGCAATACCTCTTTTTTTATCTTTATTAAGTATATTTTTAAATTCCTGTTATAGTTTTATAGTAGTTGCTTGGAGATTAACAAAATAAATTCTAACTGGAGGCGTTTGGTCTCAATATGATCTCATGGTCAATAGTGGGTTTTGGATATTATCTTGTCAGTCTTAAAGCCAAAGCACTTTATTTTTTTTTAATCAGCTTATTGAGTCTGCAGGAAGTCTAAACCTTGATATGCTGGTCTGTCCTGTAACCTCAGCCTAAATACTCTGCTGTTCTGTGATTTGTGTATTGACAGCCTTTTCTCCCACAGGAACAAGGATAGGCCACATCACAGTACTAAGTGCCTTCTGTTTGCCCAAAATGCCTTTTTTTCACTGCCTTTCCATGTATGTCCACGTGGAACATAGTATGGGGAACACAGACTGGGAAAGGTAATTAATGACGCAAAGTCCCCAGGGCTGGTAGGGTTTCTCAGTACTGCCACCGTTAGATGGTACGTTTATGGGTGTTCTGCCTGCCTTGCTGTAACGGCAAGCTGGATAACCGTGTCCGAGTTAGCTTAAACCGGTTAGTTAAAATCTGAGCCATTACCCGTCTTCTGAAGCAGTTAGGCTTCAGGCACATCTCTTCAGCCTGCAGAAGAGATGTGTCCACTGCAGCTTTTGTCAGACACTTTGATGACACTTGTGAAAGTCCCACCTTGGGAATCTGGGGACTTTCTATCATAAACAATATACTAGCCCTGACACTGACAAATACATGTATGTATGTATGTATAAGGGTATAGGTTGAGATGACTTTCAGGCACCCAGTAGGTTTTTAGATTTCTACCCCAGTTAATTTAATGTCTTAAGTCCTTTGGGAGAGAAATCAACACAGATCACAGCAGTGTAGAGATTTTAGTTTATAAATAAAGGTCAGAGTAGAATATCAGATTTTATGAAACCTTCAGATACAAAGACTTTGATTTGATGAAGGAAAAAACAACTTACCTTTTTCCTCAGGACTGACAAAATTATATATACTTGTTACTAGTAATTCGTTATTGATTTAAACCATATTCTCTGGAGATTCCAGATTGAAATTTATTTCATCATAAGCACCTATAAATATTTCATGTCCAGCACACAACACAATGCTTATAAAGTAAATAAAAAATGCTAATGAGGCAGTAGCCATCTATCTACCCCCCACACTGACATTATTAAGCTGCAAAATAGGTAATAAAAAGTTATTCTAATTCAAGTACCATTTTTGGAGGGAAACCATGTAAATGTTGATGCATGGTGAATTAAAGTAAATTAATCTGATAATATGAGTGAATTGAACAAGCTGTGGAATATAAATATTTTAATCACTTCCTGATCCAGAAGTACCTCATCTACAAATGAGCAATTACTTTCTACCTCGTGGGAGTTGTCTCTAATTATGAGGCAGTCTAGTTGGTGCTATACAAAAAGTACACGTAAATATCAAGCATCAGACCCTTGAATTTGTCATTTGTATTATGAACAGCACTTTATATCCCTTTTTGTAACCCTCTTTATGTTTTACACTAGTGGGTTTTTTTGTTGGTGTTTTTGACCTGAGCAGACCAGTCATTATCAGCCTTTCGTTTAATCTGTGGACATGGAAATGCTTCCCAGTGGAAGTTTGAATGTATGCCTGTTAAATTTAAGCATAGGCTTGTTTTTTTCAGTTCCTTATAGACTACTCAAAACCAGCCTGCCAGTGCCTTAGGCCTGAGGACCATAGGTTAAAAACAAAGTTCTAGATATAAAACTGAATTATTATATGTTGTTTGTCGTCCGTGGGATATGTATGCCACTAGTGTTACTAAAAACTTAACCAGCCTGTTGTGCACGCACTTCCCATAACTATAGCAAAGGAGGCTGGAATCTATGGATGGGATGATGTATACAAAAGGAGACCAATTAGTTTTGTGTCGCACAAATGTCTGTGGTGGTGGGCATTCCTTCTCTGCGGGGAAGGAAGTCATGTCATGCAGCAGCAACAGCCTAGGGAGTTACAGTAGGTGTCATCTATGCCTTGCTTTTGTTGTCTCATTGACGAAAGTTAAGGACTTGCATTCACTTGCTGCTGATTGTCTCACTTCTGTGCGGTCTGCTCTGGAAACGCAAAAAATAGGTTGAGAGACTTGGAGGCAGAATTGTTTGTGTCCCAATTACTAATGTCTCCTTAAAGAAGGCAATCAGATTTTCTAGTCTGACACATTTAAAACACTGATTTTATATACCCTAAGAGTGAAAGTTGTGAGTACTTTTGAGGCAAAACCTTAGTCCACCTCCCATTTCAATTTTATGTAAGATGTATTTGAATAGACTAACTCATATTCAAACAGTGTGTATGCTTTAGGGAAAAAAAAAAGAAAAAAAGAAAAAAAAGCTCCCCCGGGTTATTTCAGAGAAGTGCTCTTCATCCTGTGGCTCACTGTTGTAATAAAAAAATGAAACAGAAGAAACTGATTGATTGATCTGTTAAAAGATAGGAGGTGCTGTGAAATATGTGTTCTGGTTTTGCTATCTTTCCAGCAAATGTCAATTAAACATAAAAAATCATTGTTTCCAAATATCACCAGAGATGATAATTACCACAAATCTGTCTCCTACGCAACTTTAAATTTCCATAATGTACCCTTACTGACAGTGACAGGAGGAAGAGTGCCATTATTCGTATCAATGGATGAGGAACAGTTCTTAGAATTACTTCACATGTACTTTGCTGAATTTACTGCTTCTGCTACGAAAACCCAATTGTTTCCTGGGATATTTATTTCCAAGATCCTGACTTTGATTTTACTCTAGTGATATCCTATGAGGAATCTTCTTCATTTTCTTCTTTCAATTTCAATCTAGCCTCTTGAAGAAATACTGCTTTTTTGAAGCACATGGTTCTTTTGAGATGCAGATGAGTGACAAATGGTAGTTTCTAAGTTGATCCTTGTATCTTTGGGTTTTCTGTTTGGCTGGGGCCCATTCAAAGATTTCCATCATACTGTAATATTGTTTTGTGGAAATGAGACACGAAAACCTCTGAAATATGAATCAAGGTGTCAAAATGCCCTCTGGGAGCTATTCTCTGAGTGGAGTATGTGTTCGCACAAGGGATTAACCTAAGCGCAAGAGATTGGGCAGCGCTACAAATAGATAGGAAAGGACAAGGAGGAATGGAAAATGCAGAATGGGCACAGACTTACTTTCACACATCCCACTCACTTGTAAACACGATTTGTTTACAATCACTAATGAAATTTCCAATAAAAATAATCTGAAAAGATTTCAACTTATTAATGGGAAAAAGCTGGCACCCAAAAGCGTAAACAAATGAGTTTCCAACTGAACGTTTTTGTATTCCTAAATGAATGGCTTTGAAAAGCCTGCCTCCATTTCCTTCAGTGAAATAAATATGCTTGGAATATGGAGTTAACAGGCCAAAAGACAATGTAATTCATAGATTATTATTATTAATATTAATAGATTTAAAACCAGTATGGCTGTCTTTGGTTTAATCTTTTGAAATGAAATCTACTCTCATGAAGTAAGAAATGATTTTATTCTTCCTATTGCTCGCAACATCATCAGTGGGTCTTACCAGTATTATTTATTAAGCTGCAACTTAAAACTTTGAAACCATCTGTGATTAGAACTTAACTAATTTCCCAAGGCATCAATTAGGTATGATATTGAAGCAATTTACCTGAGTATCCCCTGTTTGCAATGTCATTCACTGATCTGTTAGTAACACAATAAATACTTTAGGTTTTGCATATCAAGGGACAAAAGAGTTAATTTTAAGATATCCTACTGCTCCAAGTTTACTATACCAAGTCAGGTTTGATTAAGCAAAATAAGCATATAACTAACTTCATTCAGTGGAGAGATCCACATATTTATAATTAAACACATGGTCTTTACCTTCTTAACCTGGAGCTTTGATAGCTAAATTCCAGTCGGTCTACTGGGTTTCTTCTTGTAAATCTAAAGTTTGGGCTTTAATATTTATACTGTGGCACTCTTGCATCCTGTCCTTCCACATGGTGAGTCATGGAAATTGAATATGAAAAGCATCTTATCAGTTCAGTCTGTCCTCTGTGCCAGTGGAAAAAGGCCAGCCTGTCAGTACTCTCTGTAGTTCATTAAAAGAATTAGAACTCAGAGATCTTCTGTCTCTTTTTTGGGGGGGAGGTTATTGAGTGATAGGCCTGAAAAGATGATTTGTTTCTTTTATTATTAAATAATCAATGCCAATACCTGTCTAACTATATCTACACCCATATCCATAGTTCTATCAGTATCTATGGATAGACACACACAAAACCCTTCACTTCCTTTCCCCCAGCTTGCTGGCCGCAGAGAGTAGAGCGCGCTGCATCCATTGCGTCTGTTCAGGACTTTGTGCTTTCTTTTTCCAAAGTCTTCTACGAAGTGTACTACCTCTTGACACTTAAGAGTATGACACCTCTGCACTCTCAAAATACAGGCACTGGTATAGAGTATCTGTTTGTTTTCATTTAACACTAATTATTGTAATGAGTTTAATTTAGTGTAGCTGCATACGCTTATATGAAAATCTAGGGAATTATGTATAAACAAACGGTTCCTGTTGTCAGGCTCCTAGGAACGTAGGAGAATCCCTGAGAATACGAAGGTTACCTGGTTTTCCTTTGTATCTCTGAGACACATTCACCACGTTAGGATTTGTGACATCTGCTTAAGGCTTCGATTCTTCACCGTGAGGGCGGTGAGGCACTGGCGCAGGTTGCCCAGCCGTGGATGCCCCGTCCCTGGAAGTGTCCAAGGCCAGGCTGGATGGGGCTTTGAGCAACCTGGTCTAGTGGAAGGTGTCCCTGCCCGTGGCAGGGGGGTTGGAAACTAGATGATCTTTAAAGGTCCCTTCCAACCCAAACCATTCTGGGATTCTCTGATGGTAAATGCTTTCTGGAAGGAACTGCTCTTTCATGCTGCGTTATGCATGTTCCCGGTGCAATGGACTGCCAGTCCATCCACAGTGCTCCTGATGCCTTCTGCTGTATTCCCGAAACAGCTCCTACTCCTAGCACTGTGCTGGGTCTGGCTGGGCTGGAGTTGATTTTGTTCATAGCAGTCCATATGGTGCTGTGTTTTAGACTCTTAACGCTTGTTATTGGTGTTTTAAACAGTTAACTTTTGCTTCTTTGCAGTTTTCGTGGTACAGAAAGGCATTCTTCCATAAATACAGTATCTCTGCATGATCCATCCACAATCAGAGACCGGAGGAAGCGAGTGTGGTTTTGTCTTTACTACTGGGTAAAATCCTTACCCTGGAAAAAAGGGTTAGTAAGTTACTTCAGTTTATAATTAGTCAAGACTTCACTGATAGTGTCTCCCTGCTGGGGTGCGCCCATAACTCAAACAGAAGGAGTTTTAAAGAACAAATATGTGGCTTTTTAAAAGCAAAATTGTTCCTGTGTGTCTTTTTCTCAGTGTTTAAAATTGTTATATTTCTTCTTGCTGGAAAGATAACTGTCATATAAACTTAGAGGAAAAAATGAGCCAAATTCTGCCTTTTTTTGTCAGTGTCACTTTTTGTCTCTGCAAACTTTTGTCATTCATGTGTCTTTTTATGACTTTGTTTCTCTCTTTTTGTATCATGGGTATGTATGGGAAAACTCAAGACAGTTAAAAATATCTTTGTCTACAGGAGAAAACTGCAGCTAATGATTTGTACTCTGTAAAAAACAAAAGGCAAGGTGATGGCAATGCAGAGTAGCATCACCTTTTCCCTGGGCTGAATGAGCCTGTGGCACTGTCCTGTGAACAGTGTGGTGCATTTCTTGTCACACTTGAAAATCCACCTCAGAACTGCTACACTAAGATATTGTTATGTAGTACCCGCCTCCATACTTCTTTTAGAAAATTTGTTTTCTGCAGGTTTTAGGATGGAGACGAATTCAGATTTATTATCTACTGTCTATTGAAAAATACAGTATGGAAAGAAAGGGTTTATTATTTATTTCTATGTGCATGCTCACCTTCTGATGACGTGAAATCCAGCAGATCTCCATAGAGAGGAATAACTCATCTCTTCTTTATCTAACTAGTTTTTATTCCATTGTTTGATTAGTAACCTTCCACCTTCTGCCTGAATACCTTGATTTCCCCTGTTTTTTGTTGTTATTACTCTTGACAAATGGCAGACACCTTTGAGACTAAAGCACTGTGTATGGCACATGGGAAGAGAAAGTAGGAATTAGCAAAGCAAGGTATCCAAGATACCTACTGAGAACAACGGTGTTACCATCAAAAGGTAGAACAGCGAGGAAGGGTTGCTCTCTTTTTTGTCATTTTCATTTGCAAGAGACTCTTGGAAAAAGAAGAATATAAAATTGGCAGAGTCATTAGGCTACAGAGGTAGAAATGTTAGGGTAATTCGAATTTCCTTGCGTGATCCAGCTGCTACTTGCTGCATGGAGTTCCATGTGTTCTCTGCGAAAAGCTGATACAGAGATATCTGTAAATCCTAAATGTTTAAGTGTTGATTCTTTTGATAATTGCTTCTACATATTATACCATTGGCTAATAAAAGTTGTATCGGATTGTTTCTGATAATCTATTAATTACTCCCTTGACAAGCTGGGGAAGTGGAAGATTAGATACCTACTCATGGAGGCACCGTAAGTAACAAATAGTCTGACCACATTCAGAGAATAATATATGGAAATTAAAGTTGCAAAAATGAAAAGAACTTTGGATTCACTTGCCAAGCTTTTTTGTCTCCTGTAATGTAACTTATAAGAAAAGAGGAAATTCTGTAATCTTTCTTTATCACAGCGGAACTAACTTCCTTAGGAAAGACAGACAGTTAAGCCTTGATACTTCATCAGTGAGATAAAGCTACATATGGCGATTAACTGTTTTCCTGTAGAACTCTGAGAGGTCAGTGCAACCTGGTGGCAAACAGGAATCTCAGAAAAAGCATTTTATTTTCTGTACTGAGAACAGTATTTTCTTTAATGTTTTCTCCCCAATAAAATGAAAATGCAGAAAGAAAATTTCAAACCACTGCACTTCCGTATATTCAAATGAGTGAAGAATAACCAGAAATAGACAACCTTCTCTGTTGCCTTAAATGGAGGGATTTAAACTGCATTCCACTCTTTATTTTAAGAATGAGTATTTTCCAGCACCACTAGGTGTCATTGTATCTATTATTAATTCCTGTACAATAGCTCTTCCCAGTGCCTAGCAGACAAAGTTGACAACATAATCAGCTTCGTCAATATTTCAGTTTAAAAAGAAACAACAGAGGTAAAAAATATAAGACATTATGAAATCAGAGAAGTTAATCCCCGAAAGCTCAGTTACACAGAAATCAAAGAATTCTATACAATCAAAGACATGGAATTTTAAAAGTAAAACTTGTTTCATTAACTTCAGTACAGATTTTCCTTTTGAACACAGAGATGCCTTCTTTTCATCTTCATCTGATACCTCCCATTACTGCGTATCATGCGAGTCAGATTTGCGAAAGCACATAGGCACGCAGCAAGAATGAGCTTTATATTCTTAAGTAGAAAGCTGTGGCCTGCAAAACCAGTCTCCCAGAACTGTTAATCCTGGAAGTAACTTCTAATGGCAGGCACAGGCCCTTTGCTCTAAACACCTGCAATATAGACGCATATACTTATATAGCTGTTCTTGCCCCAGCATTTGCCTCCAAGCTGTACTCTTTAGTGCTCCAGTGATACAACAGTTAGTTAGCACCTATCTAACGTGCTAATAGGACTTGGTTCCCCAGCTGTACGAAGGAGTACTTTTGTGTTGGTTTTCTTTCTCTTCAGAGAAAAGTGATGGTGAGGTGGTATTTCTGCTTTTTGTGTGACAGCGGACATTCAGGCACGTGTTCGAAAGCTGATTCAGGACACTGCAGGCCCTTCTCCCACCACAGAAACTCACAACGCCCTGGTTTCGCTGTCAGAAGCGTTCCTTAGCCGTCTGGCTCTATGCGAGGTGAACCGGGAATAATTTCCATCTTTTGTGTGGATGACTACAGAATCCAAGGGCTATAAGGGAGTGCGGAAATCAGTTAAGCATCTCTCTAATGGGTTAGACTGTCCATTTAATCCTGGTCTTCCGGCTCTGTGCCTCAGAACTATCTAGGTATTTTTACCAGCTGTTAGCTGAAAATCCAGAATCTACCCTGGTGATCTTCTCCGCTAGACACCTTCTCACTCAAAACCTCCCTATTACGTTTTCACTGGAGAATCTTTCTCTCTGAGGCCTGTTCTCTTTCCTAACAGCCTTACACCAGAACCTCTTGGCTAATTACATAAATGTGTCTTACAGGGAGAACAGAGGCCTCAGACACTACAGAATCTGGGACTATTTACTTAAAATGCAGCAGAAGTTTAAAGGTGGCCACTGGGAAAGTGAAATAGTCAAATACCGAACTTGTTCAGAGAAACCAAAGCACTCCCCCCCCCCCCCCAGTTACAGTAATTTAACATACTTATTTGTCTCTCTTCTGCAAAGATTCTACCTTTACGTGAATTTAACTAAGTGTACTAATTATGTTATCTTAAGCTTTTTTTTTTTTCAAAAGCTGAAGCTGTCTAAATTCCCAGTGTGAGGAACTTAGAAGGTGACATTTCAGTAATGACTGCTCTGAGAAAGTGACAGAGATTGATAGAGTGTTTTTGAAAGATGTCCCCATGAGAAGCATCTCATATAAAATGAACATGACACTGAAACTTTAAAATACTAACTCTGTGTTGTGTGAGTGCTTTTGTTTATAAGAAAGAACTGGGATAGAGAAGCACTTTAAGATAGTTTTTCCAAATGCATGACGTGTATTTTCTGTTTAGAAATGTCTTCAAAGAGTGGTTTTTAAACAACAGTTTTACGCTTCCTAAAAAAATCACTGAAAACTGTTTTTCACTGCCCTGCATGCCAGAAACATGTACATTATGGGCCAGGCTGCGCATTGTCAGCTCCAAGAATGAGTACTGAACGAGGAACTCTCTGTGCGGAAACCTTCACACCCCAGTATGAGCGGGTTCATACAGCACCCCCCTCCCTTGGTGTGTATTGGGAAGGCAGAGGCTTGCTTCTTACTCTGTTTTTCTCCATTGCATTATCTCAAGGTTTCGTTTGCACAGGGATGGCATTTAGGCTTTGCTCTTCTGCAGGAAATACAAGGGCCAGGAAGCTTCTTTAGGTTCTCCCCATTGCCCGCCTTCCTCAGCCCGGCAGGCGCAGCTAGCAAAGGTTACTGCACCGCAGTCTGCGTCTCGGAGCCACGCGTCTACGTTTCAGGCATCTCGTCACCACCGAGTCTCTCTGCAGCCAGCGACCGAACAGGTGAAGAGGCTGCTCCATCCTTCGTGTAGAGAACCGGAGCAGTTCCGAAGACCTGTGAAGAGCCCAGGCCAGCCTTACTCAGTAGTTTGAACGCGCACTCATATGATAGGGTGAAAAAAGCGTCTGACCTTTGGGATTCAGTGTGATTTTGATACCCACTTGCTCGTGCAAGCACGTGCATATCCAACAAGAATGCTCTGCACCTCTAGGTACAGGGAAGTGTGCAGTTCCCTGCTTTGACACCGCTCTTCTCTCTGCACAGAAATCAATTTACCACTTGACTTTCATCATAGAAAAACATCTTTTATATTAATCTTTTATACCATTTGAGAAGTAAACCTGCACCCCTCCGGATTTAATAGTAAAAGTAAAATTAAGCAGGATATAAGTGCTGATGGGAAAGCTGCTATTCTACAGCACGAAAGAATTAAGGCTAACAGCCCTATCATTACTTCAGAAGAAATTCTCCTCAGAAGAAATAATGAAAAAGGAGGCATTTTATTCTCCCTTGACTTAGATATGGCTTCCAGGTCTCTGTTGGTCTCATCTCTCTTTTAGAAACAGAAGTGCGTGAATATAAGTAGAAATGCCACCTTTACTGATTCCCCTGCATCCTCTGTGTTCTTGAAAAATAATTAAAACCAGAAATAGAAGAGAGAGCTTGAGATGGGAATTGCCATCTATTGAGCACGTGGTCATTAGATTAGTTGTACAGTTCTGTACGGTTTTATATAGTTCATAAAAATCTATTTCATTCACACGATTTCATGTGGAGGATACATAGTGAAAAGTGGCTTAGAGAGATGTTAATCATTGCTGCCTTCTATTTCTTAAATTGTCATCCCATCAGGTGCAATGCAAGCTTAAAAAATGCAATATTCTTTTCTTATGGGTATATCAATGCATTAAACTCTTCTTGATGAGAAGCATTGCCAGATCAATAGGACATTTTATCCACACTTTCATGGTGGTCCCTTGAGCCTCCAGTTTCCCTCCTAGCTATTAATTGAGTCAAATGACAGCAGATATTATAAAAAAGATTTTCAACTCCGAATCCTTTGGCTAGTCCTACATGGAAACCTTTCTTACACTCCAGATATTATTCAGATGCTCAGGTTGAGTTTTTTTTGCTTTATTTCTTTTGGACAGTATCATACCCCCTTAATCTTCTTTTTTTTTTAAAATTATTTTCCCCCCCTCTGTGAAGCAACCATTACAATGACAGAGACTTTTTAGGGCCAATGCCTAAGTATGCAATTGAAGGTATCAGAAGTCTTTTTTTCTTTGGAAATTTCAGCGTGGGTTTCCAATCATGTGAGACCTCCTAAGGTTTACCTTTATCTTATTATGAGATATCAGTGTAGTGATGTACATCAGTGTGACTGTCTATCACATGAAAGTTCATCTTTTGAATCTCCTTGTCAGCTAGGCTTTGCAATGACATACCCAGGATCTCTGGTTCCCATGCATCACTGATTTTGCGTACCTGCCTTCCAGGCTTCCTAGCCCAGGGCATGTAAACTACTTCTCTGGTCCCGCTGATGAGCCCAGCTTTCAGTTTCCCTCTAAAGGATACAAATATACCTGAACACTAGTTTATAAGAAACAAATTAAATGCAAAAGCAAAAGCCGTAAGACTTAGTGCGTATTACCTTTTCAAGTTTACAGCTTGTTACTGTCAAGATTATATACAAGCCACTGTGATAGGGAGCACTGTTTCTTCTTGCTGCTACCAGGCAGAACGATACAGAGGAACACACACTTATCACAAGGACCACTCAGATCATTTGTTTCTGAGTATTAAACCGCTGCATTAAGATGTAGCATGACTCACCTGTGCTGCATAGGTCTGCCAATGTTATTCCTGTCCTCTGTATTGACACGGAATGGCTTAAACAAGGTAAAAAACAAAAAAAAAAGGGCAAAAATCAGATGGCTCAGCTGTCTTGGAAATTAGTTACAGAAAGAACAGAAGCAGTTCTGGAACGAGAGAAGATGCAGGTACTGCAGCACAAGAGTGTCGCAACTCTGTATGACATGGCATATGGGCAAGGCATGGGTGGACAGATGGCGCAGGAGAAGGGAGGCAGAAAAAAGGGCAGAAACTCCAACTCTGACAGTTCAGCAGAAGAGTTGCCATCAGTCAGAAAGGATTCAGAAGCAGGCGGTGTGACAGCGTACCGAAGCATGGAGCAGTTTGAGGAAAGACCTCAGTTTATCTGACAAGAATAGGCGATGCTGCCCTGGTCCTCTCTGCTCAGGCTAATATGGTTTAGTAGTGCTAAACACAAAAGAAATGAAACGCTGGAATCCAGGAGCAACCCTCACTCCCACAGCTCCGAAAGCAGAGCAGGGAGGTCGCTACGGTTTGGCCTCCAGCCCTTGAAGTGCACTTGCTAGGTACAAAGGCTGCAGCCAGCTCCAGGTTCCCGAGCACTGTGGTACCTCTGAGCCCGTGTGTCAGTCCTTCCCTCCTGGTCCTCTGACAGACCAGTAGCTTTAGATTATAGCTACAAAAACCTGGATGTTTCTGGCTGTCCAACAGATGCACTGGTTCAACATCCTATATTGTTAATGTTCACAGTAATTCTGATATTTTTCTGTCACCCCCCCATCCACAAGAACTTTGACAATTTCAGCTCTCTTCAGTAATAAAAAAGTCTGCACAGTGTTTCTGTGTCGTGTAAACGTGACAACGCTTGAGCAGAAACACAAAAATGTAAGAGAAATGCAAAAATATATCTAGGTGCCCTGTCATTTTAAGTCAGTGTTAAGGCTTGTCTTGGGTGGTGGGGTTTTTTTTTCAGTGCTTAGGTTTGGTGGTGTTATTAAACTATATGTTTTATTCTTCATGATGTCAAACTGGGAAAGATAATCAGCCCTAGCTTCTGACAAAAGGGAACACCGTGGTATGAACTCTTCAAATGACTGCGAACTATCTTCACTTTGCTAAATTTGGGTATTTTACTAATTGTTGAAGACTAAAGATGTTAAAAATTGTTTTTGGTTTTGAATCTCAGTTGTAAAAATATTTAGTTATTGTTATTACTACCATTACTATTACGACTACCTACTACTATCGCTGGTGTCACTACTACAAATGTTAGTATCCCAAAGGCAATAGTCACAAATCCAGAGAATTTAAAGTTTAGAGGAAACTTACAGTTAAATTTAGAGCAAAAATGAAAGTTTAAAGCAAAAGTTTAAGTAACATCAAGGAAAGTTTAATTGTGTAAAAGCGCATTCAAAACCTCCCTTATTTTACCTAGTAAATTACTATTGGAGTGTTGATTTCTCTCTCGTTCCTGTTTTTTACACCTCTGAGTTTACCAAGAAGAAAACTCAGTTCCTTTCAAAGTCTATGTGCTGCTAGTTTGTAGATGGTACGGTAAGTTCTTTGTCGAGGAGGCTGACTTCTTGAGTAAATAGCAAAATGGGATTCAGCTTTACCGGTGAAAGCCCAACTAGTGTTTCCGTAGCTGAGAAGCCCTAAAAGGTCCCACCGTAAGCTTCGAGACAATACAAAAGAGTCTTCTGAAAGAATCGTACTGCACTTTGTGCTGTATCCTAGCCATATGCCATGCTACTTTCTTTTCTACATCTTCATTTTCTGTTTTTTTTTTTTTTCTTTTTTTTTTTACTGTAGACTTGCTTCTGCCCCCATCCTTTTTCATTTGTCTCCAGGCTTAGCCTTTCCATGCTTCCTTAACTTCAGGTTTTTACTTTTGCTTCTCTTTGATTTATTCCTTGTGACTTTTCCCCTTAACTATCCATATTCTCTAGGGGTCCTCTGAGGGCATAATTCAGAACTTCATGATCAGAATGACTAGAATGACCTTCAATAGCATTAGGTTCATTATAAACTTTGTCAATAGCAGCTCTTAAGTTTTTGCTACAGATTTAGCTGTATAAACAATAATAAGGACTCCAGTATTTGTGAAAACTAAGCCTGTTTCAGCAACAACATCAACAAATATTTACATATTAACATAGGAAATTGACTTTGAAACACAAAATTAGTCTGATAACTTAGCTAGGACCAATACTGCTAAATCTAGCTAGACATTTAAATGTTTTAAAATGCCTTCTTGAAAATTATGAAACCAACCTAAAATAATTAGTGGGGGTTTTTTTTAGACAAAAGAGAGTTATCTTCTCTTTATCCAGAGAACCTTCTCAAGCAAACAAGAGGTTCAATAATTGCTGTTTCAAGAAGTGAGAACTGATATTTTCATGAAATTACCCAGCTCCAGGATTGAGCAATAGGAGGAAAAGCACCGAACAACAGCAACAAGCCACGGAAAAATTACAAAATGGGATTTACATTAAATTTTCATGTGACTGATGGGCCAGTCTGTGTATATGACAAACCCAGTGCAGTAAAAATAGTTGGAAGGAGCCCAGCTCCAGTGCTGGAGCAGTGGACAAATGTTAACATGGCACTCTTCCCAGGCTGGTATTTGCTACCTCTCATGACTGTGTATGCCCTGGTGATCAGCTTTGTTCAGCGCTGGCTGCATCAGGAAGACATATCCTCAAAATGCTAACTCATGAATGACTGCTTTTGCATTTAAACCTGCCAAACTGGGCTGTAAAGCAAGTGAAAACCCATTTCTTTGTGAAGTTTTCAGTGCTGCTATTCCTGCTAGTGCTGGTTAGTCTAAAAATAACTAGGGCAGTCTGACACTTCAGGTCCATCTGCCACAAAGTACAGCAGTATGAAAATGATAAGATAAATGTGAACTGTTTTGATTAGGTTTTCTGTAAATGAAACTTTGGATCATTTGCCTACAGCTGTTTTCTTGTCTCCATTTATAACTTCCTTGTCTTCATTATAAGGAAGTTGGTATACACCTCTGTAACAAGTTTGCCTCTCAGTTTCCACCTTAAAGGGTTCACTCAACTTTTTCGTAGGACAAGTAGTGGCTCTTTCTTTGTAGGAAGACTCTGGCTACCCATGGTAGAGCTGTTCTTTTGTCCTAGGAAATAGTGCACAGATTTAACTGAGTTGAAAAATGTTAGAGATGACCATTTTCCTCACTTGTGATCTTCAGTGAAAATGCTGATATCCTGCTGAAATGTTGCACCAGTGCTGGAAGTCAAGGCTAGGTTAAGGATATTTCCAAACTCTAAGCAGCAGATATTTCACTGAGGTCAAGCAAGCTCAGCTGCTCAGAAACTGTCTAAAGCACGTGGGTTAGAAGAAAGACTGGCTGCACTGCTCCAAGTCCCAGGGTATTTTTTGTTTTCCTTCTCCTCATAGACATCCAAGTTTGGAAAAAGGAATCTCATGGGTCACTTTCCTCTACCCGTGGATCTGTTTCCTATTCTTAGGAAAATCCTTGGGCAAGAATTGCTGACGTGGATAAGAGAAACTACTGGTTGCCTATAATAAACGCTATTTAGGTTGAACTTCAGTTAGGAAATGCCAGGTTTGGGGTTGTCAATGTTACCCTAAATGAGTTCTTGTGTAGGTACTGTCACACATTCTTTCCTTGGATAGTCACATAGTCTTTGTTTCACAAGATCACAGTTTTATCAGAGTACCCGTTGGAAACCCAGGGACTGGATTTGTGGAGTCTCTAAGGAGCATTGCCCCATGTTGGCTCTTTGAGTGTCTGCAGATTAAGCTGTAGCTCATCTCCAGATCTCCCTGGTTTCCTCCATCTTCCAGCTGTATAAGGCCCAGGGTACTTAGGTATCCTACACGGCTTTGCTACGGGCCGCAGCAGGACCTCTTAGTTCGCCAAGAATGTTTTTCCCTGAATCATGCTAATTCACGCTGCATATAACTAAATTTCAAATTGGCCTTACTGCCAGCATATGCTGTCCAGGCAGCAAGACTCAGATTTCTGTGAGCAGACTGGGTGTTGGTGATGTTTCCCCTATGCCGAATGGGTCGGCATCATTACAGCTTGCTTTGCGCTACGCCCACGCCCTGGGGCCCGCGGGAGCTGTTCCTCAGAGAGATGTCTCGGAGAATTCCGGGAGTGGCACTGGGAAGACAAGGCCAGATGCCCTGCTTCAGGCTTATGTATTGCCATGTGTACCTGGCTCAGGCAGTGCTCCATTGGACAGGCCTTTCCACCTTCAGCATTTTCTGCTAAAATTGCCTCCCCGCTTTATTCTCTTCATAGGCAAAACATTCAGGCACATGCCATCTCATAGGCTGCAAGCAACCTGACAGGACTCTTTTTTCCCCTTTCACTCAAGCCACTGCAAGAAGATATTCTGCTGCAGACCATAGTCCTAAAACTCAATTATCTTTCCATTCATGGGAACAGACTATAAGAATTCGATAGAGATGCTAGTAACCTCTGCCCAACCCACCGTGTAATTTCCTCCTTGCTTGTGTGTTTTCTTTTCACTTCTGATGACAGACTAATCGCCCGTGGGCCCAGCTCATCCCGATATCAACATTTTCTCCGCTCTACAAACGCTATCTCTGCTCGTCTTCTACTGTTCCAGGGGCGCAGCATGCCCAGGCTGTCCTGCATCCCTCCTTCCCCAAATGCAGGTTCCTTTTCACTTGCAACTTCTTCTGTGCTTCCAGGGCTGTCTCTGGACTGATGACCTGTGAGCATGGTTGCTGCCTGCTTCAATGGGCTGGCCTGAGTCTAATCAAGCCTGAGGAAGTTGTAGAAGTCAAGGAATCGTAAAAGAAACAAGTTACAGTAGACAGATTAATCAGAGCATGCATCTTTATAACATTCATTAAACAACAGACTGCCTGTGGTTGTTGCACTTGTCCTATCTTGTAGCTACTTCTGAGAAGTTCTACTTGTATCTGAACCTCCTTTCCTCTAAAAAATGTTATTAACTGTAAATCCAGGCCTGAAATGTGCACAGACATCTGATAAACTGAGTCTTGCACACATTTAAGTGAAGACACATTATGAGGTTGATTTAGGGCAGCCATGAACTCTTATCAGAAATTTAATAGCACTTCTTAAAAATAATTACTAGTATATAATGAAATAAAAATTGAAGAACAAACAGTAAGAAACCCTAATCACATTTATATCTCATTACCATTTATATTAGTAGCAAGCTTTTAGACTCCATACTGAATTGAAACTTTTCTGCTATTTAATAAACAGATTACTTGAATACAAGGGTCTTGTCTATGGGGTTATTTTTGTTTATTTTATTTTTTTTTTCCTGTGCTGTTTCCTTATCTGTGTCTGTGAAATAACAAGTAGCACAGGAAAATATTCAAATAAGATTTTTTTTTTTAAAAGAGAATTTTGCTCTGACGTAAATTATGTTTAATATGACCCTTAAGTTAAAGTTTGTACTGCTTCAGTTGTTTTTCTTTTAAGTATGAAGCTATTTTTATAAAGTGATTCATACAAGGAGATTTAATATTTCTTTACCTCACAGGATATAGAAAAAAAGTGCTCTGAAGAGTCCACTCGTTTCTGCTATGACATGTGCTTATCAATTATGCATTACTGCATACCATGGGGTATTTATCCACTTTAAAAACAAGAACACCACAACAGAAACTTAGAACTGTATCAAATATGCTGGAATAATGGTCTTATTTCAACACTATACATTGTGGTTATGCTTTACCAGGGAGTTCTTGGTTGATAAAGCAACTGTCCTTGGTAAATTCTCCAGAAGTTTCTTGTGTCATAAAGGAAGTTGTCCCTTCTTCAATTTAATAAATATTCTGCTTCCTTTTCATGACAGCTGGGACGAAGGAATGGAAACTCTGGTGTTCTCAATATTTTGCTTTCTTGATGTCTTCAGAATAGCCAGCTGGCCCTTGCAATTGTATGGGCTATACATGGGGACTAGCTGCTTGGCCAAGCTCACCCCGCTTTGTAAGGGTACATGGGAGGTGAGAGCATCTGTGTCATTAAGGTCATCTCGTCAGGGACCTTTTCAATGAAAAGGGGATCAAAAGGAAAGGGGGAAATTATAAATGAGAGCACACAGAGACACAAATGGTAGGCAGGGATAAGAGAGAGAATGCCAAGGACCAGAAGCCTCCAGTTAATTGTTGGGCCACCAAGAAACTACAGGCACAGCACTGGAGGGAGCCAGCTGGACCTTGTGCTGATACGAAGGGGTAAACAAGAGGAACATGAGGATTTGGGGTATTCAGGAGCAGCCTGTGGGACTATGCAAAACTTCTGAAGGAACATTTAGGGGGAAGGGATGGGGAGGAACAAAGAGGAAATTAAACAGAAAGGCATATAAAAGGGGCTGGCTGTGGGTAAACTGGGGCTGGTCGGTACACGTGTCTAACCAAGCCTGGTGTCTGATCACCCCAGTCTGTCCTATTTTCTCATTAAATCCTTTCTGAACTCTCTCTGTGTAATCTCACCCTCTGTCTCCTGTGTGAGAGCTGTAAAGGCTGAGTGCCAGCAACTGGTGAGACTGGCATCAGTGACTGGAGTCAGACCGAGGGTGTAGGTGCCCTGTGGCCTGTGGTGTCAGCTACTGAAGCCAGTGGAGGTCTCAGCTCCAGCCACTGGGATGGGACTGGTGGGTGTCCCGGGGCAGCTACTGGGGTGAGCAAAGCAAGTTCGAGGCTCAGGGACAGCAGCTGGAGCAGGACTGTGGGTCACAGCCCGTGTGCCTGGCGCCGGCTGCTGGGGGTTACCAGAGCGGTTGCATCTTCCCCAAACGTGGTGCGCGTGGGAGTATGTGCGTGTAATTCACTAGCAAACTTCAAGCCGGACCAACCCGTGAGTAAAAGATCCGTGGGGCAAGTAAGAGCCCCTGGGATCCAGGTAGGGGCACCAGGCAGATACGTGCCGGCGCTTGGAGGACCTGCAAATGTGCATGAGCTTGGAAGCCGATGGGGTGTTGTGTGTGTGCCTGCACTAGTGACCTTCAGTCCGCACCAGCTGCAGGGGACTTGGCTGGCTGTATGTGTCTATATGTCTGTGCTCTGTGTGAGTCCTGGCTATGTTACACATGGGTGCTGTTGGAGGCAGCACCTTATCTGTGCCCATCTGAGCAGCTGGCCCTGTCTGCGTCCTCTGTGAGTGTGTGTGTGTGCGCGCACGCCTGGGTTACACGCTCAGCTTTGCTGCTGTCTGAACCGGCAAACAGGTTCGACAGGGAAAGCAGCAGCTGCAGCCCGTGCCTGGAGACAGAGACCCCCAGGCTGGGCTCCAGTGGCCAGGCAGGAGGTGTCCCTGGCCCCCGAGTTCATTGGAGGAAGCGTCCCCTTAACATCCCATGCCACGGTTCTTTTGTTTTGAGAGAGGACATGGGCTATATGCAGCAGTTGCAGAACAGGCAAATGCTGTTAAGGCATTCTGATACTTCTCTAAAGACGCTTTAACTCCTTTTGCCAGCTCCTTTTGAATTCTTAGGACAGGAGAGATTATCATCTGCATTAAGTATTTTGAAGAAAATCAACCATGTGATGTGACTAACTGATTAAAAGAATATTCCAGTCATTCTGTGAGGAATGATGGACAGGAATCCTTCAATTTTTTAGGTGAACTTGAGGCAGTATAATATGAGGATGTTCTGTATTAGAAAAGAATTATGTGTATATGAAGCAGTGGCAGAGAGATCTCCCGCTGATCTTTTCTGACCATCTCTGAGAAAGGCAAAATTGGATGCTAATACACCAGGACACCAGAATCTGCTCCCAACATATGTTTTAAGAAACTCAGCGTAAACTCAGAAACTCAGTGGGGCTACTTCAGAATTACCAAAGTGCAACTATATGCAGAATTAAGCCCACAGGATTTACATTAGGTGAGCATCTTGTCTCTGGCACTCTCTCTGCCTCAAGTGCAAGTTTCATTTATTCAATGCATAATGATTCCCTCTTAATTACTTTGTATACTACACTAGCCTGTTTGTTTTTCTGGTTCCTTTCCAAGAAATAATCAAAGAGAGAAATTCATGAAGGACTGGTCAATGAAGAAATCACTTCTAGATAATTTACTCAATTCATATTAATTCAGTGGTGCTAAGCCCACTGGCAAAACTTTTGTGTCCTTTTTCGACATTGGGGAAGTCTCGTGAGAATGATAATAAAGAGAAGAGCTATGTTATTTGCATGGTCAGTCATGCAGCAGCCGTGAAGAATACCAAGTTGCCTTTGCGGTGAGACTGTACATGTATTGATCCTTCCTTCCTATTGCTGTCTTTGTACACAGCTCCACACTTAGACTCAGTTACCGCTGATCCATATATGAGGAAATTTGCAAAGAGCTCAGTCTGGGATGCAACCTGTTACATCAGCAACATTTCTTGTAAACGGCATTCTGAAATGATGGATCTGATCACAAAGAAATAGCTCTTTAAATTAAATGGTAATTTTTTTTAGAAAGAGAACAATCCTCTTTAATTCTCCCAAAATATTGAAAGGAAACTTTTTTTGAGTGAGAGAGAGGTGGAGCTTACAGGCTTTATTTAATTCCAAGCAGATTAAGCAGAAGATTTTTGGTAACTTTTTAAATGGAAACCCAGGAGAAATTGCTAGGAAGGAAATATACTAGCTGGAAAGAAAAATGAAAGGAGAGACAATACTGAAAGGGCTTTAGGAAGATGAAGAGTGATCACTTGCAATTGAGGTAAAAGACTGAAAAAACAGGACAAAAAGCTACAAAGAACAAATCCTGTATGACTCTCCATTTTCAAACTTTGCAGTCAGACTCTCTGTAACGAACTTGTGCTAAAATGAACAGATACCATCCCTTGCGTAGTAGTCTGGCCAATCTGGAGTATACTCTTTTGAGGCAGAGAGTGGGGAAACTTTGTCAGTTGGGGGGAAAAAAAAAAAAGGAAAAGGAAAAGGAAAAAAAAAGTTTTGTTCTGTTTCTCTGCTTAGACAACTGGTCTTTTATAATATCAGTTCTAAAGCAGAAATACTTTCAGTATCTTGAAGTTGTCTCAGCTCCAACATCTGTTGTCCTATTTGGTTAGAAGAAAGGGTGGCATATAAAAAGTAGTTTACCATAGACCCTCGCGTTGGGGGCTATGTGTGAGGGGTGTTGTGGTTATTTGTTTTTTTGTTATGATTATATTGGCTCACGGCTGTAATTTAGGAATATATTAATCTTATTTTCAAATTATTATTTATCTTATTTGAGTGTATGCAAGATACGTCTTTGTCAGATTCTTGCCTCCACATTGTGTGTTCTGCCTGATAGCTAAGGTGTTTTTAGTAATGAATTATATTTTGTTGCCTGCTTATTACCCTCATATTTTTTTTGTCAGAATCACCAGCAGTAGCTATCGTTATGGTGAAATCGTGATCCTAGTTTCTGCCCTCACCTGGATTTGTGGATTTCTTCCTGAAATCAGAAGGAATTGCTTTGTGCATTTGGGAGCAGTGCTCAGCGTGAAGTGCCCATTTTGAGGTCGTGGTTCCTATTTTCCATTTCCATTGGAGTCATACCCTTCAAATCATTGTTTCTTCCTGACTAAAAAGAAAAAAGAAAAAAAAGATTAAAAAAACACAAAAAAAATCCAACCCAACAAGTTTATCTGTAATAAAATAATGAGGAACAAGAATCAAGATAGCCTTAGCACTGTATCTTCCTTACAGAGCCCTATTAAAGGGAAAAAACAGATACCTCATCATTTTGTCTGCTTATTTGTCATAGCTCCATCTTCAAACTGAGTCTCTCTTGAAATTTTTTTTGGAGAGGGATTAGGTGCTCCTCAATGGTTGTGCACTGCAACTAATCCTGAGGGTTAATCCTATAATATAATGAGTAATATAAATTAACTGCAATAAGACCAGACAACAGTATTTGGAGCTGAACTTGAAGTTCAAAAGTGTTTGAAAGGCTGGATTTGGTGTGGTGCTCAATTTGATTAAATAAAGCTGTTATCAACTCCTAAGAAGGCAGGAAACCAAACAAAGCACATTTGTGCCTGTGAGTAAGTGAATCCTGAGCTCCTAGGACAACTCAAATTGTTCAGAAATGGAGCTTTCTGCTGTATGTACTAAGTTTTTAATACCTCCAGACTCTAGTCTAATTTCTTCAGCTCTCTACCTTTTTTTCTTTCTTTTTTTTTTTTTTTTTTTTTTTGGTAAGTCCAGCTCTGTTGATAGCAGGGAAAACTATTATTGCCCATAATACCATCAATAATTTTTTGTGCCTTTTGAATGTTTTTTCTTCATTTAATGCCATACCCATAAGAAAGGGCAATGGGTGAATTAGACAGATTAATGTGTAATAAAAGTAGATTTCACCATGCAGAAGACACAGTGTGGTAACTGTAGGAAAAATAAATCGGAGATGCAAGGGAAATTTTGCATCCAGTTTTGGTTTTAAAAACCTTTCTTGATAAATAATTAAACTAAACTCTGCATACACACTTGACTAAGCAAAGGTTAAGAAAAATCATTCCCCTTGGATCTCTCTGTCGTGTCTGAATGCTGTTGCTGACTGTAGGTAGGGTAGACCGAGCCTTGACTGCAGTGTGAAAGCAGTACTACTAAACAGCAGCTGGAAAAATACGGTCAGATGTGCAATAAAGCAAATGCCAAACATAAAATTCACTCCTCTTAACTTTAGTTAGGTATCTTAACTACACCAGTAATTTCAGCTTGTTTTATACTCAATAGAAAAAATCTGTCCAAGAGCCAGACCATCATATCCAATGGTGACACCATTATTATTTTTTCCTTATGCCTACAGATGTAGCTAGATATCCAGCCTGGATGAGCTGACTAAACTTGAGATGTTGAAGTTAAGGCCCATCCCAAGTCATAAATAAAAACCTGAAAAGCAGCTACGATGTCATTTTGATAAAAAAAGCCAAATTGTGCTAGCTTTGTGGCATGGCAAAGGTCTTTTCATTTGCATTAACATAGTGTTAACAAAAATACTCCTGGAAACAAAGAAGTGTGTATAAATCAGTTTGTTGTATATACCTTGCAGTAGATACAGCTTTATGATTTCAGAAAACAGTAACTAGACCAAATGGTCTGTGTCTCAGAGAAAAATGTGTCAGATAATAAAACCTATATAAAGGCCCCGGTGCCAGTGTATATATAAAAATGTACAGGACATGACGTATTCTTTGTATTTATATTTGAAAAGAGAACAACGATAGTTTCTGAAAAATAGAGCCGCATTATATAATGAGTCTGACATGGAAAGAATATGCAAAAATAAATCGATTTAAGAATGTAGATTTTCTTCACTTTCACTTTTCCTGAATCTGGAGCACTAACTTCTGAAACCTTAAGACTTTACCAAAGTTTCTTTGCATATCACGAAACTTCCTACATTCCTATTCTTTCTACTCTTGTCCCACTTTTCCCACTCTACAGGCCACTCTCTTTCTCTCCTGTTTCTCTTTCCCTGCTGGCATACCACTTATGCAACATAACAATGAAAGGCAGGAAAAGTTGAAACAACTTTTTTTTCTTTCTCCCCCCCCCCTCCAGAATTCAGCTGTGATTCAGCCTTGCTTCGTAGACAAGTCTAAAGAAAACTGGTTTCTGTACTTAGTATTGCAATCCACATTCTCCTTTGTTACTTTACTAGCTTTTTCTACAGTGATGGGAGTAATAAGCAAAAAAATTGAACCGAAGCAGCATTTACAGTTCTGAACAGCAGCCTTAACACAGCAAGGGCAATTTTTATCCTCTTACTGAAATAAATAAAATACCCTGACTGTGGAGGATGATCATATAGGAAACTGCAGATAGGTAAACAGAGAAATTATCATACTTACTGTAATAGCTCCTCGGCAAGACGGAGATCTGGTTGGCCACCAAAGCTGCCAAATCACAACTCGTGTTGGCTTCTCATTCGACATTCCTGAGTAAAACATGTCATATAGAGGTAATACCCTTCTCCTGTGTATTGTCAGACAACATTTATTAACAGAAATTTAACTTAAGACGGTTCCTTTCTATACTATGATACGGCATAGATTTACTGTAATTAATAAGCACAGAGGTGTTGATATTTCTTTTCTACTTTTCTTTTACAAGTTTTGGGAGCACTGAAGATATGCAGTGAGTGAAATGAATGAATGAACTCATTTTTTCATATCAGCAATTCTGCGTAAAATAATGGGGGTGATGTGCTACTGTGTAGTATTGATGTCTGATCATTTATGACAGTTTTTTATATATAGACTCCCTGCCAGGGCACTTCTTGACGCAAGGTCCAGGTCTTAATAGCAATATGGCACTTTTTTCTGCCAAAGTGAATTTGCCAGTGTAGAAGGGTAGGTGCATTTCAGGTCATATTTTAGTCTGATGAACATCATACTTATGGTATCCAATGAACAGTTCAATGGAAAAGTTCACCGAGATTTGCCAAGAACGAAGGTAAGCACTTAGGTTGTCACTTTCTTCCATGAAGTTTTCTTTCACAATACTTTGACATACATGCCTCAAAGACCAATGCAGGGAATATTCCAGTGTACAAATTCCCTCTAAATGTTCGTAATTTTGAGACTTTAAAATTAGAGTCCTGGATTCCTTAGTGTTTTCAAGCCTTTAATCTTAACCCCAAGGCTCGTCTGTGATAAGCTCAGATCGAATCAGCCACAAATGGCTGAAATAACATGGGTTTTTTTTACACTATAGTTTAGCTGTGCAGTTTGCAAGATTTGATAACGTTTTAATCCAAAAAATAAGAGCACAGAAAAGAATCATCTTAGAATGGCTTTTGCTACCGTTACCTTTTTTTATTACATGCGTATGGTGCATGCTAGTTCATTTTTTGTTTTGCTAGTGCAGTTTCCCTATAAAAAGCTGACCTGAAAACCTTTACCATTGTAATTTGCTGCTTCAGGTGGTCTGCCAGTGTCCGTATTTAGCATACTGCGGGGTACAAAACAAGATATAGCTGATTTTGAATGCCTTTTAATTAGCTACAGCTCTGCAACAGCGTTCATTACTTTGCAGTGTATCTAGAGCTGATGCTCTGATACATTTCTTTTAATCGTTGCTTTAACTGTCCTGAGATACCACCTGTCTTAGGTACTTGTAACTCCCATTATTTTAGTAATCTTTTCTCCTCACATGCCCAGCAAGATAGCGTGTGTGTAGGTGCACGCACATGTGCATGTGTGCTCATGTACCTCTAGTTCCTTATGTTCCTAACTCTTCCTAAAAGATTGTGCATCCTTTAGTAGCTTTGCTTAGCTGAGGTTTGGGTTTCTGAGCCAGACACCTCAAGACAGTTGTGCCCACCTTACAGACCTTAGATAATCCTTCTCGTCCATAATTTATAGCCATGAAAAGCTCAGCTGTTCTTCTAACATAGATGCAGACCTGCACCTACCTGTGTCTTTAGTCGAACTAAGACAGCCGACGTGTCCTTATACTCTTCTAAATATACGACGACTAACAGTGGGTTTAGAGCTTCGTATGTCAAGAGATGCTTTTGATGGTCTGTGCTAAAAGGTGGCATCTATGCTTCCAAGAAACATGACTCTCCTTCCTGGTCTCCTTAGACCATCAACATAAGATTCCACTAATAAAACAACATAATGCTCCCAGGTTGTCTTTTCCTGGGTATCAGGTGCCAGGGACATCTCTGACAACGTAAGAGTTGGCTCACAGGTAGAATTCAAGAAATTGATTTCAATGATATAGGGTCAATATGTTATCAACCCTGCTTCCTCAAGAAACCTCAAAATAAAATGAACCCAAGTTAACAGGGCTTAACAGCAAAGCAGGACATAAAGTCCTGTGAGAGTACAGGAGAAAAGGCATGTAACATCTGTATCAGACAGACAGGGTATTTGAAGGACTGGAGATGAACCCACTTCAAGTGCACATAGCTCACCTCCATTCCTACTAACGGCTCTGCTAATGTCTCCTTTCAGTTATGCCACCAAGACATCTATTTATTTCAGCAGTTTTGCCTCATTGCATTTCAAAAGGTGAATTTATCCTACTCTTCATGAAGCGGGGTTAATTTAGTGGAACATTTTGGCCTTGCCAAGCCACTCTAGCTGCAATTCTGGTATAGTTGTTAGTTTTTATTCACTGATTTCTTATTAGTAGAAAGACATGGTTTGCAAATTGAACAGTGTGCTTAATTTTCATTTTCAGTATCAGTAATCTTTTTGTTAGGACTATCACTTTGTGAGGCCTTTGGAGACGCCCCCTGAAACACACCACCTGATTTGTTCACCAAGTTAGTCAGTTCTAGCATATCTATATGTGTACATAGATACACAGAGGAATCCATAAACACGTGAACGTAAGTGGTTAAACTTGATTTAAAAACTACTTAAAATAAAGGTGAATCTAAGACTTTACCTTCTACAATAATTAAATAATAGGGTGTAAATAAATGTCAGATGACTTCTCAGGCCATGATTCCAATAGCCATCTGCAGTGAAACAAGGCCACAATTTAATGATTAATTAATGATTTTTTTTGTCCTTCCTTTCCTAACTAGGAACTAACTAGTGATGGGGGTTTCAGAAAGTGCTAGGGGTCGTCCTTTGAGTATTGCTCCCGTTGAAGCTGACTCTTCTCATGCAGCTGGAAAACAGAGACGGTAATTGCTGCTAGCCCCTTTTGGAAATCCCCGTCTGAATGACTCTAACTTCCGTTCATTCCACAGGACATTAAGAGTCTTCTGCATCCAACAGCTGGACGTGTGATCTCAATTCCTTAGCCTACAGCTTTCTTTTTCTGTACTTGTTTGCACTTTACTGCACTTGTTTTTCTTAATTAATTCAATTAATTCATTTTGCGTGTTAGCATAATTTAACAAAGTTGGTAAATTATGATTTAGAATTTTTAATTGTTCGGAGTAGTCACTTCAACAGAAAAGTAAAAACAATGTAATGAGAAAAATAATATATTATTTGTAAGGGGATAATTTAATTTTCTTTTCTGGGATGACTGGTTGCAATTCCTCTTCATATATAAGGAAAGCTCACAAGCTATTACTGGTGTTTCTTGCAAATGATATCCTGAAATTTAATATTGTAATATGTAATCCCTACAGCTGTGGATGTACATCAGCTAATATTTTAAGGTAATGACGATTAAGATCAATGTCAATTAACCACAATTCATTGTTTGAATATCGATCAAGCACATTTTATTTATCATTAGTGTTAACAGAATGATGTATTAGTCAATTAAGATAGCATTGACTGAGAATCTTAATTAGATATTTAATTCTTTAGCCAGATTTAAGACAAACCTAACCATTGGTTTCTGTTCTTTCCCTTGTCTAGAATATCTAATTTTATTTCAAGGAAAGATAACCACTTACGCATCAGTATGAACTGCCTTTTTTCAACTCTCACTGGATTTCTCTGTTTTCATTTATCTCCTGGAATTTAGTATTTTCATCGAATATTTTCTAAACCTTGCATACAAGTTTTCTCAAGCTGAATAAGCCCATTGCAAGGAGCTATTCCCTAACATAGAAGAGTCTTTTCCAAAGCAGTCAGGAAATCATTCTCAAGATAGGCCAGCCACTGGCTGCTGCAAGAGAAAGACGACTTTGACCAAAACGCAAACTTACAAACCCCAAGTACTTGTGCAGAGGCTATTGGACAGTTTGCAAAACGAGCAGAAACCCGCTCTGTGCCTTGTTTCCTAACCGAGCTTCTTGTTCATTATTTAGTCTGCAGCCTCAGTTCCTAACTCTATTATCCCTTGCCCCCTTTGCTCAAATAGCCATGCCTCTTTACCCTCCACATCCCTGTTCTGACACTTCTGCTACTGACTGAAGTAACGCTTTCCTTCCGTGTGGGGTGGTAAAGGACAGCAGACTCTGACTTTGTACTATTTAGACAGGAGTGAAAAAGAGAGAGAAAAAAACCAAAAAGAGAGATTATCAGAAGCTGAACTTTAAATACAATGTTTTCTATTAGACAATGAGAAACAGAGAAGAAGAAAATATCCTGTTTCAACTGGATTGAAGCACATAAATTTGTTGCTTTGATTTTCTGTAATATAACAAAAGCCTCAAAAATGAAACAAAATATTGTTTATATTCAATGTTTAATCAATATGAAATATAACTTGTGTTCAGCATTTGCTTCTGAGAGCTTTAATATTTGGAGGTTTCATTGCAAAAGGGAACAAAATAATTCTGTCATCTCATGAAATCCAAGTTTCATACGGCTGCATCGAGGAATACTCATAGCTGAAAAGAAATGAAAACTCTTGCCAAACGGAGAACAACACTGCATTTGAATTTAAGTCTGTTTTATATAAGAGTTTAATAACCAGTGCCAGTTAATAAAAAGTGGATCAGATTAAGCAGTGAGAAACAGGTACTGTGTATATTTGAAATAGGTAAACTCTTTTATTTAATTCAGCTAACCACTGCTGGAACAGCTGCATATTTACAGAGTTGTGGATTCAGAATCAGGATTTAAGTAGCTAGGTTAACTGTATCTCATTCAACAGTTTTTCTCTGGCTAAATTTCAGGGGTAACTCCTTCACCTTCATACGATTTCTTGTTAAATAATCTGTTACTTGAATAGAGGTTTTTTGAATAGTGAAACATGAAAGAAGAAAATTAAAGATTACTTATGACAGGTAACTTTTTTTCTAAATAATTTTCCTAGAGTGTTTAATGAGGTGCTGGTTTCACTTGAAAAGTTTCTGCTCCTCTGAGCTGAAGAAGAAAACTCCAGTTTAGCTTCTAGGGGAGACGGACTGGAAGTACGAGTGTTACAATATTGTTACTGATCCCCTTGTACCAAAGATAATCCTATTGTAAAGGTTTGGCAGGGAAAAATCACGTTATACTTGCCTCGTTTCCTGTACTTTTCCCTAAGCATACACTAATTGACACTGTCAGACAGGGGATACTAAGTTGGGTGAAACTTTGATTTAATGCAGTATGGCAGTTCTTTCATTCTCATGGAAGTAAATTGTGTTATAAAGTATCAAGAGTAAGAAATGGCAAGGCACAGAAGAGCATAAAAAAAGTATAAAAAGAAGGCTGGAGTTTCTTAAAAGATCACAAACTTAAGTAATGAAAATTAAGGATTATGACCATTTCAACCATCTGCCATCCAGAAAATGCTGACAGGAGATTCTTGATTTCAGATGTTGCTTTAGAAGGAGTGTGCTAGAAGCTGATTTTGTGACCTTTTTGAGTTCTCAGTAGCACACAGCTTTGAAAACAATCCATGGACCTCTCCAGAGCACCCATTGAATACCTCTGTGAAAGCCCCGAAAGTCTTCGTGATCTTTTGGCACGTTTTAAAAACTGTACACATGCAAATAGAAACACTGTTTTAAGCTTTTCCCTCTTTCTTCATGTGTCTTCCATTCCTGTTTGCAATAAATAAAGCTTATTAGAAGGAAATGATGAGAAAGAAAAGCATTCTTCATGAGGAACTTATTTCCTGAAAATTTCTACAAAGTAGTGAGTCTTAATCTGACTGTTCCTAGTTCTCACACCTTCAGTTTACAAATTTCTGCCTTTGTTCGTTGAGCAGTAATGTGTGTTTGCTCATCAGTCTTTGTAGGAAAAAAAAAAGTGTTGATGGAGTGAATTTTCATAGAGCATTTCTATATGTGGGTAGAATAATATACGTATGTATTTCTGTAGGGTTGGTGAAATTTCTCTTTACATGATTAAAAGAGATTTATCAGAGGATTGTAATGTGAACGATGTTTCACTTTTTTCAGCAAATAAAGAGCAAAATAGTAAAGAGCCTTATTTGCATGTGGCACACTGTACACAGACAGAAAATTAACAGAAAAAAAATCAAAACAAAACAAAAGAAGACACAAGACTGTGAAGCTGAAATGCTTTCCATTACTTCTTGAGCTTTTCTCATTCATATTCCCTAGAGGAGAGCAGTTCTCACACTTCAAAAATCAGTTTATTAAAAAGGTAGCATGACTACATAAAGTAAGTCTTTCAAACAAGTTCATTGTTTTCATAAGTTCAACTTAAATAGAAATGACACAAAGAGGTAAAAAAAATACATCTGAAATTAAATATAAGCTTAAAATGAATATTTTGATCTGTTTGTAAAACACCTTTAATTTTGAGGTACTTGAGTTAAAGATTCTTGTCTTTCAGTTTCTTTTTCTGTTTGTCCATTTAGAAAGTTCTTCAAAACAGGTGATCAAAACCTCACCTTTTCAAACCTGAGAACTCCGAAAATGACCACTGATATTTAGAGGCTGATTTTGGTTTGTGAATCCTGCTGCTGAATAAACTATACTTGAACCTTAAGTAAGCATGAACACATTGTGAACAAAGGATCCAAACAGCTCAAACTTCAGATTTATTTGGCATAATTAAAGTATTATCAGTGAATTTACTCCTGTATCCAAAGTTCAAGAACACAAAACAACTTCAAAATCAGTAATATACTGCCTAGAAATAAAAAGGAAGATCTTTTGTTGAATCTGGCATAAGCTGGAAAGAACCTAAAACTCACTTCATTTGAGTTAGACTTGCTCTACTGCTAGATGGTGTAGGTATTATTCCTGTTAGCTAAAGGTGTCCCTGTCAGTCTGTGTTCCGTCTTTCTTATGAACATGTCATTGACTTGTTTTAAAAATTAAACAATAATTATTTAGAGTTTTTTTTCAAAATTTACTGTATTGTTTTAAAATGGCTTACAGTTTCTGCATTCTTCAGTCTTCCTCTCCCCTACAATTTTTATTTTTTCATCCATGCCTGAAATTCCCTCTAAGATTCCATCTAAAAATCTGCAAAAATATTTGCTGAAATACTTCCAGCTCACAAAGTCCCTCTCCAAAAATCATGCTCAGTTTCCAAATATCAGGAATTTTTTCAGGAGAGTTTGCCACTCGTTGTATACTATTATTAAACAGCATTTATTTAACTCTGTATTCTCCCTCCTTATTGCAGGGGTTTTAACTACTGTCTGTGATTCTTGCATGTGGACATATGTGATGATTTAAATGCCCAAGTTCACCGAGTTGACCAATGATACTCTGTAGTTTCCTGACTGCAATGGCTCGTCCAGTGCAGAATGTAATGGAGGTCTTTACCCAATTAGCCACGTATCCTTACCTAATATTCGTAGTCTGGCACTTCAGGCTCTCTGTAATTGCTGTGCTTTGCTAATTTAGATTCCTAAAGCCTGGGAGGGGGTGGGGAGAGGGTGGGAGAAAAATTAAATGCATCAGATGGAAGGAAAAAAAAAATTAAATCCAGAGAGCTCTGTAGCTCCAATAAACTGTGGTTTCACTGTGGGTTCTCCATCTTTTATCTCCTTGGAAGGACCTTTTTTTTTTTTTTTTAGTAAAAAGAGACCATGCCAAAGGAGAATTTATTTATTTACAAAACAAAGAAAGAAATGTAGCTGTAGATCCCTACATAAGAGGGAGAGAGAAGGTTTTTCCCAATATTTTTGATCTTTTCGGCCGTCATATTTTCTTAAACAGCCTATTAAGCTACAGGAAAGAATAGTGTTATGTTGATGTAGCTATCACTTGCAATTTATTTTCTGTATTTGTAATTTATCTTTAATGACTCAAAATACAGTAAATCCTGGAAATATGCATTCCTATTACTTTTATAACCCTGCCAACAGAAAGGCAAGGTTCTTTGACTATCAAAGCTCAAAGTTTTCAAATAATAAATTGTAAGTTTCAAGCACAGCTCAAACTCAGTTTTCATTTGACCTAAATCTGAAATGGCAAGTAAGTGATCATGTCTACTATTCAAAGACTTTCAAACAGATTGTTGGCAGATAAAGTTCAGTGTGGTCTTATCAGGGGACATAATTGTCAGATTTACAGGCAAACCTCATTTCTCATAAAGTCATTCCAAGCAATATCTATCTGTAGGTAGCCCTACTTTTTAAAATGGTCATTTTAAAAAAATAGTCTATTTAATTCTACAATGGAAAAATATAAACTGAAACTCTAACTGTTGTTAGATGATCAGTGTTTCTGAAAAAGAGCTTTTCAAGACAGAAAAATGAAACTATAGGATTACAAATGTTAGTTTTGTGAATATATGGATCTTATGAATCTGATCTGAATTGTCTGGGACAGGAGAGCTTATTTACTGTTTATTAACCTTTTGTTTCACTGCTTAGAGTGTGGGTAAATAGCACAGTACAACTGATTTTAGTACTATTTCACCCTTTCTACCAGCTGGGTAATGGTTTCTTCATTAAATCCCTGAATTTCTGATTTACAAGCTGCTTCCTTTCTTGGTATCAGTCTGTTGGATTCCTTAAGGACAACTTCTTTAACATTTATGATTTCTATTTCTTTTTTTCTTCTTCAGAACTAAGACAAAAAAAAAGGAAGTTCTGTATTGCACAGGACTACCTAAACCTACACAGTAACTTCCTCTTTCAGTGCTTGGTAGCTATGGTTGTTTCAGTTTCCCTCTCCCAGGCTTCCTTGTTTCCAGGCCCTATAATCAAGCTGGGTACAATTTATTTAATATAAACTTTCCTTGCCTGTAGGGCATTAACATCAAGGCATCTTGGTCAGTGACAATGGCTCACACATGAAAACAGAAGTAAATAACAATAGGGAAAGATTATACCAACTTATGAGTAAATTAATAAAAAAATCTGAGTCATAATTTACTTCTGAAAACATCACAAAGGTGAAAACAGAAGCTAGTGCTCTCACACTTAAAAAAAAAGAAAAAGACCAGATTAAGACAAGTAGTTAATCAGAAAACAGCTGGATATCAAAATGCCATATTAAATTCTCAGAGCTGTGTTAAACTAGGAGAAAAGTTTGAAAAGCTCCAATTTGAACACAGAACTCCAGCTGGTATCAGCTACTGCCTAAAGAGTGATGGCAATCACAGTAAGTCTGTTCCAGTTATTCCCTTGGAAACATTGGCAGTTTCTGTGCAAGAGGATACTGAAGTTACAGTTCTTACAGCAATGAAACCTAAAGCTATCATTGACAAAAACATTAGAAAACAAGAAAGAAATATTTAAGGAAGTGTTGGAAGCCAGATAACTTAAAAAGCTGTGCAAGATCTAAAAGAAAATATTTTTAGTTGAAACCACCCCCTCCCTTGCTTTAATAGTATTAAAACATACGGAGTAACAAATTATTCAATAACACTCAAGAGAGAAGTAAGAAACTTCAAACAAGTCAAGAGAAGAGTTCCATAGCTTGCAAATGCAGAAGAGTGTATTTAGTGCTGAAGAAAATCTGGATAACCTAGTTAACAGTAAGAAAATTTATTTATGGATAAAAGATGTTGAAAAATTGTTTCAGCAAGTGATTCTGTCTACATATTGAGTCTAATCTAAATACGTCACTGAATCAATTAAGAAAACAGTAGAAAGTACCAGGAACAGGCAATACACAAAGTTACAGCATGAAACTGGAAATCTCTGTATCCAAGGCTAACATAAAATCTCAAAATAATCCTTGCAAGGGACGTTACTGCACTGCTAAGGAATGGCACAACTGCTCCTTGACAGTGAGTCATCAAGCCACATCAAAAGTGGAAATTATTTGTTACTAGGATCAGACCATATCTATAATCACTCAGTGCTGGTATTGCATTGGAAAGCAAAAATGGAACAATCGCCTTCGGATTGACAGGTGGATTATGAAGACTGCCTAATCCAGGCAAAGAGAGTTCAGGGAGCTATCAGGAAAGTGTATGACGGTCTCAGGCTATTTCTATTTTCTAACATACAGAAAAGTTGACAGGGTATTGTAAAATACGTTTTCTAATTTGTGGATTTAGTGATAAACATGAAAGATATGCCTCACCTGTTTGCATCACTTCTGGGAAACCACAGAATATCTCAGTATCTCAAAATAAATGGCCACTTTAAATTTAATAATAAATACAATTATGGAAAATAATCACAGACGAAACCCCGAAAGAATACGACAGATATTTTAAGAGGTAGACACCAAAGCATTTCCACAGAGGGCTGAAACACAGTTGTCTTAGTGACTGAGAGAGCCTATTAAAACTTTCCACTGATGTTATCCGGACCGATGCGCGGGATGAAACTCCCACATACCTTGCATTGAGAACAATCAGATCAAATTGTCACTGACAATTTTGTGTTGGAAGAAGCTGCCTATCAAAACCCCTCTAATCTGGTACCTGTGGCTCCGGAGTTGGATCTACTTGACCAGGACCATAGACAGGGGAGTCAGTGGTGGGGGTCACCATACTCCGGAGGACAAACACAAGTTCTGAGACTGGTGCTGGCACGTGAGGGTAACTTGGCTGGGGGGCTTGTTAATCACAGGTGAGTTGTGGGGCTGAGGAGCCAGGGAGCACGAGTGCCACCGTGCCGTGTATGTGCTGTCTGCCAGCACTGCCTGTGGAGATGGGGGTTGGTGGGAGCACGAAGGTATCCTTAGAGCTGGTCCCTACAGCACAGTAACAGCTGTAACAAATGGCTGCTCCTCAAGAATTCGTCTTGTGACTGAACACATCAGGGGACAAAGAAATCTAAGCGTCCAGCTAAATCAGAGGCCTGGGTATCATGCTCAGAAAACAGTCCCTCTAATAGATATCGGTCCTGAAGGAGAGTCTGGCAGAGTAGGAAGAAGAAAAGATCTCCAAATTTCAGCCCTTACGGCTGAATTGAGAACCCGTTAAAGAAAGTAGTACCCGTTGCTACAGATCCCATAGCGATTCTGATCAAGGTTTTTCAAAACCCCTCAGTGACGGAAGTGTTTTCCTCAGTATGCAATCTCTAAAAAGGTGCAGTTTTGAACACCTGTATTGCAGTATTCCTGGAGCCCAGTTGCTTTTTTCTGACGCTTTGATTATTCTGATCCCAAGGTGAAACTTCATTAGTCTGTAGGAAGCAGTGGGTGTCTATGAGATTCTTCAGTTGACTATTCACATTCTCACTGCTACTGTACCAGTACTTTTTCTTAGGTCTGTATTGTGTGTTTTGTATGGTTGTTATAGTTGTACTGATGAGTTTTAGAGTCTAGTGTGGCTCTTAAATGTTAAAACAACAGGTTTTCCTTGCCTTTACCTGGAATGAGAGCACATTTTTGACATATACCAGAAATGTTTCAAATGCACCCATGTTACAATTTAATCTGTTTAATTTCATTTCTTGAGGTTAATTTGATATGGATAGATTTATAAAAAATGCCTGCTCATGCCAAAAACTCTTGAGCGCTGGGTATTTCAACAAAAAAAAGTGAAGTAAAGCTGAAAGAAAAGAACTGACATTGCTTGATATGTGTATAAAATGAAGTTATGCTCTAATTATTTGATGAATAATGCAATAGATGGTGAGAAATAGAACCTTTAAGCAGTCTGAATGCATTTCTGGATAAAAACATCCATCCATTTTAAATGAGAGATATTTTCATAAAGCTTTCTGTATTTATTATTCTTGAATATTGCCTTTTTTCTTTTTTTTTATGATGATGATGATGATGCAAAGCTCTTTACTTTTTTCCCACAGAAGACATTTGATAAGCCAGTCATCTTCTGCAAGTACTCTCAAGAACCACTTTTTATCCTGTTTGTAGGTAGAATCAAGAAGGAGAATATAAATGCTTGTGAACTTACATAGTTTTAAATAAAAAAAAGCAATTTACTTTAATAAACTTCTTTTTCTCCAGAAAACTAATATTTATGGGTATTGCTCAGACTACTGTAGCAAAAAAAAAAAAAATTCTCCATGGTCAGCCCTTTTGATTCAGATAGATATGTAGATTGTATTTTTAGGACCCTGATTACATCTGTGTCCACATGAATATGTAGTCATTACAAATACCTTCTACCCTCAAACGGCTTATTTAAATAACCCATAAAGACTACGTGATTGGACATGTGGCACTTACATTTCAATCTGTTTCAAGGGACTGGAAATGAAAACCAGTGCTGCCAGCCACTGGCCTGCCAGTTTTACCAAGCTGCCAGGAATGATTTCAAAGAAAGATGTCAGGACAAATGAGAAGATGGAAATTGAGCTGTTCCTATACTATAGATGCTTGTGAAAATGGAGGCATAGAAGGCCTCAACCGCTTGCATACATTTTTTGGAAAAGCTGTATAATGTTCTGAACCTAGAGAGGCCATAGTTTCTAGCCGGTTATGTGAAAGCAAATAAATTGCAGAAAAGGGACATGAGAAAAAGATGCCTCTTGGAAGCACTGTTTAGGCTAGTGAGTCCCTGTATAAAAACTGGAATCTCAGTTAGAGGGTCAGGTTGTATCCTACTAAATTTCTCTTGTCACCTAAATGTGCAGTCGCTGGTTATAGCTTCCCATGAGCCTTTAATTAATTGCCATATCTGCTGCACCATAGGTTTCAGAGAAATGAGGAAGCTTGAGAAAATTCTAACCAATTCTTTTTGAAGACTGCCCATGGAATAATGGCCAATTCATAAGTACTTTAAAAACAGACTTAAGCAGCTTGATGAGCCTTTCTGGTAACTTGGGGAATCTTAATAATGAAATCTCACAGCTTTTTTCCTATATTTGTAAATTCCAGAGAGTTTTATACAGAACTGAGGTATCACCCAACTTTTCAGATGTAATTTTGGTACATTGAAAATGCTAAAAGTTTAGGCTATAGAAGACTTTTTCCCATTTTCTCAGTCTTATGCATGGATTACTGTCTCAGAGCAACAGTTGTGTCTTCTGTGTGGGGACACCATCTTTCACAAGCTGGTCTTCAGCTGTAGCATGTACCACAACGTCTCCGTCCTTGCTTTTTCTGGTTCCAGTGATATTTGCGTACCTTTATTGGGGATGTGTTTTTCAAATAAATCCCCAAAGAAATAGTTAAATCCATTATGCATTCTGTAGAAATGTTTTTAATCATTGGTATAATGACAGATAACATCTAGAAGGTAATGGAGTCCTCCTCTTATGACTAAAGACTTGTCATCACATTATTTTCTACTGCCTTCTCTCTCATGGCAAATAATTTTAATGAAAAGCCTGCAGTAGGTTCCCTTTTATCATGATAACCATTTGTTGTTAAAATTCATTCTGTAATTCTGTGGGAACAAAAGAAAAGAGGAATAGCAGCAGTCAATAATCTGCAAGTGCCTGAACAAGCTTCTATAACTTAAGAATTAAAAAAATAAATATGTATATAAAATATAACTGTATAATACATGCTTTAGTGCCTATTATGTTAAAAATAAAGGCCTTCAAAGACGTAATTAGCTGACAGGTATAAGGCATTTTAGAATACACTTCCAGAATAGCTGTGGCACTATTTCTTGCTAAACTAATATTAATGTAGATCAGAAATAACTTCTGTAGCATCTGGGAAATTATGCCAACATGATAGCACTATAATTGGAATCGGAATCTGACAAATTTATGAAGTGCAGCTACCCCAAAAGTATTTGCAAAGGCTATAGAAGCCAGAATTAAACTCATAAAACCAGAAGAATTCAGACATGAGACCAAATTCTATTCCTAACTCATCTCCCTGTGCCTTGCTATTGTTGTGTGTTTTGTTGTGTATACTGTTGAAAGACTCAGGTAATACAGCAGAAAGACATAAATTAAAGAGGAATCTAGATTATGATTTTTTTTCTTTGTAAATGTAAAGAGTTATTTAATCTTCTGATTAAGTTACAATTGAGAGAAAAAAAACCTCTGTAAAGTGCAACTAGTTGAATGTTCAACACATGGGTGAAGTCAGATTCATAGGTGCAGAACTGAATTTTACATTTTAATGCCATCTCTAGTAATTCTAATCCCTCAGTAATCCAGGCAATATCCTGCAGAGGGTAAGTGTATAGCTCTATCAGTCTCCCTGTATGTCTTGTGTCTTGCGTAGTGAACCCAGTGGACAAAATATGGATTTACTCTAGTGAGCACTTGCAGGATTGGGGCATCCACAACCTCTCTGGGAAACCTGTTGCAGTGCCGCACCATCCGCACAGTGAAGAACGTCTTCCTTACATCTAATCTACCCTCTTTCAGTTTAAAGCCATTACCCCTTGTCCTAGCACTACATGCCCTTGTAAAAAGTCCCTCCCCATCTTTCCTGTAGGCCCCCTTTAGGTACTGGAAGGCTGCTGTAAGGTCTTCCTGCAGTCTTCTCTTCAGACTGAACAACCCCAACTCTCTCAGCCTGTATTCACAGGAGAGGTGCTCCATCCCTCTGATCATCTTTGTGGTCCTTCTCTGGACTCAGTCTAACATGTCCATATCCTTCTTAAGTTGGGATCCCCAGAGCTGGACGCAGTACCGCAGGTGGGGTCTCACCAGAGCGGAGCAGAGGGGCAGAAACACCTCCCTTGACCTGTTGGTCATGTTGCTTTTGATGCAGCCCAGGATAAGGTTGGCTTTCCGGGCTGCAGACAGGCATTGCTGGGTCACGTTGAGCTTCTTGTCAGCCAACACACCCAAGTCCAGCTTTTCATCCACCAGTACCCCCAAGTCCTTCTCGGCAGGGCTTCTCTCAATCCCTTCATTGCCCAGCCTGTATTTGTGCTTGGGATTGCCCCGACCCATGTGCACGACCTTGCACTTGGCCTTGTTGAACTCAATGAGGTTCACACGGGTCCACCTCTCAAACCTGTCAAGGTCCCTCCGGATGGCATCCCTTCCCTCCAGCGTGTCAACCGTACTACACAGCTTGGTACTTTTATAGCTGCTTTAGGCACTCTGCATGTCCTGTTCAAAAATGTTCCCCGGTATTCTGAAGTTTTTTAGGAAATCATAAAATGTGCCCCTCAGTGTATTATTAGTATGTCATTAAATATAGCACTAGTATTTCATTTTGTATAACCATAAGCTCTCTTGGGTTCTCACTGCAAACGGTTTAATTGACTTTTTGACAGGTGGAATTTATTGCTATTCTGCCAATACTCTGGTGAGGGGATTGGGAATGTTCTGTGGCTACCGCTTCACACTTGCGTTGCCAGAATTCCTAGATTCATCTGCTTCTTTCTCAGTTCTTGCACTGCTAAAGACAATCTTCCACGGAAACTCACAGCAGTACTAGCTGATAGAAAAGTATTACTAATGGAGGTATTAGCCACAGATGTACCGGTCAGTTCATCTGCTGTCAACCTGAAATTTGTTTTTCCTTCTCCTAGATGACAAAACTGGTGTTGTATTGCCTTGCAATGCCTTAAAACCATTTAAAATATGGTCTGAAATAATTTGTTGTCATGAGAAAACATGGCGTGGGACACGAGTTTAAAGTATTGCTATTCTGATTCAATCATTACAGAGTTTAAACATTGAATGTAATTAATATACATATTTTAGAATCAGTAATATATCACAGGATAAAAATAATTAATTGTCCTTATTAATGAGACAATTGGATGCAATTCTTCCTTCTGTTACCCTGGATTAATCTTTGTCTTTCTCAGAAATGTTGAAAATAGTAATTGTTTAATATATAAATAGTGATTGCATTTCTCCTTGTTCAAAACACTCAGTCACTACAACTCAGATTGTTTGGTCTAGAAAAATCCTTTCACTCTAAAAAAATGATAGGACATTTCAATCTATGCCAAATCATCAGTCTATACCAAATCATTTTAACAATAAAATTAAAAATATAAATGGGAATTTATAACGTTCTTACATTTTTTCCCATGACAGCAAAACCGCATTGTATCACACAATACACATTAAGCTGCTACTCCTACAGTAAGTTTGAAAAATAAAATTCAAAATTTCTCTTAATAATTTTGTGTTAATTTCTTTAAAGATTTTTTTGTGCAATGTTGGGCTGCTGAAATACAGTGAAATGACATATTCCAAGTTTCAGAAGAGCTCTACTGTTTGGTCAGGTGGTATCAGTAATCACAAAACATCTTGAGAGCATTATGTTTTTCTTTTCAGTTATTATGCAAGACTGAAAAAAGTAGTATGTTTTAGTAAATCCTCATGTTTAACAATATATAGCTTTATTGAAGTAATTATGTCACTGATTTCAGTGTAGCTACCTTAATTTACACCAGCTGATGGTTTCAGACAAATGTTACGCTTCACCACTGGATAAACAAAGCATAGGAAGGAATATTCAACTAAAATAATTTAGAGACTTGACCTGCTCTTCTTCAAGCACTGAACTGTGTGATCTAATCGTGATAATTTCTGTCTGTTGTTCTGCTCAGAAAAGATTTCTTCTTCCCCTGGGGCAATAAAGATACCTCATGCTGCTTCAATGTTAGACAAATATCACAAAGTAAGTTAATAAAACACACTTTTCAGAGGTTCTGCCATAAAGCTTCGGTTTTCTTTCCTTTAATTGTGATAGCTGGGAAACCCAGTTACATCACTGATTTATGTGGAAGGAGGCAGGTCACCCAGGAGGAGTCTAGAGTTGCTGTCCGATCTTGCAGGGATAGGGTTCAGAAAAGCCAAGGCTGACCTGGAGCCGAATCTGGCAAGGGATGCGAAGGGCAACAGCAAAGGATTCTGTAAGAACATAAACGGCCAAAGGAAGACTGGAGAAAATGTGGGCCCACTGCTGAATGGGGGAGGGTGACTGTGGCAAAAGCCATGGTAAGGCTGAGGTACTTGGTACCTTCTTTGCCTCAGCCTTTACCAGGAAAACCAGCCTTCAGGAGCCCCAGGCTCCTGAGACGGGACAGAACGGCTGGAACGAGGCAGCCTTACCCTGGTGGGGGAGGACCTGTTGAGGCAGCACTTAAACAGACCGGGTATAGTGAAGCCCACGGGGCCTGTTGCATTGCACCCGCGAGTGCTGAGGTTGCTGGCTGATGCCACTGAAAGGCCAGTCTAGACTGTCTTTGAACAGTCATGAAAACTGGGAGAGTTGCGTGGACACTGGAAGAGAGCAAATATCGCTCCTATCTTCAAAAAGGGTAAGAAGGAAGGTCTGGGGAACTAAAGGACACTCAGCTCCACCTCACATCACTGCCCTGGGAAGGTGATGGAGAAAATCCTCCTGGAAAGCATTTCTAAGCAAATGAATGACAAGAAGCTGGCTGATAGTAGTCAGCATGGCTTTATCAAAGGGAAATTATGACTGATAACTTTCTACAACGAGGTGACTAGCTTGGCGGGTGAGTGGCGATAGTTTTTACCTCTACTTTAGAAAAGCATTTGACAGTGTCCCTCCTAAAATCCTTGTAGATCCTCTGACAAAGCATGGGTTAGATAAATGGACAATGCAGTGCATTAAAAGACGGCTGAACAAGCAGGTCCAGAGAGTTGTGATAAGTGATATAAGGTCCATTTGGAAGCCACTAGCAATATACCCCAGGGGTTAACTTAGTTAATTAATTAGTACTGCCTTCATGACTGACCTGGACACTGGTACAGAGTGCATCCTCAGCAAGTTCACAGATGGTACAAAACTGAGCGAAGTGGCTGATGCACCAAAGGGTTGTGCTACCCTTCAGAGGAACCTGGACAGGCTGGAGGAATGGGCTGGGAGGAACCTCACACAGTTCAACAAGAAGAAACGCAAAGTCATTGTTTCTTCAACAGAGGTAATCATTATGAAAACAACGACTAAAAACCGAGTAATTTTCATGACATCTTGTTTTTAAACAGGTAGAGTTAATTTATTAGCCTTTTTACAGCAAGAGTGTAGTGGATTTCCAAATTAGATTTCTTAAAGACAAGCGAATAATAAGTATTTGAACTGGAATAGCCACATTGAATTAGATTTGAGGCTTGATTTGTCCATTAAAACATTCTTGAGAAAAAGTAGCAGATTCTTCTAATTTTTATTATTTAAAAGACATTTCAAACCTTGGAGTAAAAGATTGTATATATTTCCAATAACTGCTCTAGTTTTGCTTATTCTTGTTATCTACAAAGCAATCCATTTTGACTCTGGCTAAACTCTTGAATTCATTTGTGTTTCTGTGTTTGATTTGACCTGAATTCTAACAACTGAATGGCAAGAATATTGTTGAATTTAATACAGTCAAAAGTTCCTTGGTCATGAAATGGGCAATAGAAAAAGGAAAACAGTTATTTTATGTCTTCTGCCAGACAAGATCATCCAGGTGATGACTAGCAACACAGAGGTATCTGTACAATGTGGCAGATAAGATCTATTGAATAAAAAATTGGTATGAACTGCCATGCCATCTGCCTGGAAAATCAGAATATACCTGAGGCTTCAGGGGGACAAAAACTGAAGCATACAGAACAGTCTCAAATATAAACTTACTTTGTATTACTGCTGAAGTTCTTCAGCTGATGGTAGGAATATTTTCTACAAGGTCTATGAAAGATGGTGTCAAATAGAACATATCCCTCAAAATGGTGTTTCATCTGAATTTCTTGTGACTTCTCGTAAAAACACAGTTTTGCTAGTATGATTAGCAGGATATGGCTCTGTGAGACAATAGAAACTGCCTGTTAGGCATATTGATAACAGTCAATATAGGAGCTTGCTAGAAAAAGTAAAAAAATATTTTATTTTAAACATTTAATTATACTTCATTTCTCCTCGAGTGGTTCATTTGTTTGATGTAAGTTGTTCATTTCTCTTCATAATTTTACTGTTACCCAGTCTGTTTCCGCAGACAGCTCTGTGCTGCTTAGGCTTCCGTACTGCCATCAACATCAGTTTGACTTTTCTTGTTCAGGAACTCATGATTTAGGTACTTTGTTAGTGGCCAGTGCAGGGTTTCAAATGAGTATGTACTTTTCCTTCCTTAGATTGGGTCATTCTCATAGCATTCCAATAACGGCTTCCTTACCCGAAATTTTTTTCCATCTTTTTTTTTTTTTTTTTAATACCATAAAAAAAAGTGTTTAAATTTGGAAAGTCTACAGAGAACAAGAAGGTGGTTTCCTCTTCCCGTGACATTTCTCTCAGCATTTAATTGACCAGTTAGTTTTAATTTTATATTGAAACACGATTTGTAGCTTTATACTAGTTAAGTCTGCACCTGAGGACCACACAGTACTGTATTTTGAAGTCTCGCAACATGTGTAAAAGAATACTTAGGTCTATTTTGGCATTTTTTTTTTTTCCTTTTGTCAGACAGGGCTAAACTGTGCATATGCATACAATTTCTTACCTTTTTCTTTTGCGGTAATTTTATGTTGAACTCATATGCATTAAAGGGAAAGTTGTAATAAAACTAAGCAATACAATTATTGCAATAATCAACCTTAAAGACTGCAGGAGAGAAATAATACCTTGTTTCAAATGTGTGTACATACCATTTTTGGATTTGTGCTTATTTTCCCAGCTATTGCGAATGTGAGCGAAAACACGCTTCTTTAACAAGAAGTATACATACTGAGCTTCAGTGGCAGATACACTGGGATATAATTACACAGCGGCTGAAGATGCGAAGCTGAAATTGCAACAGTTTACAGTATTTCATTGCATATATTTCCACTATTCCATCGTTTATGGCTAAAAGCAAATAGATCATGACAGAGGTGTACAGCTAGAATGGTTTTACTGCTACTAGAAGCACAGTCAATAAATATTTTTTTTCTTTTTCTCTCTTTTCTTTCTTCCTTCCTTTTATTTTTTAAAGGATATAGAGCCCATAAAAGTTTTTGGATTGACAGCCCAGAAGATTGAAATTCTCAATTTATCCACAAAACAGGTACCATGCAGCTGAGGTAATAATCCTTCCATATACCTCAGCCCTGACCGGGAGTGACCAGACGGAGGTTGGGGCTTCGTTTCCATTCGGTCCTTGGCCTTTGTGCTGACTTTGCCAATGAGGAGAGTGATTAGTGCCAGCTGAGGGGTGGCTTTTGTGAAGGAGGTGCCTGCCTGCTATGACCAGTATTGACACCAGACAGAAAATAAATCACATATCCAGACCTCCAAAGAGACAGAGCAATAGCAAGAGCTACAGTCAGCATAAACATAGCGATAAATTTCTTTTTTTGCCCCTACTGCCTGAAAGCTCACCAGCTTGCTGGTTGTCTGCACAAAGACAACAAACTAAGCTAAATGCACATTGCAAAAAATTGACTTATACCTTATACCTTTTTCTGTGCTTAATCCAAAATCCTCTGAGAAATTTTGCCTGTGCTAGTTGACGTTCAGGAATCACCTCTATAGCACAGAAACAAGGGAAAGCAAAAGAAGGCTTGTTTCCTTTGTGTCTTCTTGACTAAAAACTAACTGAAGTTCATGTAGTCAACTTCTGTGAAAATACCGTGATTATCCTTTTGGGTCACTGTCTGAGCAGCCGCTCACTCGCTCCCCCCCCACCCAGTGGGATGGGGGAGAGAATCGGAAGGAAAATAAAGTAAAGCTCGTGGGTTGAGATAAGAACAGTTTAATAGAATGGAAAGGAAGAAACTAACAATGACACTAA
>JAVKLA010000047.1:7401900-7433891 GCA_034782735.1 Sagittarius serpentarius
TCATCCTAAACCCAAAACACAGCACTGTACCAGCTACTGGGAAGACAATTAACTCTATCCCAGCCGAAACCAGGACAGTCACCCAAGGAGTTTGGTCTGACATGGGCACAGAACGGAAATTTCTGTCGTTTTCTTTAGAAAGAGAAATAGTAAATATAGGCAACTCATGAGCAGTTCTACATGAGTACTCAGCTGTGCTCACCTGGTAGCTTTGACTGTCAAGGGACCACTTTCCTCTCGTGCCTCGGTGCTGGTATGTCAACTGGATCAATCCAGTAAATGAAAAGAGTGAGTGTTCTGTCTAGTTTCTGACGTAACATGCCAAATACGTGAAGCAGTGCTTACTGAGCATCCTGAGAGGGTTTGTGAGGAGAAGGTAGGGATCGCACAAAATCCCTTTCGCAAACAGATAGCCTGAAACTGCAACATGGGGGTGCTCTTGGGTACGGGACAGTCCTATCCAGGAGAGAGTACAGGGAAGGATGAGGAACCACCAGCACTTCTCTGCTAGCGTCCCAAGTATAGCACTGCGGAGCAACAGCCCTTCCAAGTCCCTGGCGGCGGCTGAAGGGCTGAACAAGGCAAGCTGTGGCTTGCCGGGGAGTTTTCTCTGAAAGGTTCAACTGTATGGGACAGAAGGAATGCAACCTCTAATATTTACAAGGAAAATGTGTCTATCTTCAGATTTATTTGAGAGATAGTTAGATATGTATTATATGTTATTCACATTATTCATTGCAATTCATTTACTGAGATCTCCTTAAATGGAAGAAAGAGAAAATAGAAGTAAATCTCATAAAATGGACTAGATATTTTACAGAAAAAAAATGTACATCCCTTTCATTTTCATTGAAGCAGTCCTACATCAGGTCAGACCAAATGTACATGTAGGCCAGTAATCTGTTTCTGACAGCAGACCAGAACACATGCCCAGAGAAAGGGATAAATCAGGTGTGCTCTTCCCCAGGATATCTGACAGCAAATACATACCTTCTGGGCTTCCTGGGCTAGAGAGAGTGATTTTGTGGTTTTTTCAGGCTTGGGAGAATTTTTCTTCCATGTATTTGTCCTGTTGCTTTTTGAACCTATATGAACTATGGCACCTACTTGTTTAAAAAGATGCCTCTAACTCATGTGACAGGAAAGATGATGAACAATCATGACTTATTTACCTTCTCTATGCCTATAGTCTTATGGACCTGTACCATATCCCTCTCAGCATCTCTTTTCCATAAAGAAGAATCTTCACTTTGGTCATTTCTTCTATGGCAACTCTTCATGTTTCTTGTTTCTGTGCTTTTCACAACTGTTCTATAGCCCTTTTGAGGGAGACACAACATCCTTCTGTAGACAATCCTGTTCCGACCGGAGCTGCACATCGTGTTGAAGGACTGACTGCACTGTTAGTTTGTACAAAGAAGTAAAGGTGTCTTCATTTTTGTTCTCTCTTCCTTTCCTAAAAATTCGTAGCACTTTTTGCTTCTTGGATTGCTACAGAGCACTAAGCTGCCATTTTCACAGAACTATCGGTTATAACCCCATCACTGGGGAGGAACAGGCAGCTTATTCATGTTTTATGTAAAATTAAGATTTTTTTCGCTCCTGAGCCCATCATTCTACATTTATCTCTGCTGAATTGCAATTACCTTTTTACCACTCAGTCAATCAGTCACATTACATTAGTTAGCTGGTAAAATGATTTATTGTTTTTTTGTTGATGCAAAAATTGTAGCTCATCTTCTGTAGTTTAGTTAAAAGTTAAAAACAATGAAGAAAAAGCCCACTGTTGTGCAAGAGCATGCCATTATCTGAGCAAGGAAGGAGAGGATGATGAAGCTGATTCTTCATTCTCTGGGGATTTGTGAATACTCTATGTGTGCAATTTCTGGCAGGCTATGTTCATACAATCCCAAAGAATGAGTGAAGTCTGCTGTCATCAGAAAGCCATAGAGCTTAATTAAAATAACCTACAGATTAATTAAAAGAGCCATATACCACTGTGACTACCTTAGTGAGGAAAGCTGTCCTTTTGCTTACATAAAGGATAGCAAAGCTGGCACGTCACGTTGCAAAAACACCCCAGATACTACCAGAATAGACATATGCTTGCTGACAACTTGGTGGACCCTTGCACCCTGCCCTGTACCCAAACACAAAAATCAAACCTTGCGATGTTATTCAAGGGAGCAGGGGGTAGATATTTCATAAGGCTGCACAGCCAGAGCTAGAATGGAAGTAAGAGCTGACCCAGACAGAGAAGAAAGGAGACAGACAGTCCCTCCATGTAGGGAAACCTGTTCCTAACATAACACCCCAAGATACATATATTCTTCCAACCGCTCTCCTTTCAGCTGCACGACTTCAGGAGATTGAAGGAAATAAATGAAATCTGAAGGAAATCAGACCACTCACTCTCACTTGGTAGCATACAGTTATGGATCTAAGTAATCAATCCGCGCAGCATTCTGCCCCTCACAAAAGCTCGAACCCCCAGCAAAATTAGAGCTCCTTTAAATGCAGTTATTAATAGCAACACTAACTGAAGTGACTTACTGCTGAGGCAAGCTAGCTGAACAAGTTTGCAGCTCAGGAAATGACAGCCACTCAGTGCCTACAACTGCCTTAGGAAGTGCGCTGACAGAGTCCATGGAAATGTTCATTAACTCAGACATATGTTCATTAGGTCAGCTCAGGCTCTCCAGACATTCTTGATTACTCTTTCCCCCATAGCGGACTAACAAAACCAGGGAGGGAAAGGGATACGCCAGATGTTAGGTAAGATTCTCTGGCCCCTTAAAGCTGTGATAAAATATGTCAGAACAGGCTCTTCAACTAACAGGGGAGCCTGTTGATGGTGAGAAATGTTTCTTCTTCACAAGGTAATGGTGGGTTTGCCAAGGGGCTTATCCTGGGTGCGGTGGTACTCACCCAGAGAAAGTGGCAGGGCTTTGGACCCCTGCCTGATCCACACAACCAAAATGCTCTGTTTTTATTTCAGCGATCTGCAACTGCAGCCAAACTATGAAGTAGCAAAATTTGTCAAATCATGCAAAATTATTTAGAAGAGCTGATGCTTGAGAAGACATTAAGGAACTTTAGAGGGACCCAGCAAAGTGACAAAGTGTCAGAAAGATATACTGGTTTAATTTAAAACTAGCCATAATCTTCATGAACTAGAGATATACTTTATGAGCCATCAGGTCTCTTTAACTCAGTCTGGTTTAGACTGTTTTCTGAATGTTTTTGATAGGCCTGGTTACAACAGATAGCTCTTTTTTTTTTTTTCCTTCTTTAGTAGAAAAGAAAGAGAATAGATTGCTGGAGGAAATAGCATGAGGTCAAGCTTTTTTGGCTGAAGCATAGGCATCCTCTCCTGAAGTGCTGAAATATCTCTGTCATCATGAAATTAAATTTCATTTTCTTTTCCATCAAATTTTTAATTCAAGTTCTCAACATATATCTGGGTGAAATGTCACATCAATAGCAATAGAAACAAAAGAATAACTAAAATGTTATCTGAGATCAACATTTTGGTTTTCATAATTTTGATACACAGAATTTCAATTTTCATATTTAAATATATGTACTGAAAATTAAGGGAACCATATTTCTAGGAAAGGTGAGAATCTCCAGCAAATGTCTTTGTTTTTGGTGAATGAGCATTTCCTTCCAGAATTAAAAATGTCAGAAATTTTCAGTTATTACAAAGCAAAATTTGTTCCTAAGCCCTATACAAAGTTAATTAATAATTTTAGTCCTTTCAAACTATGTATTCACGTCACTGAAAACTGCTAAAACCAGGTCAATTATTTACTCGCTTTCCTCTCCCTAAAACAATTTCATCATAGTTCAGTCATCTATGTAGTACTACTAATAGTTTTTCTTCAGCGCTTATTTCATCTCTAGACTTCTCTTTGGAGAAGGGGAAGAATACATTATACAACCACATTGCACTGTGATGATCTTTGGTATTTAAGAGGTACTTCAGTGTTTAGGATTTACTAGGGCACTGGAAACAAGACAAGAAAAAAAAACCTCCAGGAATTCCCTAAAGGAGTATATAGTACCTATTGTGAAATTTCTGAAAAAACAGTCACAGCTGTATAGTCCAGTTAATGTTATATTATCAGATTATCTGAAGGGCTGTATAGCAACCCAGATTTTTATTTCATGAAGGATTGTGTTTTTGCTGTCACAGTGAATGTGACAAGTAAGAACTCTGACATGTAACATAAAGATAGTCTGAGAGTTTTGTGCAAATGGTGGCTCCTAGCAGCAAAAAGACAGTGATTTGTTTGATATTCAAATTAATGTTTTGCCATGCTAAGCTATGATTAATTATGTTATTAAACATAGTGCTCATTAATTCGTGAAAAGTACTCTACATCATAATACATGGAGCTTAAAATTTATCAGCTACACAAAACGTGATTTCCAGTGATAAAAGCACAGCTCCCATAGCATCCTACAGATATCTGAGGATCCTGAAATGTCAGAGAAAGAAATCTGCCATAGGTGATATAAAAACATTGAGTAGTCTGGTACTTGACAGAACAGGGATACAAATAATCTCTACAGATCAGCTTCATTGCTCAGTGAAGGCTCCTTAGTCTCTAGAGGAAGTTTCTGACCTAAGTAGTCAATATAACTTGTCTTGGTTTGATCTCGATTTGATCGCTGTCCGAAAAATTGCAAAAGGCAAATGGACATGAAGAAAAGTATATATCCACTTTGGTATGGATGTATTTACTTGTAAACTTCAACCTCCATGTGCAGGCTCACAGCTAACATTGTCATACAGTGAATATTTATAGAACAACTTAGTTTGAAAGAAGCTCTGGGAGGTTGTCTGGAAGTCGCTACTCAAACTCTGAAGTTAGAGCTCATTCCCTCTCCAAGGATGGAAATGCACAGCTTTTCTGATGGTCTGGGCACCTTCTGTTTGCTCAGGAAAGACCACAAAATAGAAAAAAACATACTATTCCTATAATAACTGTTTTCCAAACAGTGTTGTATTCCATTCGTCTTTCTAACACAAATTAAAGTGCATTCGCTGTATTCTATAAAGCTTTCATTTGCTTCGGAAATACAGCTTCTAGTTTTATTGCCTAGCACTAGGAGTTTTTGCAAATGTGTGGGTCTTGAATTATGCAGACTTACATGACTGCAGTTTTCACAGCTGTCAGACTGAGTTTGCTTTTTAAAAACTTCCTCAAGAATCAGGTGGTGGAAAAGTATTTTACTTGGTCGTTCAGATGACGAGATGTTTTTACCCAAGCAGTTTTGTAATTAACAATATTAAGCAGCTCAGATGTAAACAAACCAAAATACAGAATTTACTACCAATTGTAGCTCATTATACTGACAAACTTTAAGCTTTTGGGGGGGGAACAAAGAGGTCAGTGAAAGTAGAATTTAGTTGTGGAGGGTTTTTTTGTTTGGTTGGTTTTTTTAATTAACATGAAGATAACAATTATATACATACACACTTATCCCCTTCCTCTGCAGTCACTATACAGGACTATCTGGAAAGTTACGGTAGCTGTAACAATCCAACATCAGCCACGCCGGGTTCGCACAAGAAGCAGACTGCAGGAGGAGGAGGCAAACTTTCTGGGGTTCAGTGTGGGCACACTTGCTTCCCAACTGGCCCTGAGCAACGTTGATGTCCTCTGTCCCTACAGCTATTTCTTGTTGTCCTCCCCTGGGGGGACAGATCTCCTCCCAGCGTCCTTGCTCCCTGACCTCATTCTATCAAACGAGTTAGAAAAAGGTAATGTTAGAAATGTATTCAGAAGTGGTTAGGCTCACCAGGATCATTTTGCTGAAGCGGCCAGGAAGCAGGCAGCGCAAATCGGGTGAGGGATCTGCGGGGGCGGTGGTGCGGGTTGCTGAAGCACCGGGGGTGGGCAGCACTGCAACATAGCTGTCTGTCTTTGACTGGCTTTCGTAGGATGTCATTTAACCTCTCGGTGCCTTGAGTTCTCCGTCGATGAATTAAGAATAGAACCACTTTGCGGGTATAATGCAAAGCTTAATTAAGAGTTGCAAAGTATTTTTGTGGCTCCACAGAGAAGGGCTCTCATGGTGCAAAAATTCATCAGGTGCTGAAATTGTAAATCCTTTAACGACAGAGCCTTGGACTCCTGAGATCTTCCACCAGGTGACTAAAAGAAGCGCCGTGAACAAACGTTGATGAGAACGCTACTGGCAACAAAAATAACAACAGTGTACCAGGGTGTTAGTTTGGGCCAGATCTTCCTGCTGATGACTTTTAAAGAAAAGAGAATTTCAGTGGCTTGGTATCATTTAAAAAAGAAAGTATTGAAATTCTGAATCCTAAAAAGTATCTTCTTAACCTGTGCTTAACTTAGGTTACAAATGGAACTGCACTCGTGGGTAAGTCACCCTTAAGGGTCACAAAATTAAAAAATACAAGTAATTGTGAACTTTAGTTCTGTATTTTCCTTGTATCACTGACTTAAGGGACTTCATTGTGGCACCCCATTAGTCAACTTTAGATAAGTTGAAGTTGACTTCATCATTTCCTGCATACAAAATGCAATAGTTCCTGATACCTATGGAGCACATATACCTGGGTTGTTCAAAAGTCGTCTAAAAACATGTGTTCGGTCCCCAGTCACAGTTCTGCTGAAGGTGATTCTCTTTCCACTTGCACTTGTATCAGCCGTGAGTGTCACAGCTGAAGTTAATGCTTTCAAATACTGTATTTACAGAGTTCTGCATTTAGTAATAACAAGTTTTTCTTTGGTTTGCTGATGTAGGATGCTTTGTACGTCAATTAAGAAAAATCTGGAACTGCTAATACTTAAAGGCTTGTCCTTTGACTACTTCAAAAACAAACCACTATGTTTTCTTGGGCCAGTCATCCCTTTATTCTACGCAAATGAATGTATGTTAATATGTTTCTTTCTATTTTACAGTAAAAATTGATGAGTTGTGTTAAAATATCCTAATATTTCTGTATGACTTTGTCAGAAATGTGAAATCTCCGTATTAAGTAGGTCAGTTCTAGAACTGGTTCTAAGAAGGAAAATAAAGCAGGTTGGATTTCACATATCTCTAACTAGAAAATATTATAGACACAGAGAAAACTTTTCTGTAGAGATGTATGAAGTGTTTTTTATTTTCACAGTGGTGCAGGAAGTAGTAGAAAAGAGAGGTGAAAACAACTAAACCAACCCAAACCAAACACACATTAAAGTTTACATTGTCTGTATTTCAGTTTGCAAAGTGTTCAACAGTTACTCCATTATTGCTACTTAACAACCAGACAACCTGGTGAGGGAGAACAGCATTTTCTGTGACAAGAATTACGAGAAAAGTTAATGCAAACTTCAAAGAAAATCTGAGAATTTCAAAAAGATGTTTTTGTTCCTTGTCCATCTTAAAAATAGCAATCATGACTTACATTACAACTGTGCTTCAGCTGTATTTAGTACACTTGGAAAAATATTAATAAAACATGTGAATCTAATAGGCAGATTAAAAGGAGAATTGGATACAATACAAGCCAACCGTTCCTTAATAACTAATAAATTTTTAATTACAACTTTCTGAAATGCAGGAAATTCTCCCCCCTACTCACACTCTTTTTGTCCGATCACATGTACATGAATGAAACTTTAAAAAATTAAGACATAAATTCATGGTGATATAATTTATCTTCTTTGGTTTAAAAATATCACATTATGAACATACCTTCGTTTACTGCTTTGCCACTGTTTAGCTCTGGACTGTGCATGCCTTCACAGCCAATTAAAAGTAGCAGTTTTCCAAATGAACTAAACAAAATGTAGCATTTTACTGGTATGTTTAACTACAGGTACAAGCATGTGATATGGAACTTTTTTGGCTAATATCTAAAATGTCATTACCTGAGACAAACATTTTTTATTTTAAGAATAATGCACTTGGAATGTAAATACTTTCTGCTAAAAATACTCTTTATCCAATACCTACATTAAACCTCTAAAATGGCTCTACCATTGCATTCCAGTTTTGGCAACTCTAATGTACATTGCAGGGACATGTACTGTTTACATTTTGGATAACTAAAGAAACTATCACTATAGTTAACAAAAAATATTAGAATATTCAAAATCCCTGTTTTAATACAACTCATTCGTTAGTTTGTTGTAAAATTATAACTCTCAAAACCCACTTTTTTTCTTTCTAGCATAGAGCTATTGGGGCTAAGGTTTCTGCATTTCTGTAGGGTATAAATATGTACAATTTTTCTCTACAGTTTAAGATGGAAAATGACTTTATCATGTGATTCATTTAGTAAAGGTTTTCAGCAAGTTTTCAGGGCTTCAGTTAGCCCGGTTGGCATTCTTGATGTAAACATAATTTCATTGTCTTTGATAGATTGTTTAGAGTCAGACCAACAACTTTACAAACTTGACTCTATTCCACTAAGAGCAGTGGATGGCTAGTGCTGCATGGAGAAACATCCTTTGTCTACTGGAAACTTGCAGAACTGCAGAAGATGCATTTGAAGTAGTATGATATTTTGTTATCATATCAGACGAAAGATTCCAGGGATTTTTTTGGTTTATTTTGCCTTCATTTGTATTGATTTTCTTAGAATTTTTATTTTGTTTTCTAATGGAGCAGTTGGCCAATTCAATGAAAGAAGTATTTTTCTTTTTGTTGAAAAATCCCCATCTACTTTTTTAATAGTCTAGAATAAAACAAGGTGAAACATAAAATATTTCTCTTGGCCACAGACCTTTCCAAATCAGAATTATATCTGAATTTCTGGTGATTCTTTTCTTTCTCTAAAAATACATGTCAAGGTATGTTGACTTTTCAATATATTTGTTCAAAACAAAGCAAAACATCATAGAATCATAGAATCATAGAATAGTTTGGGTTGGAAAGTGCATTTAAAGGTCATCTAGGCCACCCGCCCTGGAATGAGCAGGGACCCCTTCAACCAGATCAGGTTGCTCAGAGCCCCGTCCAGCCTGGCCTTGAGTGTTCCCAGGGATGGGGCTTCTACCACCTCTCTGGGCAACCTGTGCCAGTGTTTCACTACCCTCACTGTAAAAAATTTTTTCCTTATATCTAGTCTGAATCTGCCCTCCTTTAGTTTAAAGCCATTTCCCCTAGTCCTGTCGCTACAAGTCCTGCTAAAAAGCCTGTCCCCATCTTTCTTATAAGCCCCCGTTAAATATTGGAAGGCCGCAATAAGGTCTCCCTGGAGCCTTCTCTTCTCCAGGCTGAACAACCCCAACTCTTTCAAGTCTGTCTTCATAGGAGAGGTGTTCCAGCCCTCTGATCATCTTTGTGGCCCCTCTCTGCACCTGCTCCAACTAGACCCGTGTCTCTCCTGTGCTGAGGACCCCAGAGCTGGACGTGGTACTGCAGGTGGGGGCTCACCTGGGCGGACTAGAGGGGCAGAATCACCTCGCTTGACCGGCTGGCCATGCTGCTTGTGATGCAGCCCAGGTTATGGTTGGCTTTCTGGGCTGCGAGTGCACATTATCGGCTCGTGTCCAGCTTTTCATCCACCAGCACCCCCAAGTCCTTCTCAGCAGGGCTGCTCTCAACCCCTTCACCCCCCAGCCTGTATTGATACTGGGCATTGCCCTGACTCAGGTGCAGGACCCTCTACTTGGCCTTGTTGAACCTCATGAGGTTCATATGGGCCCACTCCTTAAGCTTGTCCAGGTCCCTCTGGACGGCATCCTGTCTCTCAGGCATGTCAACTGCACCACTCAGCTTGGTGTCATCCGCAAATTTGCTGAAGGTGCACTCTATCCCACTGTCCGTGTCATTGATGAAGATATTAAACTGTAGTGGTCCCAATATGGACCCCTGGGGGACACCACTCGTCACTGATCTCCATCGGGACATTGAGGCATTGACCACTACTCTCTGGAAGCGACCGTCCAGCCAATTCCTTATCCACCAAATAGCCCACCAAATCCATATCTCTCCAATTTAGAGAGAAGGATGTTGTGGAGGACCATGTCAAAAGCCTTACAGAAGTCCAGAGAGATGACATCCGTAGCTCTTCCCTTGTCCACTGACGCGGTCACTCCATTGTAGAAGGCCACTAGGTTGGTCAGGCAGGACTTGCCCTTCGTGAAGCCGTGCTGGCTGTCTTGAATCACAGGAACTGTGGTACATGATCATACAGGTTGTCAGTCTGGGCAAGTCTCCTACCTCTGGCAGTCCTAAACCCATCACAGGAAGCTGCAAGAATACTCAACGTGAACAAGTGGGAAGCAGCCTTCTCACAAAGGAATTGTGGCAGATCATGAATGACACTCCATTATGCAGGAAGCTTAAATCTTTTCTGTAATGCTTTTTTAGTAGATTTCTAATTTAAAAAAAAAATTTTTTTTTTTTTGTAGCTCCATAAGTGTCTCTTTGAAAACTTGTGTGTGGTTTACATTCTTTTTAAGATATGTTTTTGGGAACTGAGTTTTTTCTTATAATTTTTTATAATTTGGGGTGGGGGGTTGTTTGTTTTTCTGAGGGGGAATAAAGGTTGAAGTACAATGTAAAACTACACTTCCAGTAAAAATAAAACATTCTGATATGGATTTCATTATGTATTTTATGAAAACAAGATTTGCCTTGATGAAATTAAAGTTTGTCTTTAATTGCTTTTACTGCACTTCCTTAATGTTCTCTTATATCAAAAGGAAGCAGCTTTGCTTCTGTACTCTGAAGCTTTGTGCATTTGGCATGATTCTGTTCAGTCATCCTTTCTTACCTGTTTGCTGGTTCTTTTTTTTTTCCCCTCACCTACCGGTGTCTCTCCATGGGTTTACTTTCCATGTTTCTAATAATTTCTCCTACCTATTTCTAAGCTTACGTTAGTACATGAGGTAGAGAAATATCCCATTTAATGAAGTCAGAATTACGCACTTTCAACCATCATCCGTATCTGTAATATCTCGGTTATTTGTTCCTTATACCCTTCTGTTTTCCTGTCTCTCTTATTCCTGTCTACATCACTAAACGGATACATCTTTGTGTACACTTGCGGTTTTCCTCCCCCCTCTCATCTTATCTTTTGATATTGCTTCTATTCAGAAGCAAATAATACCAAAATTAGAACTATTATACTTTGATTTCAATGACATTTTTCAACAAGAAATTTGGAAGAAAATAGCTTTTCCTTGCTTTTTTAAGGACTGAACAAAAATTGTACCAAAATGTTTCATGACAAAAAGAATGTAGTTTAAAAAAAAGCAGAGAAAAGCAGAGAAACAGCTTGATAGGACTCTATGGAAATAAAGAAACTAAAAAAAAAAAACCCAAACCACCCAAAAGAGAAAAATCCCCTTCAGTGCGCATTCCATGCTCTACCTGAGGGCTCCTAAACCTACTCTGTGGCACTCTGTGCCACTGAGAGTTGTGTGTCCTCACTTGCACAGACAGTAGGATGCTGTCAGTGGAGCAATGGGCCCAGGAGAAAAAAAAAACCCTTATTAGCTTTGCCACTGGCCTAATGTTGAATCCTTGCCCATAACTCCGTCCTCTGTTCTTCTATTCCACTAGTTTGGATCAGAAAGTTTGTTTTCTTTCTTTCATTTTTTCTTATATTAGGACTGTGATGCTTGATTTCCCTGCAGACTTCTGCAGAGCAGGGGTACAAGAATACCGGGAAGGAGAGAACGATGTACCATCTGCCCTGTAGGCCCCTCTGACCGCGGCAATAGCAGAGGAAGGGCACACAAGCTTGGTCCCTTTCTGCGCTCCACTGACCCTCAAGCTCCACTGCATCTTTGATCATTTGACTAGGGACGTTACAAGGACTATTCCCTTCTACTTCTTTTACTATCTATTTATGGAACTATTGTCCATGATTTGTCTCATCTCTTCTCTGTCCTGCTGATACTGTCTGCTGCTGTGACCCCTCTGCCAGGAATTTCCAGAAGTTCCCTGCCCCCTATATGAAAAAGTGCTGTATTTTATTTGTTTTAAATTGTATCTTTACTAGTTGTATTGGTTTACTCTAATTGCAGTATTGCAAGTTTTGATGAAAGTCAGTTCTGCATAAGCCTTATGCACCACATTCCTGATTTTGCAAATCTTGATTAGGTGCCCCTTCGGTCTTCTTTCCAGATGGAAGATACCCAAATGCTCCTTTTATTCTCTCCTGGTAAGGGAGTTTTGACACATTCTTGATCAGTATATTTGCCCTCTTCCAAATTTTCTTTAGCACTACTGTATCTTTCCCGAGATGCCAGGAACAAGAGCACACACAGTGCTTGTAGCTTGTAAAGATTTCATACGATGGCAAAAGGACATTTTCTGTCTTGTTTTCAACAGTGCTATACAGATAATTAGCAAAAACATATGAAAAATGTATGTGGCTTTCAAACTAGTGCTTTCAGGCTGAGGATCTCAGTTCAAACCTGGGAGTTACATTGGTGGAGTCCTTGGTCCTCTGAACCGAAGGGGGCCGATTGCAATTCCCTTAGCAGAACGGCAGTGTGGGATTTAAAATCCGGGGGCAGATCGAGTTGAAACCACAGCATGCTTAGACACGTTCTCAGAGCCAGATATCTGAGAAACAATAGCAACAAAGACACAGTATGAAGTAGAGAGCTGTGAGTGCCGAGGGCCATGTACGTCTTGTGTGAACAGTGAAACCACACTGTTACCTACGTTTAGGTATGGCTACCCGTCCTGCAGTCACATTCCTCAAAGGCTGCTTAGCAGATTTTTTTTTCAGCAAGCCTTATCAGCTCTAAAGCTACATTTTAAAAAGGTTTAAATTTTATTCTTAAGTGAATGTGAACTTGCAGAGACTCAAAGGTGGCAAAATCCTCAAATCAGAAATGATACATGAATTTCAGTTCCCTGCTTAATTTGTCATTCACCCAAAGGCACACGGAACCACAACCACAAAGATGTAAAACTTTGGCAGTTTCAAATAGTATGGGAAATAAGTTAAAATAAATTGTCTTCCTCCCCCCCCAAAAGCATTTTGTTTGTTTTCAAGGTTAGGATAATTAAACTACTTCTGATTTGACGTATTGCTGCATACTGCAAGCCTTCACTGTCTTCAGATAGTGATTGGTTTTAGGCATATATTTCAGATCTACAGTTTCAAGAATGCCATTCTTTTTCCTGTCTCTGCAAAAAAATAAATCAGAAGATCATGAGTCTTATGAAGCATGAACAGTCAAAGATGCCCTTTGAGTCTCTTGTATTTTTATTACTTTTGAGTTAATAGCTGAACATTTTGAGAAATTTCTCTTTTTTAAAAACCAGTAGTTTCCAAAGTAATCAGGACCTTTTGAAAATATAAAATTTAAAAATGCTTAAGGCTCTGAACTTCATTTTGTTAATACATTACTTGCCTTGAGTTTTCCATTTTGGAAGATGGAATATCAAGATTAAGGATATTAAAATTGGATCTGAATATTAGCTTATTTTGAAGATATCTTCTAAAGAAAACAACGTCCACATGGATGTTTCTCAGTTGCAAAGACAGAATTGTTTGTTGTCTCCTATTATCCAGATAGAGTTGGTTAGAATTCCCTCTGCTCTTAGGGAAATCAAAAAGAGCCTTACGTCTGTACAGCAACAAGATTACTGGAAAAGCTAGACATTGTACAGACATTAGGGCAATCTATCACTGGAAATTGTTTAGTTGTTGCATAGTTACATAGGGTGGTTCACCAGAGATTTGCACTGGCAGATGGTAAGCCTCATAAAAATTACATGTGGTGTATCCACTTTTACTTTTCTTTCAAATTGTCTTTATTCCCTAAGGAGAGAAGGGGTGGCTTTTCCTTGTCGATTGTTTCCCTTTACAAATCCGGGTCAATTTTTTCAGCTCAGATTCTGCCATAAAGCATTCCTTTGGCCGGATCCTGAAACCAATGGAAACCCAAGTCTCTCAGTGGTGGCGGCAGCCGCGGCAGCGGCGGCGGGGCAGGAGCTGCCCTGCGAACCTTCCCGTGCTAGATGGGGCTGTGGGACACCCCCTTCTGCAGGGCTGGTCTCGCAAGAGGCAACGTCTCAGCTACACGAGGGTAGAAATCTGGGCCTTCACCAGGAAAAGCTAGTCAGGCACCCAGCCCAGGCGAACAAGCAAAAATTTTCAAGATAACTTTGTCTGAGTCTAAGCATGTTAATGGAGTGCACGAGAGGATACCGACCATGTTTTTTGCAAAAAATTCTCTCTTGACTAAAATTATGATTCAGTCATTAATTGAGAGTTCCAGTTGAACAACACATGATATATTACACCACATATGAACAAAAAAAAAAGGGATTGAAAATTTAAAAATTAATGGCAGGGATTTTTTTCTGTATGTGAATATGTAGGCAAAAAGATGAAGCAAGTTACAGCAACGTGGAATTGAAATACAGCGTTATTACAGGATATGAACCAAGAGATGTCATATTGCAGGAGAAAATCTTAAACTTGAGATTCCAGTAATTTGTTTTAGACTCATGTTTGGAAAATTACTTTCGTGAGGGGCAAAAGAAAACATATATGTCTCAATGCCTTTATAGAATTCCTCTGATTTTTTTCTCTTTTCTAAAATGAAAAAATAAGTAAGATCTCACATAAGAATAAAGAGTATATTCTGTATTAGAAACCAAGGAAATGGTATGTAGAGACTACATTTTCCAAAGAAATTTTGGCTTAGGAATCCCATTTATACTCATGAGAATATAACTGTCAAGTTCTTAAAGCTGTATTTAAAATGTTGGACTAACTGAGCTAATTTGCAGATCTCCAAGAAAATTAAGCCAGACTTTTTTGTGTTTTTTTTCCAGAAGCCTGCCAATGCACTTTCATTTCCTTAGCGATACAGAGCATCTATACAAAGTGGAAGGCGTAGTTATCCCGGAACGTACTCTCTCTTAATTGTAAACCCCTGCATTTAGACATTTACCTTAGGGAACAATAAGGGAAAGAAATCCTGCAGTAGCTATTTTACGTAAAACCTCATAGACTGAAGCTTACAGAATATTTCATTGTCTTCTTCAGTGCTTTTCCTTTATTATCTTCTATCTGATCTTATGCTCTTCCTCTTTTCAGGGAGGGGGATGTGGTGTGAGGGGCGGGAGTGCTGGGCAGATGTGCTATTATAGCAACTGCTACCAGTTACCAGACCAAAAATGGGTGATGAAGTCCAAACCTGACTTTTTGACTCTTTTACCTGAGGCTGGTTGTTTTCACGGATTTCTCAGGTTGTTCTCAGTCTTTTCTAGTCGTTCTCTTCATTGTATTCTCCAGAGGCTCAATAGATGACCTGAAGGAAGGCCACCTGCCGCAGCGCCAGCATTCTTCCCTTCACAGTCCAGTTTTATTCATCTGTAAAGAAAGGTCATTACCTCTTTTTCAGTGAGTCTCAAATATTATTAATGCTTTTTTTTTTTTTTTTCAAAGAGCCTGTTTTGGGGGAATGGGAAGAAGAGCTTCGTTAAACTTTTTGCAGCAGTTTTACATGATATAGTACCAACCAAGACTGTCCTTCTGAGAGGTGACAATATTTTCCTTTCTTTCTTTCTCAGCAGTTTTCTGTACTGCATGATCAAAATTCACACTATGAAAATTCTGTATATTTTCCATTTTGTTAGGTAAAATGCCTAAGTATTTTGTGAAGTTTCGATTCAGGAAATAATATCTGAAACACTGGTAAAACACTGCTTGAGAGCTGAATATAGAGAATCTCCTTAAATTTTCACAGGTAAGTAAGAAATAAGTAAGGACATATTTCCAGACATACTTGGTAAGATATAGGTGGGCTGCATATACATGGGGATGTTTTGGTTAAGAGAGAGACATGAGTCCTGCAGTTACACTACAAGTGTTCTACAATTTTTTAAAAAGTAACTTGGCAACCTTTTTGTCAAAGAGGGTACAGAAACATATGTTTCTGAGCTCTCATATACTTCCACACTGAAGAATGGGGCACCTGGACGGACTTTCCTTTTGCCACAACCAAAACACTTCAACAGTGACTTCACCTTCATTAACCTGGAAAGTCATCACTCTAAATGAACCATGAATGAGATAATCTTGGATACGTTAAGCCAGCCTGTGGGCTGACAGATTTTATTTCCTTGTGTGTCTTGTTTCTGAGAGTGAAAAGTAAATAGTGAATTTAACACTCCGATTTCCTGTATCAGTTTTCAACAGTATTGTAAATTAGCACACCATTAAAGGAACAATGAGAAGTCAGTCCAACCTAGTTTCAGTTAGAAATGTCTTTAACGTAGATACCTGTCCCCTTAACTAGCCTGTGGCTATGAGAGTACACATGCTGCCTTCAAGTAGCAGCAGAAACATCAAAAGCTGTAGCATTCATGTGCATGCATTTTACAGAAGTAAGCAGTATTGGTTGCTTCATTGGCACTTGCTGTTTGTCAGTGAATATCAAGACATTCAGTCTCAGCACAGAAATAAAGCGTGTGGACACTCCTGTTACCTGAGCCCCATGGAAGTGGAGGTCTAGGATGTTTTTTTCACAGGGAGTCTTCTTGTTGCATCAGCTTTACTGGTTAATCGCTGCAGTACAAATTAGCCGCTGAGTTATAACTGCTAAGGCTACTAAGTGTTAGAATATTAATCCTTCTGTTTCTAGCTTTGCCTGGAATCCCCCTATGTTTGCTGAGAATGGCACAAAGGATTATGTGCTTAGTACATTTCTGTTGAGGATCCAGAAGACCTTCAGGCACACTAAGTTTTTAATTATTATTCTTTTTTTAATGACAAGGTATTTTGAAATGAATGAACTTGAAGTGGTAGAATAGAATAGCGGTTTAACTTTCATAGGAACTCATTCTGGTTGATATACTGGTTGTGATCCTTGGTTTCTTAAGTCAAAAAGGGCACAAAGAGCTGCTCTAGAGCGGCTAGAGATTTATCTTCAAGGGTTATTTGTAGGCCACAACCAGCTTTTCATAGTTTTCCTTGCCAGAAAGGACATCACTGGAGCATGCTGCATGCCAGTTTCTGACATGGCCCATAAAATGTTAGACTTTAACTTGCAACGAGATGTTAACACTGCCCCGAAATCTGCCCTGCTCTCGGGAACAGAAAGACAGAAGTTCTCCATGCTGCCTTAAAATCTGCCACTGCTTCAAGTGTTCTTGAAGTATTGCCCAATTTGTTGTTGTTTTCACTTGTTGCTTTGTCAGCGCTTCCAGTAAGGAAATGTTACAAACAGAAAAGTTTCTCAGTCCTGTAGAGACTGGTAGAAAATGCTGTCTTCTGTTTCAATAGGAAAGATTGACTCTGACTCAACACTGATGCCAAGCAATACATTAATGTGAAATCAGTCCTGTGGAAATCAGAGGGGTTGAGAGCTAAATCACATGCTCAATCCCAAATAAGCAGGGAGCAGAACTGAGGGTGAGGGTTAAAATTAGCGTTTGGAGAAGCATTTGAGAGGCTGAATGCTTGAATTTCAGACTGAATGATTTTTCATTTCATAGATACTTTAACAGATGCACTTGGTTCAATAGAGAGCAATCTGGATATCAGCATTAATACTATAATATTCCATTATGGTCAGTACATTTATAATGAATACATGAATTATTAAAGCCAGTGTTTCTTCTATAGTTTCCTACAGCAGCAGTTGGGTATTTCCAGGCTAATGCAATCCTAGGATATATCAAGCAAATTTTTTTCTAATAGAAGTAGGGAAGTATTTAAGGACGTTGTACTAAACACCAGTGTACTGTGTACATCTGGTGCTCCGGAAAGATAAATTTGTGCAGGAACCAATGCAGAAAAAGGCTCCTAGGTTGATCGTGGTGATAAAGAACTAATCTTATTGGCAGAGACTAAAAGTATTTGACTGAATTCACCCAGTTGAAAGCTCCCTATAGATACCTCAGGGGAGCAAACATCAGAGAAAAAGAGTTATATAAACTAAAGGACTGTGCTGATCCAAGAATACATTACTCTGAACTGGTAGTGAATATGTTTGCAAGTTGGTTTCTAAACATCCAGTCAATGAAACTCTTGTATTTTTTTCTAAACAGCGTAGTGAGAGCAAGAAAGTAACTCCCTTTTGAGATGGTTTTGGATGACCTTTTATTAAGAGAATTATATGAAGTAATTACTTGCAATAGCTGAGGATGAGACTCTCTGGTTCAGGCCTTCCCTTCAAGGCCAATTCTTGTGAAGACTTTTTGTACAGTGAAAGTAGTGTCTTGTCTTTTTTTTCACTGTAAAAAAAAAAAAAAGAAAAAAAGGAATTCTGTCTTTCCTTGCACATCAGAAGCCAGTGACTTGGGCAATTGTGCGTCTCACCAGAATGAGTGCTCTTTGAGGAGGAAACATTTTAGAAGGGCTGAAGGAGCTCAGCACTGGGTGTTGGGGGTAAGGAGGTTTCTGGACCGAGAGGAAATTGCTGCTACGGCTAGGTTGGAATGAGGGAGCACCTGTCCTGGTAGCAGTGCTGCAGCTGGGTCTTCCTGCAGCTCTCCTCCGTTCCTTCATTACAAAGTTGCTTCTCACTCCAATAAGTCTAAATAAGCAATTAGATAACATAATGCACTTGTAATTATCCCTAGTCACCTCCTACCTTTCCTATCTTTTCTCCTACCTTAGAGCCAATTCAGTCTTTTTAAAGCCCAGCTAAACTCCTTTTCATTGCAAAACTTCAGGAGACAAAGGAATTGTTTAACCTGGCCACCAGTAGGCAGATTCCTGGCCCTAACATTAATTTCTTCTTCAGTATCTCCCCAGTCTGGTCCACATCAGCACATTCTTCAGTTGCTTCTGCTGTTTGGTCTTGGCACTCACGATTCCGTATGAGTGAACTGCTTCATTAAGTCTTTGTATTTTTCTTTGCTAGGAGGTGTAATTGCTGTGTATGTGTCAATAATATTTTACAGATGTTTACAGTGATTATATCTAATTTAATTGGTTCATTTAAGGGCTGCCAGGGCAATGTCACATGAGTGCTGGCTAGCAACAGGCAGTTGCTGAAAAGTTGGAGTATTTGCTGGTTGTTCTTGTTAAATATATTCCAAGAAGTGAACTTAGGTGTTGCCTGGAAGCAAAATGAAGAAACAGATGTTATTCAGGTGTGTTGTATGCAGGGGAGGGTGTCCAACACTTCACAGCCAACATGGATTGCCTGTGATGGAGATTGATAAAAGTACTGGAAAACATGTTGCATTTTGCAAGTCTTTAATTTTGGATAGTTGTAGGAAGAACAGAGACAACAAATGCCTGTGCTTTTGTATCCTGCATCACACAATATTGCTCTTGTAAAGAATTTACACACCCTCTGTTAGCCAGAATTCTCCTCTTGGAGAGGAACAGAAGCTTCACAAAGGGCCTAGACATGAGTACTACACTGGGAATATAGGGAATGGAAAAAGAGAATGGGGAATAAAGCAGATCTAAAGAAATAACGGAAGGTAAAACTGGGAAATTAAACACTGGAAGGATTAGCTAAGTGAACACCTGCCTTCTGGCTGTTGGAAAGGAACATTTTCTAGTTTGAGACTGATAATTGATTATTAAAGGTGGCATAATATTTTTCATTTATATTTCACTTTAACTGCACTGCAGGCAATCCTCATGTAGAGAAATAATTTCTTCTCAAAGCCCAAGAGGTTACAGATAATTACTTTAATAGTAATTGAATTGTGTCTTATTATCAGTATCATATAAGAATTATATGTGAAAATGCACTAGTGATGATATGTAAGGTTTCAATTGTACTTAAAGTGATACATGCTTCAATTATATGTCAACTGAAATTAGTACTAAACCTAATGAAAACTATACATGCTCCTGTGTATTCTCTCTTTAAAGCCACTGTGAGTCTTGCAATCCATTCAGTGTGGCACTGGCCTGTGTACTACAGACTAACATTGCTGTTGTGAACCAGCATTACCTTTATGCCATACAATAGCAATCTTTCACGTCCACGTCACAGCACAGATGCTCTAAACTTCTATGTATAATACCATTATAGAAATCTGACACAAAATTTTGGGACTAAATATCTTGACCCAAATTATTCCTCCATTTCACATCTAGATAGACTATTGAAATGAAAAGAAGGTCTGTCCAAAACTGCAGTTCAGCAAATAGGCCAAAAAAAAATCACGGCACATCTACAGTCTGGAGCTCATGAGCATAATTCATACTCAAGTATGTACAACAAAAATAAAGGGTGAAGGGGGATGTCTTTTGTGAAATGGATTAAAGAACACAGAGTTAAGTAATCTGAAGTATAATTCTACTGCAGTCAGTTGAACTTTATGGCAGAAGAAATAAGGCTGATGTGCAAAAAAAAGGTTTCCAGTCTTATTGTTACTAAAGTAAGACGTCAAAAAAGAGAAGGGAACAAAGTAGAGAGGCTGACTAGCATAGCATGTCCAAATTGCTTCATGACTAGTTTGAATGCATTATTTGTGCATCAAATAGCAATTTAAAGGTTCAAAAATGACAAGAAATTTCACATAACTGACTCAATAACTGTACATGTAAATATTTTGAGCAATATTTTTATTCCCTTTATTTTAGACACACTAAAAGTCACAGGTATTGGTAAAACCTGAACGTTTTCTGGATCTAATCTAATTCTGCTGTTCACATTTATTGTACAAATAATATGGGATAAATTACCAAACCTATTCTGTATGCAGCCTTGACTGTGATGCCAGAAATGCATTTGTGTATAATAGCACAGTTTTAAAATCTAGCCTGCAGGTACATGGATAGGCATTGTTTTTACTGTCCAGAATGAATATTTTGTATTTTCTAGGTGTATATATCATTAAATGATCAAGCTTTAATAAATGTCCTCGTTTGAAATAAAAAGTAATTTTACAGATACCATTTGATTTTAATGGATGTGCCTCTCCTCCCGCCAAAGTCAATGGGACTTAAAACCTTAACTATGATGAGAACAGTAATGGGCCTCATGCGTTTTGTCCTATTTTTCCTGATATATCATGTGTAAATTCCAGGGAAAGGGCAGGGAGACAGAAAGGCAGAGCACCCTTTCTTTGGGAATTTCAGTGAAATAAGGTTGGGGTAGCCTTTATTCTATTTTTTGGGTGGTGGTGGTGGTGGGAATATTGCCCTCTTTTTACACAGTGATTACTGTAACCCAGTAAATGTGACCTTATTATACTCTTCACATAATTATTAAGAATACTGATAGATTTCTTATTCCCCATCTTGGCTTTATTTTCTCTTTCTTATTGTAATTTATAAAGGTAAACTATTACATAGTTTTGTATATCAAGGGCAAACCAAGCTTGGCCTAATCTCTAGCATGGCTATGATGCGGCTGGGTCTCTGTGATTCACCAGTAGCTACACAAAGAGCCAGAAGGGTGAAACAGTAACAGAGAAAAATTTAAAAGGCTACTTGTTTTAAAACCCACGTTTATTATGACTGTAGGGAAGTGAAGGTAAGTGCTAGCCTTGGCCTGATAACAGGAATAGTATGATGATTATCTATTCACATTCAGCATTCACACTCCTGCAATAATTATTTATTTTGAAAGCAACACCAAAACAGACCATTACATGATGAGGGATAGTGCTTGAGAGTTGCTCGTACCCTCCTTAGTGCTGAAGTGTTCTGGTAACTGTGAGGTCAGCATGACAAACATATGAAGGAATGTCTTGTAAAGAGGAGAAAATACACTCCTAAAACACATAACTTACGCACAGAGTGGGTGAAAAATCTTTTCGTCGAGATCCACCTCACCAGCTGCATGAAATGTGCTTTGCTCTGCTATTCCTAGGCTTCAAACTATATTTGCCCACCTTTTTCTGTGTAACCTTTCTGAAGAAAATATTTGAAGTGTGGCTAAAGTAGACATCATAACTGTGTTAACTCTTACACTTGGAGCTGAAGGAGGAATAAATATTTTACTCCCTTGCCAAAGTGAAAAGCTGAGAAGCAACTAGTTTCATTGAAACTCTGCTTACAGTTTTGGGGGTTCCTTGCTGTTGAAAACTTCTTTCTAATCTTCATGCAGCATTTTACTGAATGTCAAGCTATACTTTAAACATCTGCAGAAGGCGGCAAGAGAATGGATTACTGAAAGACTGAGGTATTTTGTCACTTGTTCTCAGTCTGGGACCCAGATTCAATTCCCTCCTCTGCCTGAAGCAGTTTACACTCATGTTTCCCACTTCCCAGAAGAGTGCCCTCGCTATCAGGATGTTCAGTGTTTCTGGGTGGGATCTCTCAAATTCCCTTGTTAAACCTAATCCAACTCTCACGGGAGAATCCTACTTTCTGGTTAATACATGGGGGCTTTACCTCCTGCATTAAGCAAGTTAAGAGAGCGCTACAGTGAAAGAGAAGCATCTTATTCCCTCCTCCCCTCTCTTACTGCACGCTCCCGTCAGCCTTTGTATTCGGACGAGATTGAGCGTGGCGAGGGGATGTCAGACCAGCTTCCTAGACCAAAAGTCTTGTTTCATACAGCAACGAGTTATCACCAGGGCAGTGGGGATTGCCTCTCAGTTGCAGTATTAGTAGCTATTTTACTGTCAAGAACTATTTCAGTATAACTACTTAGATTGTGAGAAGCTCCTTGGGATGCTAGTTTAGGGCACTCAACTCCAATACCAATTACTTGCTTACGTATTTTGTACAAAATGCAGAAGGATTAGGATTAGGAAATACAGAAGGAGAGGATTAGACCCAGATAAATGAACCCGAAATACATTTAGATCTACTGAATGCTTCAGCAGATGCTTGCAGGGGATGCTATCATGATGAACCGTGTCTCCCTACCTCATCCAAAACTGTTTAGTGAGAGTCACGAGTTTGTGCACACTTTTGTGAAGAGTGACATTGATGAAACCGTTTTTGTTTATCCTTAAGATTGAATTAATTATCAGTGAACTCCATTAGATGAGTCATGGCAATGATTAGAGTTCACTCAAAGTTGATATTTTGTAATGTTCAGAAGATGTGGTTTTGACTCCTGTTATCTTTTTGTATGGAAACTGTCTTCTAAGGATCCTGCCTTTATTTAAATACAAACAGGAACATAAGTAACATTCTCAGACAATAAAACTGAAGAAAATTTTTGGGGCTTGCAATGTCCGCTCATTATTTGTCAATATGTATTTTTAAAGAGTCTTGCCATATATTTTAATAGCTTTAACTCTTTCTTTCTGTCAGAAGAAAAGAATATAATTAAGATGTTAATGCCTGAGAAATACTTGATTTTGAAATCAAACTTGAAGTACTATAAAGTAACCATAGAATATATTAAAATAAACTGTGCCAAATACCTTGCTAGTAGCATTCAAAAGCTCTCTTCTCTTGTTAACGTTTTCTTAATGGTTGTGCTTAATGATTCATCATGTTGTATTGACAGAGTGAGGTTTTGCATATTTTCTGACATGCAGTATGGATTCAGGTTTCCCAATTAAAAAAAAAAAAAGTATTATTTGGTCTAGAAGTATTTACTATTGAAGTAGAAAAGTCCGATTTATGCCTAACGTAACAAAATACGATTCACACAATTTTACAAGTCTGCATTTTTTGTTTTCTTGTGACATCTTCCTAATTTACAGTATTATTCTATTTAAAATAATTCAGTGAAAAACCTTAACAACAATGCTTCCTAACTCAGAAAATTAAGAATTATTTTTATCATCTCCTGTGTAGCAGGGGAATGGTCTTCAAATTATACATATATTTACTTAGGTTTGTTGAGCAGATGTGGGATTAATTATATGTTTAAGTGCTTTGTTGAACAGGGGTCCATACCTTGTTAAATTCATATTCCTAAGTGGATGGCCGTGTATATGAGTAAGTAGCTTGATGGTGTGTTGAAGTGTGAATGTAGCATGGTTATTGATATATAAAACATTTTCCTTTAAATTATCAGCTCCAGTGAATCATAAAGTAAGTAGTTGCCCAGTTAGTTGCGTAATTTCCTGCTTCACACAGGGAATAGATTTATCCCAAAAATATCTTCTCTGGCTATTAAATAGTGATAATATAAACAGATGAGAGAATGGATTTGTTCTCAGGAAAAGCAGGAAATTATATTGAGCTACAGCAGCAGCAGCAACAGCAACAAGGATGAAATTGTACATCAGCTCATGCAATCCAAGTTAAGTTTATGATGCTCAAGAGGAAATCAACAATAAACCCCATTTCAAATAAAATAAAGGAAGTGACTTTCACTTCTGTGTTGCCCATTTCTTCAGGAAAGTGCCAGTAGGTGTTCTTTCCAGCTTGCCTGCAAGGCAGATGAAAGGCTCCTCGGATTAATTACTGCTCAGTTGTGACAGGCTTGGGAGACGGTTTCTATTCCAGAGCCTACCTTTTTTTTTCCTTTTTCTTTCTTTTTTTTTTTTTTAATGGTAGTTTTCCTTCATTTCTGTCTGATCTCTGACTCACCACTGTGGAATGAAAAGAAAAGCTTTCTGTGCCCTGCCTAGACTGCCACAAATGTTATTCTGGTGGTAGCACAGGATCAAATATAGATTTTTTTTTTTCTCTTAAGCATTTGTATCACTGTTTGTAGCAGACCCTCTACTCTATGGAGAAAGCCCGAGATCTTTCCCAAAGCACCTTGACGTGCAGTGAAATATTGGTATTTGAATTAGAGCCTAATCAGGAGCAGCAGAGAAAGTGACGTGTTTCAGCTCTGTCTTTTTTGTAGCCAATTACTCCAGGCTCCTAGTGTTCATGTCTTCCATGTACTTTCTTTAATTAGCACTTTATTAGTTTGGCTTCAGAGAGCCGGTTCTGGAGAAAACTCTCCTGAAGCTGCCAAATGGTCACAAGCAGGAGGTGATTAAATTTAGTCTTAAGCAATAGGCATCTGCATGCGTTCTTTGAATCTCAGTGTGCTTTAAAAGTTGTGTTCCCAATAATTTGTGCCCAGAGGGACGTTGTGCTGTCAGTAAATGCATCTGAAAACCTGTCTCATGTTATTACCGCTGTCTATATGCTATTCATTGAGATCTATTTTAATAACAGGATTCTTGACTCCTCCCCATTAAGCTCAAGTTGATTTATGTTAACGGCGAAGGAAATATGAAATGCAGGGGCCTAATTTTTGGTAGATTGGACAGCGAAAAAAAGCAGCAGTTTCTGTTCAGTACAATCCTTTTTTATTGCTTCCATCATAGGCAGGTCTGTTGTCTTCATTTTATAGCTATTAACCCCTGATATTGCCTTCAGAGGTGATTATTAAGGAGGACTGCGCTAGTCAAAACAGCGAAAGAACTGAATAAACACAGGTGATTTATTAAAACACAGACCATTTTTTTCTCCGTTTATTGAGAAACGGTAAATGCAGCAGAAGACGTAGTTGTAAATCCTGCGGCTTTCGTTATAGCACAAATGGCAGTAATGTCAGTGACAAGTTTTTTGTTTAACTGAAGGCTGGACGGCTGGTCCGGCTCTTTGGTCCAGCCGTCGCCCGTCGCGCAGCGTGCCTCAGCGGGCAGGCCCGGAGCAGGCAGGGCCGGCGGGCCTGAGGGCAGGCAGAGGGAAAGCGTGAGCGGGGACACTTCTTATTTAAACAGTCTGGGGTTTATTCCGCTTCTCAGTGACTGACATCAAGCAGGTGAATTTGCTTGGGTGTTTTTGTTTCGTTTTTTTGTTTGGTTTGGGTTTTTTTTGTGATCGCCAACCCCTGTCAGCAGATCTATGCACCGCCAAGGTGGACCTGCTCCTGAGAGGAAGCGTCTGCCTTTCAGGGTCTCTGGGCGGCTCCTGCTGCCAGCTATTCCCCTCAGTATCACTCCTCGTTTTCCCTCACTGGACTTGTAGTCTGGAGGATGCAGAGGAGGGCCACAGTATTCTAGCCGCTGGAATATCCTTTTGGCAGTTTAACGAAATCTTCGAATGTTACGGCAGACGTTACTGAGCATGCGCTTTCCCATTTAATAGCGGTGTCGTTCGTCAACGGGTGACTCATGGCTTTGCTAGTTTGCGAGCATGAGTTCTGGTAGAAGATGTTGAAAAGGTGATTATTTACTAGCAATTTACAGGGTCTGTGTGTTGGTTCATAGTTATACTATGCCTCAACTGATTTAAACAAAAGAAAATATTAAAAGAATGCAAAGGCATTTATTTTGAATGGCTCTCTTTTTTCTTATGCCGTAGCTAAAAGTAATATTTTATTGTAGCTAATAAAATCCATAAACAAATTAAGAACTTGATTCAATATCCTGTACATAAATAGTATGCATGAATTCAGTAGATTCATTTGTATTTTTAAAGGAGGATGTTCAACACAGAGGTCAGCAACCTGTTCTGACATACACCTTAAACAGTCATTTATACCTGTGCTGAGGGAGTACAAAATGCTATGGGAAGCTAACCTGAGGGCACAGTCCTGGGTTTCTTTATACACACATGTCAAATGTAAAGGAAGCTATTAATGAAGGATTCTATCTTAACACTAGCCAATAGCATTTTGTTCTTTATAGACAATACCTTGGAAAGGATAGGGAAGCAATATCCGACGGTGCAAACAGCTAGAAGATACTGTTCAATCAGCTGCTATCATACCTACTAAAAATAAATATTTTTTTCCAAAAGAGTGTATTTTCACACTACTCCACAAAGCACAGCAAAAAAATCCCAAGCAACCCATTTTTAATAGCAGTCAAGATGAATTTCACAACATAGCTAAGTGTTTGTCTGCTTTTGCTGCTATATCAGTCTCGTATTTTGAATGCATCCAGTGACTTCTGATGCCACGGTCGTGCATTTTCAGCTGGTAGGTGGCAGAACTTCCTTGGAAATCAGCAAGGATTAACATTTAGCTTCATTCATCAACAGCACCAATGGCACTAAGACTAGCTGAGGTTTGACGGGATCACTAGAGCGCTTTAGCTAATGAAAGCCAGAGCTCTCACTAGTGCTGTCATGTCTCATAAGCAAGGCTGCTGCACTATGCATGACTGTATCTGCAAACAAACGTGTGAAAAGCAGGAATTTATACTTTCTGCACCCGCTCTGCTGCTATTAAAGCTGTACAGCAGTAAAGCTCTTTTGAATTGCAGTTGGTTGGTTTAGGATTGGCACTACTTGTAATGTGAAGGTTTCTCCCAAATCCAGAAAAGGAAAACACTCTAAAGCTGCATCCAGAGGTGTCTTGGGGAGAAAAGGTAAGGCCGCTTTATAAGAGGCAAGCACAAAACTCCCGCTGGCACTCATTGAGTACAAAAGGGAGCACGTCAGGTAAGTCACAGGTTTTAACCTACACTCTCCTGTGCAGCCCCAGGTGAGTCCTGGGCCAAACTCATGCTACAAAAAATAAAGGTGAAATTGTCTTCTCATGCTGCATGGACACATTGATGCTGCCGCCAAACCAGTATGTATGACATACAAAAAAATCTGCGAATGCACACATCGAAGGAAATCGACAAACATACATTCACAATGTATGAAAGAGATGAATTCTGACTATCAAACAAATGCATCTTCTCTGTTCAGTAACAACCGTATTATACACTTTATTCAGTTCCATGTTCTCAGTGTTAGTCTTTACGCTTTATATGCAGCAAGAAAAACACTTCTCTTTTTACCTAAACATCTGCCTATCTATCTACTGCTTAACTACCATTTTCATTTCAAAATTCTTTCCCTAGATCAGCCTGTGCTGCTTCTGTAACATAAACAGAAAATATTTCATTGATCGGTAAAGTACCTCTACTTCTAGGGGTAAATAGAGCTAAACAGTATAGAAAACCACAAATAATCTGTAGCACAAGAGAAGGAGAATGACTTTTTCAGTTTGAAATGATGGGGTAATATTTATTTTTTAAATTACAATCAAATATGTTGGAATTTTGCCAAGACACAAGCTACTTGGCATGAAGGACAACAGGTAGGCAGCTCATCCATGGGTCGAGGGTAGTATACATAATTGAATAGGAAAGAATATAATAGAGTTTTATGTATTAGTATAAGTCACAAAATATTTTCAAATACTTAGCCTTTCAAATCTAGAATTTCAGTGTGTTAATATTTGTGAATATTTGTTAATATTGTTAATATTCAGTGTGTGAATATTTGTTCCCCAGTGGCAGGGAAAAAAAAAATCTTATATGGGTTAGAAAATACTTCTTATGACCGCAACTGGGAGTTCGTCAGAATAGATCTGCAAAGGTTTTTGTCTTTCTGATTTGGGTGATTCTGGATTTTATCTTGTCTTGAGTTTGTTCTGTCAGACTTTTTTTAAGAGGAAGATTACTTAAATTACATGAACTTAAAATACATGAACTACTCTTGCATTAACTAGTCAAAATCCTGCGTTAATAGTATATGATATTACATGGCCATTTAAACTTCATTGACTTCCTAAAATAATTTTCTGTTCATGTCTAAAGTTAATGGTGATCTAGATTGTAGCACCACTTTATCATTTTTTAAGTAGCAGCATTAAGTACTTCCACAGGACAAAGAGTTCAAAATACTTCACAGATAATACCTGATTAATGTTCAAAGCAAGAATTCTTAGAAAAGAACATATTTCACTCATTTGGAACACAATATTTTTTCTGTTCATCTCAAAAATTTAACAGGAATTAATTTTTATTTGTTATATATACATCATTTTTATGCAGTTACAATATTTATCCTATCCAAAAAGGAGAATGAGGGGAAGAAGTGAACAAGCGAAGAAGGGGCTTACAGTACTTGCATGCATTAAGTTTAGCTGCTTCTGGGGATTTAAAGTGATTTGCTTAAAGTCGGAGGAAAAACTGAGAAATGAAATTCACAAATAGCTTCTAGCTTCATTCTTACCACCAAGTGCCCCTCAGCATTTTCTAAAAGTGTTCTCTTTCTAAAAATGGCAAAAATACTGAAAAGTTCTTGCTGCTTGTATTTGTGATCAAAAATTTAATCTATATTTTTGGTTATTACACCCAGGATTTTGGTCAGTTCAAGCGTTTTAATGACATTTTAGTTGTATTTAATATGCTGAAAAAGTAATGAAAAATAATGGACCTGTTTTACCATTTCTGAAATAAGAAAATTCTTATTACTTGCTAATTTGAGGATTTTTTGTTTATTTCTCATAAAACCAATCTTAAAACCAGAATAAGAGTTGATTGCAGCTTATTTTTCACTAGAGCTATGTTAGACTAAAAAGTAAACAAGATCCTTGGGATTTCAGCAGCATAAATAAGTGGTGGCTGCCAGAAAGAGTGAACAACGACATTTAATTTTTGAATACTTTCCCATAAAACTACTTCTGATTAATAGTAATACATAATACAGAAATACGTAAATGTGAAAACTGTGTTTGAGTATATAAAAAAGACATAAAGAAAGGTAATTGTGAATAATTTTTCTAACAGCTAGAACATTATTAAATGGTCAGTTTTAGTATGTAAATACAAACTGTTTTTCTCAGTTTGTGGAACAGATCCACTAATAAGAAAGGAAAAGAAAAGAATCATTATATGTGGGCTCATTTAAATGAATGCCTAATATTTAACCTCATTTAAATGCTTAAGGTCTTCCTCTTTGCTTTCTTCCTTTCTTCTAATGACATTCTTCTGTTTATATTTTATCTTTTATTTAATTGGTCTCCAATTCTGACATTAGAGCTTGACTGGCTCTCCAGCAGTTCTTTCTTTGGGGATCTCCTTTGCTTCATTTAGTGACTGTCTCTAAGTTCATCACATTGTTGGTCACTAGGAAACAAGAAACAGAAAATAATGAAGGGAGCCAAGTGCAGCCAGCAAGTACAGAAGGGAAAACATCAGCATCTTCTGGAATTGAGGCACCTCAGGGCAGCCCAAAAGAATCCACATCTTCACTTTCAAGTAACACCATTACATACATGAAAATTAAAAGAAAGAAAATACCTGAAGCTGATAAGGGCAGCAAAGTGGTATTGACTAAAGTGCGAAGCAAGTGGCAATGACAGAGATTTCAGGTGACACAGAGTAGCAAGCTGAAAATGTGAGATTCATCAAATATATGCAGTGCAAGTAAGATCATCATCTTGCAGGAAAGAGAAAAAAAGTATTATATGTATGTATACAAAAATACAATTGTCAACAGAACTGTAAGGAAACCCCATCTTATTTGTACGTTATTTTCCTTGAATTTTGTAGAAAACAATGCTATCTGTATAATATGGAGTTAGGGACTTTCATTTTGCTGGAATTTTCTTTGAAAAGCAGTGATGCAGAAACAGAATAACTTTCTGTGTCAGGTTCTGGAAGGGCAAATAAAAAAATAAAAAGGAGGAAATAGGTAATTAAGATTATCTTGCTGAGGAGCATGAAGCATGTTGTACGATAGCATACTGTTAGCAGTTTAATACCCAGAGGTTGTAGCTAGATTTGCCCACTGATGTTTCAGGGACTACCCTTTTTTACACGTAACATTAAAAACCTTGCCTGCTTATTCCATGGCCTGTTTAGCATGACTTTAGGGACTGTACAGTTGTTTCAGAATGTCTGTCCTATAATAATACATTTGCAAAAGGATCTGGAAAATGTCTATTTCCTCCTCCTTTTCTTCTTTTTCTTCTTCTTTTTCTTCTTCTTTTTCTTCTTTTTAATTTTCTTTCTCTTCTTTCTCTCTTTCTTTATCTTCTTTTCCTTTTAATGTCTATAAAATTACCCATTGATTTCACATTTCTTAAAATGGGATGAATGCTGGATAGGGACTCTGGTAATCTTGATTTTACTCCTGGTTCTGCAACTACATAACTTCAATTACATTTCTAAAGGTCCTCGAGCTTCAGTCTTCCCATCTGTAAAACATGAATAATGATAAATTAGAAATACTCCCTAAATGCAGGCAATTCTTATTATTTTATTTAAAGACATTTAGTAATCCTATATAAAACGGACAGGCAGAATGATTCCTTTGTTATTAAATGGACAGGAAGACAGAAAATAATTTTGTTTCTTGTGATCACTTTTATAGAAACCATTAAGTCAGAAGCAGAACAACCCAAAGCGAGTAAGCAGAAAGTGAGCCTTCCCCATGAGCACCTCACAATGTGGGCAGTCCAGTCAAGACACGTTTGCTCTTCTTACCATGACACCTTTACTATGTTGTATGATAAACTCACATATATGAATGAGCTGTGAAAAGAGGGAAGGGGAAGACTGGACTATGGTGTCAGTCTCTTCTCCCAAGTAGCACGCAGGAGGACAAGAGGAAATGGCCTCAAGTTGCACCAGGGGAGGTTTAGATTGGACATTGGGAAAAATTTCTTCACCGAAAGGGTTATCAAGCACTGGAACAGGCTGCCCAGGGAAGGGGTTGAGTCACCATCCCTGGAGGGATTTAAAAGACGTGTAGACATGGTTTAGTGGTGGACTTGGCAGTGTTAGGTTAATGGCTGGACTCGATGATCTCAAGGGTCTTTTCCAACCTAAATGATTCTATGATTCTGTGTTCCAGAGTGCCTTAGTGGTTCAGCCTTTGTGGTAGGTTAACCTTGGCTGGCCAACAGGTGCCCACCAAGCTGCTCTGTCACTCCCCTTTCTCAGCAGGGCAGTGAGGCAAAATATGACAAAAAGCTCATCAGCAGACATGAGGACAGGGAGATAACTTACCAATTACCGTCACTGTTAAAATAGATTCTTCTTGGGGAAATTAACTTCTTTGATTTCCAATTAATCAGAGTAGGATAACGATAAATAAAAACAAATTTTAAAACACCTTCCCCCCCGCCCCATCCCTTCTTCCCAGGCTTGACTTCATTCCCAAATCTTCTACCTCCTTCCCCTGGCTGGGGTTCCCTCCATGGGGAATGATGGTTGTGGTCAGTCTATCACAGCTCCTCACTGCTACTCCTTCCTCCTGATACAGTTGCCTTTCTCCTGCATGGGGTCCCACCCATGGGATTCAGTCTTTCACCAACTTCTCCAAGACAGACCTTTCCCACTGGCTGCAGTCCTTCACGAACTGCCCCAGCCTGGGTCCCTCCCTCCCATGGGCTGCAGTCCCTCAGGCACAGACGGCTCCAGCGCGGGTCCCCCGCGGGGTCACAGCTCCTGCCAGCAAACCTGCT
>JAVKLA010000047.1:7436527-7498063 GCA_034782735.1 Sagittarius serpentarius
CTCTGCCCCGGCGCCTGCAGCACCTCCTGCCCCTCCTGCTCCACTGACCTGGGGGTCTGCGGGGCTGTTCCTCTCACATTTTGTCACTCCTCACTCCCAGCTGCTGTTGAGTAGCTTTTTTTACCCTTTCTTATACATGTTCTCACAGAGGCACTACCAACACTGATGGGCTCAGCTTTGACCAGAGGTGGGTCCATCTTGGAGCCAGCTGGAACTACCTCTGTCCAACACGGGGGCATCTTCTGGTGTCTTTGCGCACAAGCCACCACTGCAGCCTGTTACCAAAATCTTGCCAAGTAAACCCAATACAGCCTTCCAATGCAAGAAGTCATCCTGCAAAATGCTTCCTGTGATCCTGTAGCCTGCCTTCTGCAAGCAACTCTACAACCTTTTACCCACCCGCCGCGAGGCTGCCGTGGCAGTGCCCTTAGCCTCCCATCCCAAGTGCTCATCTCCCTGCGGTCTTGCAGCGATGGAGTCTGAACCACAGATATGCTGGGTTTTCTGTTGAAAGGGATTGTCTTTGCTGTTCACATTGTTCTGCTCTTCCTCTGTTTCTGTTCCTTCACATTGTAGATTTCAGTCTGTAACTCCATACTAAGATGTCTTCACCCTTCCCATCACAGCTTTTAGTTTACAGCTCCAGACCCTAGTAGTAATGTCATCTACATATTCAACAAATACTACCCTATAACAGACATGCACAAAGCTTAACAATCAATCGGTGTGCAACTGCATCTGGTCAAGCGTGCTCCAATAATAGCATCATGGACAGGTAGACCCAGTGGGCAGTTTGAGTGGGTCCTGGTGAAAAATGTATAGCTACTAAGCAAAAAGTGTGTGGGAGAAACGGCCTGCCAGACTGGGAAGGATGACTGAGAGACAATACTCATCTGGAGGCTGCCATTGCTTCTCTTCCAAGCTGGCCACTTGGATGAAGTTTTTACTTTTCTCTGTTTTGATTTCTCTCATGCTCTCTCCTTTTCTTTTTTCCTTTTCTCCTCTTCCCCCTCAGCCTCATAAGGTAACTTCGAAAGGGTTGTATGCCATTAGATTATTAGTTTATCACTGTGGTTTGCAAGCCAAGGCATAACGAACGATATACTGACAATAATTCTTTTACTTGACATCATTGCGGATGCCCACAGCATGCAGGGCAGTTGAAAGCCTGAGAAGCTTCTGGTACCATTTGAACATGAGGAGTTCACACAGACCCCTCTGGGCTCTAAATTCATGTTAACTTTACAGACATACCTACAGAGTGACATATAAGCCCTGATATTCTGTTAAATTCTGCCAGCTCCTGATAATAAACAGAATTTTCCACTACAAGCCATCTAAACTGTTTAAAGGGATAATATCCTTATATTTTACCATAAAACAATGACAATTACTTAGTTTTAGAATAGCTCTTACCTGTTGCCAGGAGAGACCTGGTGGAAGTTGAGCTCTTGAATCAAACTAGTTCATTCAAGTTTTTCTAGAAAAGCATACAATAAGCGAAGTCTGACTATATTTAAGTTATTTACTTAGATCCCTTGTAATTCTGGACCTATAACTCTTTATGAATTATGACACAAGTACCTATAAATGATTGAAAGTTTTGTGTTCTTTTTTTTTTTAAAACTTGTCTTCTAAATAGGAATTCCACCTGAAATGTCTGTTTTCTCTCTTTCTTTTTTTCTTTTCAGATTTTGGCTGAAAAATGAACAATGAAAAACTCAGTCAATTCATTATTTTCATCAGCCATAGGGAAAGTATTTAGCTTTTCCTGAAACATTGCTTCTTACACATCCAAAATACTTTCATTTTTGGTTGTCCAAAGTTGGAACAGATTTTCAGTTTTTTTTTTCCTGAAGTGACAAAATCTTAGAATTAGTTTGAAGAAGTGTTCTGTTTTTACAAAATGTTTTGATGAAGGGCAAAAGGCCATAAACTAAACCACACTAGTATCAATATTTGTATATCAGTCTTGTAGAAGCAATATTGTTAATTGTAAAATTATTTTAAATGTATCTGTCTCTGGTACAGATCTCTGGTACCTTTGTAGATGCAATGAATACATTGATACAGCATTTGTGACTTAATTGCTATTCTTCTTGCTCTGTAAAGTTGTAATATATGGAAAATACTGCAGACTTCTATTCCCTGATGACCTATTGAGTACATGAAAAATTGAGAATCCTCAGCTTGCATTTCAATAGCTTGTATCTAACTTATATTTGTCAGGCATTTGGTTGTGTGTTCAAATTGAATAGTGATGGTTTTAATTGTGACTTAATCAGAGAAGAATAAAATACCGAGCAGCTCATGCCCATTTTGCACACACAGCTGTACATTTTGTGGATAAAAACGTGGCCACTAACAGGCCTTCTGAAAAATGGTTGCAAACTCCACTAAGAATGGAATCAGACAAAAAAAGTAACTTTTAAGAAATCACATTTTCTGATTTTTCAGGTTTCTGATTTTGTGAGAGTAAAAGCTCAGATGTGGTTGGTTCAGCTGGGGTTTTAACTGAGATGCTGTAGCCAGTTCAGTAGCAGTACTGGCGTTGTCTCACCATGCTACACATCTGTTCTCTTTGCTGAGACACTACCCATTTCCTGTTTTGATCTTATCAGAAAAAATATCTGGAAAGTCTATTTTTTTTATATTTAACATTAACCTTCTTAGCATGAACAATTCTTAATTTTTTATTTTAAATACTTCAAAATATAGATGGCCAAGAGGTGGCAGTAGTCCATCCTGTATTTACTTTGTGCTTTATCATTAGAAGTACACGCTTGCCTTTCTTTGATAGACACAATTATTTCAAATCAGATACATCAATTTTTTTTTTAGGTTTTCCATTGCTTAGCATTCTGAGTACAGCTCCCATTCGATCAAAGTCTCAAAGGTCTTTGTCAGAACTAAGGAAAGTAAGTATCTCCTTTAAAGGCTCCATCCTCTGAAGATAGCGAGACAGATGCTTAGAACGTATACGACTGGGCAGGTATGAGTGAGACCAAGGTAAGCCTTTGATCCTCACGCACAGCAGGAGGACAGGTACATCCCGTTCTCCCAAGCTTAAGCATCCCTTTAGGGGGATGCTTGCAGAGCCCTGTGGTGTGCTTACATGCAGGTCTGTGGCTCTGTGAGGTCCATGTCCCCCAAACCTGCGCAATTATCAGGGTTATGAATGATTGTTGCTGAAATTATCCCATAACAACCACAGGGCAAGGCACAGAAGAGAAATGAGGATGGCCAGCTAGCAACAGGGCCAAGGTCAGACATCAAGGATGAGTTTTTCTCCCCCCAACACAAAGGTTTTCCCTGTAGGAGTAAGCAGGGAAGTGTGTGGCTGGAGAAGCAGCAAGATTATTTTCGCCTTGGCTCTGCTTTGCCTCCAACCTTTCTGCCTTGCAGTGAGCGCACGGCTGAGCGTGGGGAAGGGCTTCACACGGGGAGCCAGCTGGCGCGAAGAGCAGTGCAAGGCTGGATGCGGTGCGTGAAAGCTGGCGGAGAGCTTTCTCGTCTCACAAATAAACTCACACTTTGCCAGGGAAATAGGGTGACTGGGGGGACTTTTTCCCAAAACACGTAGCTCTCACCTTCTGGCTTTGTGAACTGAGGGATGGATGGGTGAGCCTTGAGGAATAAGGCACACCCCTCCTCCATCTAAGAGCGCTGGAGGACAGCAAAGCTGTGCCAGTGGTCAGAAATACGGTGTGCTGCTTTCTTAGTCAGAAACTTGTAATGCTGCATAACTATGTTACCAACCAGTCCATAAACGACTGTCGGTCTCTGGAGGCAACAGCCAAAGGAATATAATTATACTTGGGCCCAGAATGTGATGCAGATACTTTTAACCAAATTCAGAAATGAAATTCAGGTTTGAGACCAAGCACCACTGTGGGAAGACCTCCTGTGCTGAGCAATCCCCTAACAACATACTCAGTGTGGTAAGAGACAGTCTTAACCGGGAGGAGCAGCTTCACTCAGCTGTTTCTGTGGCAAACTGAATTTTGTTCCTATCTTCAGAAACACCCCATCAGAAATGAACTGACTTCTTTCCTTTACCACGGAAAGGCAGCTGAGGCACGGACGATGCAGCAGCAGCAGCCAGGGCTCTGTCAAAAGACAGGCACTTATATAACCCCTAAAAAACCCATAGGTGGTCTTTGCTTACTTATGGGAAGGGTCTGGGATAGTCAGACACAGGTCATAAGGTCTTTTTAAATATTGATCACAGATATTGAGGAAAAACTCGATCAACAGACCAACAAACAGGAAGGTAGGGCTGAGAGAGGAGCTGAAGGGTATGCTCGTTCTAGAGACTGGATTTTTTTGTAGAGAGGTGCACAGCACGGACAGCTGATGGTGGTATATAGCTCACATGATATTTGGCTCAGGCCATGAAATGAGCAAAATTAGCGAGCTGGTGCCAGGAGTCGTTAAAGGAAGTTGTCTGGCACAGTCAGGCTTTTGCAGTTTGATTTTTTTTCTGATTAGTCCTGGTACAAACCACTCAGTTCCTGCACCATTTAGGTGGGTACCTGAGGGATGAAGACATGTATTGAATTCTGTTGTAGGGCCAGACTGAGACCTTGCAGAACGTGATTGTATAATCTGTGATATCACGGCTCCTGGAGTAGAGGTTTCTACATGGGGTATGGGAAGAGAAGGGTACGACGCGGCTGGGGAGTGCAAAAACCTGCGGTGGGAAGCCCAGAGGTAACATCCATACCCTCAGCCTCTGAACACCTGAAGTAAGGGAGGACAAGAACTGCAGGAGTACAGGAAAACGAAGTTGTGCAAAGCTACTGCAGTACAGACCTGCTTCTAACGGTATCTGCTAGTACCAGGAGCTTGCCTTTTCACAGGGAGGGAGTTAGTTACTACAAGAAAGGGGTGTCAGCTCACGACAGTGCTGCTTGCAGGCACGTATTGTTAAGAATCTCTTGGTAAATCAGGTTTTAATTTGTTCAGGGTCGGTTTGGTTATTTCACGTGGAAATAGGGGCCCATTAAGTTAGCGTTATTAATGGTGACATCTGAAAGCATACAGAGATATAAAAGTTCCACCTGCAGAAGGTAAATCAATGGTTTATATGTGCTAAATTGTTTCATTTTATCCTTTTTTTCAGGGTTGCATTTATGGGTCACAGTAGTTAGAGACCAGCTGTGTGATCAAAATATTGTAGCCTTGGCTCGCAGCAGGTTCTCTCTTCTCTTTCTCAGTTTTCTTGGATGGAGATTTATTAGAATGGAACCTGTCCACAAGACAGGAACCATTAAAGTAGGAATCATGACTTGCACTGTGTACATTATTGCAAATATTTCCCAGGGGAATTAATAAGGTTGTGGCCCAAGTAAAACATAAAACTCTCCATTACATTTTGTTCTGCTAGGTTTTTTGGGGGAAAAGGGATTTGGATCAAAACAAAATGAGTTTATTTTTTAGCCTGTGTTTTTAAATTAACACATTGTAAAATTTGTACTTAAAAGATATTTATAATGTAATACTTCTTTTTCTCAGGTTGTTATAAATGTAAACTACTGTTTTTGCATATCAAATTAATTTAGATTTGGAGATTTTAAGATGAGGACTATCTCTGACTGCATTTTTAATGTTCCCGGCACAATATGAATATCCACACTACTAGTATGAGTCGTAAACAAGTTATGTTTATGATCATCGAAAACTTTGCAATTGCAATCTTTTCTTAATCAAGTGTTTAAAAAGTCTAAACTATATAAAAATTAAAAGCACAGCTTGTTTTTGAAATCTTATTTGCAAAGCAGTGGTATTAAAATAGAGATATAATTCGTATTATCACAAGTACGTAACCATCAAATCCTATTCCACAGAGAGCATGTGATGAAACAGTATTCATCTGATACCTAATGATAATCCTATACAAATATCCTGGTGTGTTCTCTGTAGCATATTTATGATCTTGTTGTGTCTGGTCCAAGCTTCTTGACATTCTGAGTACCCCGTTGGGAAAATATGACATCTTGCAGTAATGTACGCTGTGCATGTCAAAAAACAATGCCAATCTGCTTCTGCTACTCTGAGTTTTGAAAGTGGAAAGAGCAGACTGCTCATTTTTTAACATATGCAGGATGGTGATGTTTACAACACCAGCTGGAAAAAGCAAGTGCTTCTACAAAACAGCGCATGGAGACAACAGAACAGGAGGAAGAAAAAAACCCCAAACAAAACACTCAAATTTTATATAGTAAGCAAGCACTGAAAATAGGAGCAAGGAGATCTTGGACGTTAGTGGTACCCCCAAACCTTACAGGCCAAAATAAAATGGCTCTGAAATACTTGGGGCCGTGGAACTTATAAAGAGCTTTGTATTACTAGTTCCAGATTTTCCCAGTTATTAAAGACAGCCCCCCCCTCAAACACTATCCCCCCCCAAAAAACCTCAAACCCTAAGAAAATATGTAAATATTACTAAGAAATAAAATAATTACTGGGAAAACATGTAGAATTGAATGAGGCCTGGTTAGCTTCATGGAGTCTCTTTATCTAGTATTAAGAAATAATTTGTTAGATAAGGTAAATAAAATCTTTTAAGCCTTTGAAAACTTAGCTGTAGAGGGTTTGATGATTTCAGCACTGTATATCATAGTTCAGCTGGTTCAGCTAAAGATCAGCTCTAGCTTGCTTGTAGTGTAAATTAGGTCATGAAAAAGGCCGTCCCGATGTGATTACATTGCTCAGAATTTTTCAACAGGCTCATCTAGAACTAGCCTGGATGTTTCTATGCTTCGCAAAACCTACTATCCTTATGTTGCTGTAAGAATATTTAGAAAGAACCCAAGAGAGCATTGCTGTGATATTTTGTAAATAAAATGGCACTTAGCTATGTGTGATTTCCAGCACTTATCACTTTTGTTATTTGGATAACAAAAGAAGTCTGAGTAAATTCTTCTGTCTTAAACAGCAGCTTCTCAGGTTTCTGTTTATAAATGGATATGTAAATTATAAAAGAAATAGTTAAAGATATCTTTTATTTTCTTTTTTAAAAATTCATTTATTAAACCAAACACTGCACAGTGAAATTCAATGCAGTTGTGTGGCGTATTTGGACAAATATTGACTACAATTCAAGCTTATATTCCACATTTTCTGTAAACAGAACATTCAGAAGTGACTATCACCGGATCAAAATACGAACATTGGTGGTGACTTTGCATCAAATGGTATCCCTGAAAATGAAAGATGTTATATAATACGTAATAAAAATAGAATTTTTTTTTTTTTGTTCTTCCTTTTCCTTCAGATAAGGTAAGAAATAAGAACAATGGAACAAAACATAAAGGCAAAGGGAATATATACACATTCATCAGTGACACAGAAAATGACTGACTTAAGAAAAATATGGGTGAGTGATTGATTCCAGAATTAAAAAAATAAATCCCAAGGATATCACTGAACCAGAAAATCAAAAACCTACAGAATAAAATAATCAGCGTGTTAGACAAAGGAAAATATTTCCAGTAAAACAAAATAAGATGTTTGGAAGAGGAAAAAAAAATGTGTTTTCAAAGAACTTTAAAACTTCATTTACATTGTCTTTGAAAGCACAAAAAGGATACTAGTTTTATATTCACAGACATCTCTTTGAGATGTGTATGGGATGAAATTCACAGCATACTATTCAAATAGAAGTGGCTGCACTGGGGAGGTCTACAGACGAGAACGTAGGTCTTCCAAAGGCTATAGTAAACAAGGCACTGCAGCACGAGGAGTGAATTACCTTCTGCAGTTTTTATATTTCTAAGTCAGAACAACAAAGGTGCCTCATGCAGGAGTAAGTTTTCAGGGTTATCCAACACCTACCTATGCAACGGTGCCTCATGGAATACTTATTGCATTTTTTTTCCCCCATATTATGCAAATAAGACGTGAGGCCCATTGAGCCACTTGAAGTAAAACAACAATATTGATCAAGCGCTCAACCATCATACTCCTCAGAGTGTCATTTCTTTTTTTTCAGGGATAAAGAAAAGAAGTATCATAGTTTAAGGTCTGCAACTTCCTTTAATATGAATATTTTCAGTAGAACTTTTTGCAAATATTTATTGCAGTTTTTTACTTCTTCCTGTGAAGAAGTCAGGGTTTTTGCATAAATATTTGAAGGATCAGATAGAAAAATTGTGTTTTCCCTACTGGTATGCAAAAAAATAAAAAGGTCTTGGTTAGATAGGATATTTCACTGGTGAGAACTAACTGTCAGTTAAGGAAATACGAAGATCTTTATAATGATTTAAGATAGACTTTTGCACGTTGTGTTGGAAAGCAATTAAAGTTTAGTAATTGACTGATAGTTCTACAGATTGCTTGTAAAATATGAAGTAAAATAAGACTTAGTCCTTTCCATTTATAATGGTAAACTGTTATAAAACCAAGAACAAAAATGAATCAAAAGCTTATCCTTACTTAAAATACTGTCAGCAATAAATTAAAAATTATATAATGAAAATCAGACACAGAAGACTTCTAAATATTAATTTAAGGCTTCTGGGAAATTAATATAATTAAACAATGAAGAATTAGTTGCTGTTTTTTTAAGAAAGATGCAAAAGATAAATTTTGTTCTTGTACTTCCACACTTAGCAGTAACTCAGTCAATTTCCATGGACGCAGCCTTTAATGGAACAAGATGAATACTGCAAAAATTGCTGGTATATATGGTCTGACTTAATATCAGAGGTATAACTTACTGCCTTGAAGCTTAAATGGAATGCAAAGCACAGTAAGCACTGCAAAAACACGGGAAGAAGCTCCTAATGTTCAAGCATCTTATCGGGCACAAAAAATTTCTTTAAAATATCTCACCTACAAAATGGGAGATGAAAGGTATTAAGATGTTGGTCTGTAAGTGACATATTTTAACTTTATGTGTATATATACCATACACATGTGTGAAAATGTTTATATATCTGATCCCATATTGCACTCTCATAGGAAATTTTGCAAGTCACTGTGGCTGTAGCTGAAAGATGCAAGAGAGGAACAGGTACTCCGGGAAAGAAAGGAGAAAGTATTGAGGGAAAAGGAGGCAAGAGGAAAAAGGAACAGAAAAAATCCATAATGTTAAGAATTAAAGGGGCTCTTCCAACACTAAAGTATCAGAAAAAAGGCAGATAAGTCTCTAAGGGGTCATATTTATTCTAACAGAAGTAAAGATATAATTAAAATTTAAAAGGGAGGGATATGGTCTTTGATCCATTCAACTATTACACTATCAATGAATGCTGTATCAGGAGGTAGTGCTAGTCCTTTAAACTTTATTAAGAAAAGATTAATGGTTAACATTCCGTAGCTATAACATTTTTTTTCCTCAAAAACCACTTTGTGTTGTGAAATGTATTTTGCTACATAAACAATACAATAAAACATAGAAACTGGAAGGAATTTCAGTGTAATCAAAGAAGAACTGATCAATTTAGTTAAGCTGAGATTACTTTTTTCAGAATTTTTCTTTTACAAAACATTGTTTTCAGAGAGAATTAATATGAATTTTGAAAAGTTCAAATTTTTAAAATGAAGGAAATTCTAAATTTTTACCATTTGTAAAGTCTGTACCTCTCCCATCACTCATAACCTATTTTTGAGGACATAAGTCTTATATGGATAAATTTTTCAGTATGAAAAAAAAAAGCAGTGAACAGTCCAGCATTTTCAAAAATTGGAGAAATAGAATTTTACTTGTCTAATTTTGATATGTCAGGTAAATAAAGAAGCATCCCTACCCTAAGACAGTAATTCCATTGAAGAAACTCTGCCAAAATGATCAGGAGGAAAGAAAGAGTGATTTATGTGGCACAGCTGTCAGCCTTTGAGTTCAGAACTAAAAGTTCAATAGTTCCTGCATTGTAATTATCTATTTGAGTATAAAGGTTTTAATCAAAGGACGTGAGCCTCTTGTAGCTGACGCTTAGGAAGCAATTCTGACTGCTCAAGTCTCGCATCTTACTGATGATGTCTCAATAAAAACCTAACCGTCCATGAGATAAGAAGGCATTTTTTAAGATAATAGGAAAGTAAAGAAACACCTACGACTAATACCAGGTATCAATGCGTCAGTATCTTTATTATTATTTACAGATGCATAATTAGCACTGCTAATAATAACGACATAACTTTTATTCCATGGATAGAGAACAGCGTCTCCAAAGCATGGCAGGAAGACTGCTGAATGATCTTATACTGGGAGAGGGTTCTTCGTGACCAGTAATTTCGTACGAGCATTGGCAGGCAGTGGAAGTTTGGAAACGCCCTTCTTGAGAAGGTGGAGTACCAGTGCAAGTGGGATGAGCCCCAGGGTATGCAGAAGGCTGCCAAGCTGTGATATGTCTCTGTGTTACAGAGTTAGGTTTTATTTTCCAATTTATGAAGAAATCACTTTGATTTGCTAGGTTACTGTAACTCTCCATTACTGTTGCATCCTACCTCTGCAACTACTTACAATTCATTTCTTTACATCTACTTAAAACCTGATGTTCAGGTGGAACCCCCTGTGTTTCAGGTCATGCCCATTGCCTCTACACATTTTGAAAGATATGCATCAGAGGCATTAGTGGACAGTAAAGGAAAATACTTGCAAGAGAGATCAAGGAGACAGAAAGTAATATAGGTTTAATCTCTTCGGCTTTTGGAATACCTTTGCAAACCAGCTGTTAGGTTCTATTAAACTATTTGAAAGATGCGTGTGAATTTTAGCACAAGACCTAAAGAACTGTAGGAGGTTCCAGTGAAATACCAGGTGAAGATGCCTAAAACCGGTGATGTGTACTAGTTTGCATATTCTTCTGCATGCTGCTAATTGTAACAGTCAAAGGAACAACAAGAATAAAAATAATGTTCAAGTGAGATACTAATAGCAAATTATTAAAATGTATGGTTGTGAAACTGGCCAGTTTTGCAAGAATTTAAATTACATGTTAAAGAGTCACACTCCTGCAACTGAGTGTCCGGTGGCATTAGGAGGGCATGCAGAACTGCTCCTCTATGTTGCTTTACCAAACAGCACTTTACACGGAGATGCTGTGATCCTGGCCTTTGGGTTCATTCAATGTCATTAAAATTCAGTGTGCCAGAGTGTTTTCTAGCATAATTTTCCTGACCAGTGTAGGGAAGAGTAGAAGAATCTCATTTTAGACTGTTTGGATGTGTTTGCCCTGTCCACAAACCTTCGTGTATAGTTACATTTAAGCTCTCCAAGGTGACAGAGATGTTTGATATGAAACCAAATACCAGTTATTTCAATATCTAAAAGGTTCTCTGGTGAGCTATCACCAATAACTCCCTCCAGAATCACCTCATTCAGGTACGGAGAAGAGAACACACCATGTGCTTGCACTGTCATGACAGTCATCGTTCTGCTGCAGTGGTGGTGAGTCACTGGAGCATCCACAAGCATCTGCAAATACATAAAATGTCTTGTTTAAAAACATACCAGAATATCAGATTCCAAGCTGGTACTGAAACACACTTGCTCCTAGCTAATGAAATCTGCTGTGAAAAAAAATTTGCTGTCTCAATTTGCAAAGGATCAGTTCAATCCAATTAGCTAGTAATGCAGTGATGGTAATTGTCATAATGATTTTAAAGAGCTGTTGAAAACATCTCTGACTATGAATCTAAAACAAGTAACTCCTGATATTTCACATTTTTTGAAAATGTTTCGTTTTGCAATTGAATATGTTCCGTAAAAATATGGAAATAATGTAAACACTAGTTCTAATTAAATAAAATAGGATGAAAAAAAATATTTGAACCATGGCTAATCACATACGGAGTGCTATGACAGTGGAAAAATGCATTACATTTAATAACCATAATACCTCCAGAAAATTCAGAGATCAAAAAATAATACAAACCTGAGCTTCTTGCCTACAAACTCTAAATTACATGCATAACACTACGCGTGTGACTTTCTGTTGAGAGGTGTTATTGATGAGCACATTATCTGAAGATGGAGTTACATCACTATCCACAGCATATTATATAAAATGGATATTTTTCAGCATCTCCCCAGACTATATTTTTGTGAGCTTTCCCCCTCATTCTCTTTTTCATTATTATTTAACTATTTAAATGAAATCATTCCTCTGAATTTGCCACATTTACTCGGTGGTAGTCTGCCACAGGGTTTGCGAGGAGCAGAATTTTGCCTTCTTCTGTCACTTGCTTCTTCAAAGGTATCAGAAATCAGCGACGATCTTTAAATAATAATTCATGGAGTACTGGGAATGCAAATGCCAGAGTAACCAACAAAGCAGACGATACATCACTGTTTTCTACATATTATTTTTAAGATTTAAGCAGGAATGAAGTGATACATAACCCATGCATTAACCATTGGAATAAATTTCAGTCTGCCCACAGTAATTATTTCCACTGTTAAAGCCTTAAGATGTTTAAGTCTTGATTAATCTTTAAAACTGTGAATCACGTGGGCAGTGTAAGAATATGAATAGGCACTAACACCTTTAAGTGTGAATTTATCAAAAAGTTGCCCAAAGTAGTACATAACAAATCCAGATAAATAGTGCTTTGCACAATCCATCCAAGCTAATTAATTTCCATCCTATGCTTGGGATGGATGTCAAATTTCAAGCCAAGTTTATTTTTTACTGTTTCTGTTATTCTTTTAAGACAAAATAGTGTCTTTGGACCTTGTCTACAATTAAACTGCTGCACGATGACCCTTAATTTTCACCAGTGTGAGCCTGTAAGTAAAGGTAAATGGCTTTAGGCATGACGTACAGAATGCTCTCAAAACGCTGAACTATGAGAAACTGTTGTCCAAATTCTGCAGTTGTGCTTTTCTATCCCCAACTTTGAGAAATCTAAATAAATCTAAACAAAGTAGTGTGAGTAAGGGTGGTGCATCATAAGGCTAACTTGAGCTTCCTCGCCTCTCCTGTTTTCATACATCTTGATCAAAGCCAGGACACTACACCTCTGCTCTCCTCCACAGTGCCATGGTCATAGTCTTACTACGGGGAAGTTGCTACTCTGCTAATGGGTTATTAAAAAAAAAATCTCAGAGTGACTACAGACTTAATAACAAAACCATTTACAGCAATGAAGCACGAAAAGAGAAATCCTGTGGGAGAAAGATTTACACTATCTAACTGTAGGTACCTAATGCGGGGACTCAGAAGAACACACGCTGAAGGTTCGTACCCTTTTTTCTATTGGAATAACCTGGAACTGGAGCTCTTATATTCTGGGCCTTTCAAGGTGACTTCTTCCATGATCAATTCAATAGATCTGTCTGGAGGGTTGGTTACCATATATTTTCTTTACCTAACTGTAGAGGAGGTTGTGATGATCTCGATATACATAATTTTTGGGGTTTTTTAAAAATGCTTCAGTATGTTTCAGGAGGAATGTTTGGTCCATGCCCACTGTTTCTACCCTATCAGTCAAAGATCCTATTTCCAGTATCTTTCTACTGCCTTACCCTTTACTCTCAAGCCCCTGCTCTATGCTTCCAATGTCCACTCTGTCACAGCTTTGCTTTCTGTCTTCAGCCTGGTAGTGAGGGTCTCCGCTTTTCCCTGAATTCCTGTCACTGGGCAACAGTCCACCTTCCAAGCAAGTTACTTCTGGATAAGTCGGAAGAGTCCTGCCATTTCTAAGGCAGGCAGATGCCATAAAAGCTCAGTGGGAGCAAGAAACCACTGTCCTGTGCAGAAATAAGTGACTGAAGATCACCGAATAGGCAGCACTTTCTTCAGTGTCAGGCAGAAGTCCCCAGACCCTCAGCCACCGGTAAAATTATGTATAGGCAGGGAAGTTTTCCTTTTTTTTGTGAGTGTGTGTGTATGCGTGTAAAAAACCAGCAATCAGAAAACAAACCCTCAGAAAAATATAGCATGGTGTAATAATAACTTTGGTGGCTTTTTGAAGAATGTAAAATACAAGATGCTTTCTTATTTATGTAATATACTCAACAGTAGAGTTGCAGTAGCCTAGTTTACTGTCTGAGAACACCATCTAACAGGGTTTCTTCTGTCACAGGGAGCTAAAATATTTTAAAATATTTGATTTTCCTACCCTGTTCTGTAAGACAACACAATTTGTCTCTTTCAGTATTTTCTACCACAAAGAGTGTCAGAAGTGGTTTGCAGTTTGTGACACAGAGATTTTATGACCCCTTCCGAATTTATCAGCAGTTGCCTACGAGTGGTAAGAAGAGGGCACTGTGACCAAGCAGTCTCTTCCAGTTCTGTTCTTAGGCAGTGTAATGTAGCTGACATCTCTTTTTTTCACTAAGCACAGGTCTAGATTCATTTTCTTCTTTCTGAAATGTGTAGTTTAATGCATCTTCACAAAAATTCTACTTTTAGCCTCATCTAAATCCAAAACTGACTAAATGCGGTGGAGGATAGTTCCAACAAATCTAAAAGTAGTTTTCACCTTTACTTTCCCATAAAAATATGTTATGGCAGATGTTTCAGCCACTAACAAGGCACTTTAAGTACTGATTCACACTCTGGATGCCCACAGTTCAGTGTTATATCAGTCATATACGGCACCAGCTCAAACAGCTAAAGACAGAAAGTGCTGAACTACAAAAGAACTGTGTAAAATTATAAGATGCAAATGAATTAGTCTAAATCACGCTAAGAATTAAATAGCAATTTTCAGTCAACTCTGCAGTTATCTTGCAGACAGGACTGTGACCTCTTTGTCAGATTATTTTTAAAACTAAACTCACAAAGAATGCTTTCTGCTTCTAGTTACTCGGGGCTTTGCTTTTATTTTACTTTCTTGCACCTCTTTTTCCTTCTCAATACCTAGAATCTCAGCCCTCTTCCTCTTCTTTGCAATTTCTATCTACATACTTTATCTCCCTAAACCAGCAAATATGCCACGGATAGTACATCCCGCTCCAGAAAAGACACTGAAGCTCAATAGCACTGCTCAGTGTTACTGCATTTGTTCTACCGCTATAGTTTTTATTCTTTTTCTTCTATGCTCTATGCAGTCCGGGAGAGGACTGAGAAAATGACAGGTCAGGAAGCAGTTACTTAAATGAAAGAGCAGCAATAAGAGCATTCCTTGCTGGACTGAGTCCAGCAAAGCTAGGTTTTAGTCAGTTATGTGTCTTTTTTGTTGACAACCCCGTGACCAACAACAACAACAAAAGCACTGCCTTTGATGGCATGGAATTTTAATGTATAGCTGCAGTGGGCAAGTGTTTTTAGATGCTATGAAGAATTTTTTTTAAAGAAAGACTAAAAATGTTTCAGTATTTGTACTAATCAAAAGAGCTTTCTACCTTTAGATCATTCTCCTAGTTTGGTGGCAATAAAGACAGGAGGCAACCTGCAGATGATGTAAAATCTAACAGTTCTTGTTAATTTTAGAAATTCAGAACATTTTGATCTGCCATACACCTTGGGATAAAAAGAAAAAAAGTCTTGTTTTTGTGAAAATTTCCTTTGAATTAGAGAAAATAACCCTTTTTATACTTAATTAAATTTTGAAAAATACCGGTGTGCTCTAATTGGTGTTTCAGATGTATACATTTATTAGTTTGTTTGGGTTTTTTTTTGGGGGGGGAATATTTATCCTTTTTCTCCAAAGGACAGCTATGCTTGGTCAACCTGGCTGAGGCAGGCTAGACTTCTACAATTGATACTGTTCTGTGGTCAAAGATGGGATTTTAATTATGTCTGGTTAAGGCTTAGATTCTTCAGAACTATTTGAAACCTTCCTCTGTTACTCCTGATCAGCAAAAAATACTTCAGGAATTTCCTGAACTAGACAATACATCTGGACCATCATGTTTAATAGTCACTGATAGACCACCCTCCATTTGTTTAATGTCTTTGAAACACATCTATTCTTTTGTTTTTCACAACTTCCATTGAAAACGAGCTTTATAATTTAATATAAGCTCATTTGATTTAGCTGCCTGTCCCTGAGTGTCCTCCTACTCTACAGTTACTCAGAACTTCCTGCTACCATTAGCTAAGCAGCTGATGATCACAGCGGAGTAAAAGGCATTTGTAGTGATAAACCTGAGCATTGGAAGTTATTGCGTTTTACCAGCAGGGGAAAAAAAGCCCACAAAACTCAAGAAATATTATTTCTGCTTATCTTAGAATACTGTAGGCACAGAATGTTTAAATACAGATTGTGAAAGCCATTGCAGGTGATGGGGACTCTTTTCAGTTCAGCATGTATTGTTTAACTAATGCTATCAAGCAGAGCAGCCTGGAGATCTAACTGGGACAGATCACTGTATTTTTTATGCTAAGCTTGAAATACGATCCACAGAATCAAAAGTTCAATTTCCAATAGTGTCGGTTTAACCTAGCAATTTAACTGAGGCAGAAAAAACTGAATAGCATGGGGTTTACTCTGTTATGGGTCTTTCAAATAAGACCTCTATGATTTTTTATTTTATGTGGCCATAAAAAAGATCCCATAGCTGTTCTTTGTAGCTGACGGAATTTACTCTCCTTGGAAATTTTTTCTTTCCTTTTAGCATTATGCAACCTAGTTCACACAGCTCAGCTGCTGCCCTCCAATTCCAGAAGGGGATGTACTTCTTCAGTTCCATACATTTACAGTACATAAAAGATTTGCAGAACTTCATGACACAAAAATATTTTAAATATAGGCTAATATTATAGTTATAATAGATGTGTGACCTAGTAAATGATTTCAAAACACCACTAGTGATTCACGATACTGAACCGTACTATAATTTTATCAAATGATTACCGCAAAGCCACAGTCCGAACTGACATTCCATAATAGGATGACTGAATCTGGTAAGCTGAATGATCAGGTATTTAGCTGGGTACAGCTACAGCTCCCTGGTCTTGGATGCCATCTCCAGCAGAACTTTTAAGGAGACTGAGGTCTGCGCTATCCTCTCTAGAGCATCGCCTGTAGTGGAAAATAACAAGAGTGCTTCGTTGCTACCTTGTGTAACGGTAATATTGTTCTGTACTGTTTCTTGGCCTCCACCATGTTCTTTAGAATGTGATGAGCAACTAACCCTAAAGCAGGACATAGAAACGTTGTCAACTCAGCTATTGAGTTTTATTCTTACGTGAAAAGAATACTTTCATGTCGCTTAGCTTCAAGTCCCATAGCTTCAAGTTTCTGCATTTCCTTGACCACAAACACCATCTTTGACCAGAGAAACCTTCTCAAAGAAGCTATTTGTAAAAAAATAGCATGTTTTCATTAAAGAGCTTTCTATTCTGACTAAATGGCTTTCCCTTATGAAAAGATGTTGAAGCACATGTATTTCACCAAGATCTGCAAAACAGAAAGACTTCATTCTATTCACATTGCCAAATTACATAGTACAGGTACGTCAGCATGTAACATGCAATAACTGAGGCGGGCTCAGACAGAAATGCACTTCATGAAACAAGCACCTCCTAATTTTTCTGTATGTACTGATTTATACACAGTATTGATTTTATTCTGAGCAAAATATCCTTTGCTGTTCCTAATACAAATTTCAGCTGTCTAGTGAATACCTCATACCGGTAAGAAAAATTTTGTTTTCTACCTAGATGCAGAGATATACTTGTGTAAACAACAGTGAGAGTTTACAAAGAATCCAAATGAAAAATAGTCAGAAATTGACAGCTTGAGCACCAGTAAGTATTAACACCCTCCTTGCTAATTGCTGCCATCACAAATTAATGGAAGTCTTTTAAATCTCTTGACAGTGGTTATGTAACGTTCTGTGGTTAAGGCAACTCGAGGCAGTACATAACAGATGCCATCATTAATATGCAACTGCATATGCTTCCAGTGCACAAGGTTTTGTGAGCTTTTTTTTTCTTTCTGTCCTCATTTTTTTTCCTTTGCTATTTGAAAATAATTCTTTAAAATTCTCAGTTTTTACTCTTCCACCCAGGTGTTTTAAAGTGAACTGTTTTAACCCTTTGCCTTTTTCCATGAGGGAGCATGTTTGGACAGTATTCCAGAGATACACTAAGTATCTATTCTTAGTAGAACTAGAATTAGTTATAATTTAACAGATTGTATATGTTGAACAAATTATCTTTTACTGAGTCTTTTTTTCTTCCCTTTTTCCTAAGAAACCTAGAAAACAAAATAAAACTTTGGGAAACCAAGTGCTCTGTTATCCCTGCTGAATTTCTGCCTCTTACTTTGTCAAGGTTTAAAACATATCTTGAACTTCTGTTTCTTCATGGAATTAATTTTTTCTTCTTGCAAATCTTTATGGATTTCATTTTAAATTAAAGCAACTGATACACCTATTGTGTGACCTGACTATGCCCATGAAAAGCCACCCAAAGCAATACATCTGTCCTCACTTTCTTTCCAGTGCCAATAATTACGTATGGCAATGGAAGGAGAGACCAATTAAAAGGGTTAATAAAAAACTGTATATGAACAAGAGATTACTGTTACAGATTTTCTTCATTTTCCACTTCTTCCTTTCTTGATATACCTTTCACCATGTCCCCTCTCTTTGTCTCTCCAGCTCTTCTTTCCCTACGAATGAGGACATCTTCAACATTAGTTTGTGAGGGTCTCCTTTTACTCCTCACCCTGAGCTCTTTTCTCCCACTAACCAGGACAGCAGGAGCCTGAAACTAGGCAGAATCTAAAAGCACCTTCACGACAAGGATACGCATCCCATCTTTCTCTCCCACAGTTCACAGCTTGGTCTCTTCTGTCCCTTTGCATCTCTCAACAGTCTCCAACAGGGAATTGATGTCACTTCTCCCAGTGAAAAACAGTTGAAGTACATCTGCCTTAGGGGCTTGGGGCTTATGCCTGAGTCATCGATGGGCGTGTGACTGAGCATCAGTGAACTGGAGAGGACATGTCTGGAAAGAGAACTGCACAGCAGCACACATGAAAGACTTCCACCTTGCACAGAGCCACAGGTTCAGGGTCTCTCAGGTCACCAGAGCTGCTCTGGTCTTTTCGCCTGCCCTGAATGGTGTGAGGGACACTATATGAGTGGTAGCTTGGAAAGGAGATTAGATAGGTGAGAGTCACAATACAGAAACATGGCAGCCACTTCTCTTTCTCCCCAAGAGAACCAAATGTTGTTAAGTGATAAAAGACCCCATTGAGCCAGATCCCAGCCTGTGCTGCTGCTTGGGATTATTCTTTTCAGGGTGTTCAGGGCTTCTGTTTCTCTGTAATACCTCATGCACCTCTTGTTGACACAATTATCTAGCCTGTTGTAGTCTCTCTGCATGTTGACTCTTCCTTCCACTGCATCTGCATGTCCTGCCACTTCAGTGGCATCCACAAACCTGGTGAGTGTGAATTCAGTTCCATCATCAAGATCATTTACAAGGACACTCAACAGCATCTGGCCCACGAGGAACTCCTGGGGAACTCTAAATCTGATTTCTCCTGGTGGGACTTTGAGCCATTCACCACCACCCTTCGAGCTTGGTGCTTTACATCAGTTTCTACCCAAACAGTGGTCTGTCTGTCCAGTAGAGAGCTTGACAACTTGTCTGTGGGGCTGTTGTGGGAGACCATGTCAAAAGCCTTGCCAAAATCAAGGCAGATGACAAGCACAGCTCTACCCTTATCCACTCAGCAAGTTGTTTCACCTAAGAAGGCAACCAGATTGGTCAAGTACGATTTAATCTTGCTAAATCCATTACTAGCTTCTCCCAGTCACCTTCTTGTCCTTCATGTTCCTGGAGGGTCCTTCCCTGAGGACCTCTTCCTTGATCTTCCCAGGAACTGAAGTAAAGGTGGCAGTCTGCAGTTTCTCTGATCTTTTTTTTATTTTCTCAGAGTTTGTATTTGGGCAAAATATTTGCCCTTTTCTGATTACTTGGACTTCTCCTGAACCCTGTGGCTTTTCAGAAATGATTGATAGGAATTATTTTGTCATCATCCTGGCCAACACTCTCAGCACCCTTAGATACATCTTGTCCGGTCTCATGAATTTGCCTATGTCTACTTTGTACAGAGGGTCCCTAACTCAGTCCTCCTCTACCGTCAGTGGTTCCTTGGTGTTAAAGACCTAATTAAGAGTTCAGTTCTCCTATAACTGTAAAGCAGTCTGGTTTCTAAGAAAAACATAAATCATATTTAAAATTTGTTAAACCATTGAAGCACCTTAGATAAGCCCACCAACAAGAAAGAGATGTCTTGAAATTGAAAATAGAGAGGTATTTTCCCTTTCTTTTCCACTGCTTGGAAGAGTGCTTAACAACTTAAAAGTGGAAGACAGAGGGGAAAGCAAGGATTTCATATTTTTAAAAGCAATGTACATGTGGCTCATCAGTGAACTTTCATACCTTCTACATACTAATACAGATGTTCATCTATTTCCTTTGGAGCATCTGCTTTAACTTCCTAAATAAATATCTCTTTTCCCAACAGTGTCAACAAGTTGTTCAGAAAGCAATTCAGAATTGACAGATTAGGAATATACTTCTTACAAGTGACCACTGAGGTGGCCTAAACCGAAGCTCATATCTAGTTCATTGTATGAGTAACCATGATAATAAATAGATGGTCATGGAAATAAATTAATTATGTGCACTGTAGTGTATTTAAAAAGGAAACGCTGCTTTTATCCTGCACTTTGAACTTTTTGAGAGCCCTGAGAGCTCATTTTATTCTCCAAAATGGTGCCTCAAACATAAGGGAGAGAGGCATAAAAGAGCTATCCCATGGATACTTTACTTTTGTTCTATATATTGATTTTTTCTTGGTAGGATATTACACTGATGCAGCTTGTAAGTGAGCTAAAAAATAACATTTTCTCTTAAAAAAAAAAAGAAAAGCTAACATGCTTCTTCCAGAAATACCTGCTTCATGCCAGGAATCCATCAGAAAAGCATACCGCATAGAAGGGCGTTTCTTTCACCAGCTTGCAACCAACAGTTTAATCCAACTGCAAACTTCCTGAATAAATACATGAAGAGTTTGCCTTGGGCTCATAAACTCATAGATGTGGAATAAATTTGTAAAACTTCTAATTTGTAAAACTTTGTGTTACTCTAGATGACATTCAAATCTCCCAAGAAGATCGTAAAATTGTTGGAGATAAGTAGAAGGATGCTACAAAGCAGGGGTTTTGCCTTTGAATATAGAATATATAAACATTGAAGTGATGCAAATGAAAGCCTAAGAGTTTCTAATCTCCTTTATGGTGAATTAAAGGATAATGATGGTACAGAAGCAAAAATTCCTCCGAACAGAGTATCACAACTTTACAGGTTAATTTCAGAGTGTTGTCCTAAGAAATCTGACAAAAACCAGAACTTGTAATACTGCACAATGACTGGCACTTTTCAGTACATTCTAGTGCAGCTTACAGATTGCTTCATGTTGATTCTACTGGTTCTGCTTTCAGAGTATAAGCTCCCTGGAACAACATATCACTATTCTGCATTTATTAAATGTCCTGGAAGCAAATGATTCAGCTAACCTAGACCTGCGACTTCAAAATACCTGTTTCTGAAGCTGGATGTCATGAAATCATATCTTATGCTTCAGTCTACAAATGATACATCAAAGTAGTCCTTCTCACTTCTGTGTAGCTATCTTGACTTCCTCGAGGAGTGAGGAGGCAGAAAAGATAAAAGACCAGCATTTAAGCAACAAGAGGCAAGCAATATTCTTGACGGCCATTAGTTTTCTATTTTCTCAGCTCCATCTGCCCACCTCCTTTTCCTGTGCACATTCCTTGCTGATGTGTCGCACCACGCACACCCTCAGCGCACACACAGATGCCACCCGGTCACCTTCTAGCCTATGGCAGCAACAACCGAGAGCAGCGTGAGTTTCACTTCGCTGGCTTTCCGGCAGCAGAGCTTTGTTTATTCTAGTCTTGAAGCAAAGAATACCTGTGTAGCAAAAAGTCTGTACTCTGTCTACCCAGAGCACTCAGCTCCTAGGTGGCAACGGCAGAGATTTCCTAATCATATCTCGGTCTGTATCGGTGATTTCTTATGCTGCACATCTATATTTATGTATTCTGTTAGGTGCTATTGGTGTTTTGGAGACTAAATGCCTATTTTGGTTACTCCAAAAGATGTAAACTTTGGAGATTCATTTACCTTCTTCCCATAAAATTGTGTTTCTATGCATTAATTTTTATTTTTATTTTTTTTTAAACTAATATTTAAATGTTTCTGTATTTTGTGTTTCTGTATTTGCGTTTTATGACATTTTTTTAAAGATTCTGAATGGAACAATAGTTTTGGAAAGAGCTAGTCATCATGTAGGCAGTCGCTTTGAATTCTTGTCTACACAGCCTCTTAATCCCGATTGTAATATTCTTGCTATGCCTGTCTTTTTTTCATTGGAACAGCTTGCCAATCATAAAATATATCTGTGCGGGTGACAAATTATCCATAGAAAGCAAGCTGATACCACTGAATGTATCTCACTTGTGACCTAAATCTAGACATAACTCGCCTCCAGCTCGAAAAACTTGTGCATTAACCCACCGTGCCATCTAACCACCCTCTACCTCCGGCAAGCTGATGAATGATTCAGTGGTTTTCATGGCTTCAGTTCAGCACTCTATTTCTGCAGCTGGAGACGCAGTTTTAAAATATTGCGAGTGGAACACATTCACAAAAGCTATTGCTCATTAATGCAACTTGTTTACTGTGTTGTCTTCACAATGGCTTTTTTCCATAATCTATTCATTTTCAATTTCCTATTGTTCTGATACTGCAGTAATAACAAAATGTTCTATAGAAACCAAGAGGTGACTTCACGTTATGTCAGCATGATCTTGACCTCCATGGAGGAAATATGTATGGGCTCTTCACGCACTAACTACCTATGAATAAATCATTTTCCTTAACAAAATATGGAAGAAAAAATATAATTCAGATGTTAAATTTAACCTGTTCCATACAACTCTGATTTAATCTTTTCTGTACATGGTACTATGGAAATACTTGGATCACTTTACTTTATTAGCTATGCAGTACAGAAAATAATTTAGGCATTCTATCCATCCAACCAGACACAGCACTACAAACAGAAATTTTCTTGCTGCTGCAATTCAAATACATGGTATGGAAAAGAACATCTGGTGCTGAAGAGAAAGGGCATTTGGAAACAATCAGTGCTTTCCTAAAGTCAGAGTGCATTTCCAGTCGATAAGGACCATGGACCTGGGGTTCCTCCCAGCTGTATCATCCTGTCCCACTTAGTGCTGCCTTAAAAAGGAAACAAGAAGTGTGAAATAAAAAGAACTAATTACTCTGAATGTTATTTAAAAGTAGCAGGCACTGCACATGAGGTCACAAAATTTCCTTCTTTCATTTATTTCAAACTCAATTATGCAGATATAAGGAAAGTGCTTAAGGCCATTACCTGTTTTACTCTCATTGATTTTCAAAGGAGTGAGGGGTCTAAATTCATTACAAGCTTTTGGAACTCTTGTTTGCAATCTTCTGTGATTATACAGCCCAGAAAATTAGGGCACAATTTATTACCATACCAAATGGATGTGCAACACTTCCATTGAAGATTTATTCTATCAAAAGCAAAGGAACAAACCCCTCAAAATTCCATATTAATTCCCAAAATAATGTGATGTTCCACTTAGGGAGAAAATTCTGCTGTTCAGTACTAAGTTATATAAAATACATCTATTCGACACTGACCACATGCCCAACTCTGTTCCATATTAGATTTAAGACTATCACCCCACTTTATTTTTGCAGATCAGTGTACAGACACCAATGTTTATCTTAGGGTCTACCATCATAGGTTTATAAAATCACCCCCAAAACTTTGTTTATCCAGTTTCTCAATGTCATAAGCCCACCATGTCAGTTTAAGCTGTAAGATATTACCCAGTTTGAGGAAAATTAACAACGTGGCTTTCAAAATGGAGCCTTCAATGAGTATTATCCAGCTTAAATGTCAAGATCGAATCAACTGTTTTAAAAAAATGTGAAGAAACATTGGGAACTGTTTTCAGAAGCATCCAAAACTATCGTGTGGCTCATTTAGTATCAAACAATGCAGAATACCTCGGTCCCAGCTCATCCTGCAGTACTGCTCGATTCTGAGAGATGCCAGCGGTCTGATACCCACCACCCGTGTTACAACTGCATTTTACTCTGGTCTTCTTCGCTAGAAATCCTCTTCACTTTAGACAAGACAAGAGGAATGGTACCTTACAATATTTATACAGAGATTAGAAAGAAAAGGAATAGAAATGTTTAATTTGTTTCTATTATTTTCCTAGCCAATTAACCTTAGAAATGGAGTCCTTTTCTTCCTGTAGAATGGCTGTATTTGTATATTGTTGTCATACATTGCTTGTTTCCTACAATTCTCCAATGAATAAATTGTTACAAATGCTGTTGTCAGGCCATTCACATTTTCTCAGTATGCAGGAGGTTTTACATACACAGAATGTTTAATTAATTTTCTGATTAATGGTTTTTTTTTATTATGCTACTGCCATTTGGCAGCTGTTTTGACAAAACTGCCTTCCTCATTACAGAATTTCTACTTGTGAAAGGAAGTCAACCATAGCAAATGGGCTTATTGAATTATCCAGCTCACCAATTATATAGTATAAAATTATTCATCCTGATATAATTTGATCAGGAAAAATCATTTATCTTTAGTAACTGTGTTAAATTAGATATTATTCTGCTGGATAGGTGCAATTTTGCAAGTGTCTGTACTTAGAGAACCTTTTTTAATTTACTTGAACACTAAGTTATTGCCTATTTTCTGATTTCACTTTGTTACCAAAAAGGTTAGTTTCTGACTAATCGCTCCACTGAGCCCAATTCATTCAAAGCTTGAAAAGCAACACTTAGCCATTTTAGAGCAAAATGCCAGATTGATACATATCATTGGCAATACAGTTTTGAAAGATTTGTTATAAATGTATTTCAATCTGTTTATAAATCAATTAATTCAAAAGCAGCCTTGCAACATTATTTAGTTGTGTGCTTTGCATGTATTTTGGCACTATTGCAGCAATGTTGCAATCAACATTAACATTGCAATTTCAAGTAAGTCCTATTTTACTCAACCTAACAAATTTAAAATTAACCTCACTTTCAATATATTTGCATCCTGTCATTACCCTACATAATCTCCCTTATTAAAGCCAATGCTTGATGCATTTGAAAAGAAATGTTGTAATGTATCAAAAAAACAAGTGCAACGTTGTTGCGGACTACGGTGAACAGCTGGTTAAAAATAAATACTTATTATTGCTCAGCTTGGAAAATATTATGATTTGCCTCATGTTCCAGGACCACTTTTTCAGTGTAAAACAACCCCGAAATTCTTGCTGAACAGTAGAGCTACTGTATATTTGGGGGTACACGCACCTGACCGTAAGTCATCTCAAGGTGTTCTCCAAATACTTCACTAGGCTCTGCAAGTTTCTCAAAGCATAGGTGAGTTCTTTATCTCCTCTGTACAGCCGGCTAAGCAATGGCATAATGACTGTACCAGCGTGACTGGACATAGGACTGACACCTCTTCCTTCGATCTAATTACAATTTTACAGCACTTTCCTTTCCTGTCCTCCGTGACTTCACAATCCACACTGCTTTTTCAATGTCATGTCAATTCTTTGTTGTCGTGTAAGCCCGGTCTGTGCCTTGCCACCGCAGGGTTTATCATACTACGTATAAGGATAAGCACTCTGCTACTTGTCAGACCTTACTGATCGTTCTTAATGTCTCAGTCAACAGAAGTGACAGAGAGAAGAGTCACAGTCATCCTGTACTACACCATGAAGTCATGTTTACCTGGAGGATAACCCTATGCCCGTTTCCCTTGGGCTTCACACCAGTGCGTCAACGGGTGCTGGAAATACCTGGGATGGCAGTGCCGTGGTTCCACAGTGACTCTTCTGTGTCTGGCGTTTGGTTCAGCTGGTGCCAGTGTCAGCTGCATCATAGATGTCCTTGATACATGTAAGTATAGCGGAGTTGCTGGAGCCTACTGGTAATGAGATAATTATCACTCTTGATAGGTGTAGGTTTGTAGCAGAGTACCTGCTGCAGAATCAGGTTATTATCTTCCATATTGGGATGATCGATAATGGTCCGCTAATTGAAAGACACTCCTGTTCTGCCTTCATGCTCTTGCATTGGCGCTGAGGTGACAGTCACCTGTTTCTGCAGTCTGGTTCCAGTCCAGTGGGTCACTGCTCCTTTGAAGCTGCCTGGATTGCAGATCTGCTGCAAAGTAGGTCAGAACATCCACCATGGTTTTCACTGTGAGTAACTGAGGCCTGCAAGGCTATGCTCCATCTGATTTTTCTCCCACTGTTATCTGCAATGGTGTGGGGTTTGTTTGTTTGTTTGTTTTTTCCTCTCCTAAATGCAGATACATAGTATGCTCAGTTTTACCAGAGACACCTTTGGGTCACATACCCTCATTCAGTGACGCCCTGAAGAGCTGACATTTATTAAAATTAACAGGAGTACTGCATTGATCCGTGGCCTCGAATACCCTGGTACGCATTTCATACAGGTTATCATCACCAGCGTTGGCCATTTCTGGTCTCAGAACTTGATAGTCATCTTCCAGGACAAGCAGTCACAAGTCCCTTTCTGGGGATATCAGCATGTTCGTCGCTGTCAGCAGCTGATTTGCTGTGGTTCATGCAGCCTTGTGGCCCACATTTGCTTGCTGCACGCTCGTCCGCTGTACTCTCAGGGAGGTTAAAGGCCCTCAGTGTTGCCGGAGACTGACTCAATAGCAAGCTGGAGAATGAGCAGCTGCTCATCTCAATACCTCTACAAGTAGGGTGCGGGGTCCACCCACCTAGGGAGCTGTGGGAAGTCAGGGCAGGGGACACCTGAAGGATTCTGTAGGTCTGCTTTAGTACAGGAAATAGCAAAACTTTTAGATAATTGTGGTTATGTTTTGCTTTGCTGCATCTTTTAGCAAGAGACACATTTATTTGACTAATTAGGAAAGATACCTTCTTGGTAACTTCCTAGGGAAGTTGCAAATCACATCTGAAAACTCTCTTTCTTGAAGTACATCAAACTCATAGCCATCAGAGACAAATAATTTAGTGTTATTTATATCACAGAGATGCATATCTCATGTTTAATCTGCTTCAGCTTCAAAAAAGGTCTAGTTCAATGCTGCAGATTGTTACCATCATATTAAAGAAAGTTTGTAAAACAATTTTAGTGATAAGAAATGTAGAATCTAGGCTGTCAGTCTTTATCCTTGAAGTTGGGCATAGACAGGGATTCTTTTGTTTCTAGAAAGTAGCGTTTTAAGCTGTTACATTCAGGAACTGAATTCTTTTTCTAGGTCACTGTAGTAAAAGCAGGCAATTTTTCTCTTCTGCTCTGTTATTTCCATGGCATTCCTGCCTGAACTGTTTCATATGCTTTGCTGCTTCTTAAACTATCAGTCAGCAGTAAGATAATAGGTAAGTATGAGCTGACTTTGAACAGCCGTTTTACTAGAAGATGCTTCAAATATGATTAGATGACTACTTCATTGTTTCCCATGTTTCTCCTGTAAATGTCATCATAATCAGATTATGAAGTTTTTGCTTTGCCTTGAATGCAGTTTCTTTCAATTGCTTTCTCATCTTGTATTTTCAGCTTCAAAGATTTCATGTTGTTAACAACTTTATACAGGTCTGTATCTTTGTTTCTCACAGCCTTGCATGTTTCTTTGGAACAGAAGTTTTCTTTCTGGAGAACAAAAGCAGATATTTTTTGTTTCTTGTGATTTAGCCACTTTGCTTTTAAGGTTATGAGAGAGAAAACTTATAGACAGAGGTAACATTTAATTAGACAGCTGATATGGTTGGAAAATTAAACAAAATTCCTTTCCTGTGTAAACCAAAACATTTGCTTTTTCTTTCTGAGTAGGGTAATAAACTATTTGGAACTCTTATCAGACAAGTATGAAGGAGAACCTTCAACATTATTTTGGTTTTCTTGACATGCACATTGAACCAGTTGAGTAACTCAAAGTTTCTGGGTAACTTCCGCTGCACTGTGGTTCTATGACCATACTCTCTCCACGGGGTGCAAGACCTTGAATAAAAAACTCACAGACACAAGAATTCCTGTCAGAACTATTTCTTTTGTTATTGTTTGTTTGTTCCAAATCAATATTAGGTTCTTCCTTTTGTTGGTTTTTTTATTTTCCATACAGTGCTGAAGTTGGCAGAAATTTCATTTTCATAAATGTAGCTGGCTATGTCCTTCACTCACTAAACAAGCGGTACAGATGATAAACCTGTTAGTGAGAATACCTGTCACGTAATGCACAGACGGAGCCTTTCTGTGGTGCTTGTGTAAGAAATCACCGTCACAGAGTTCAAGACAAAAGAAAGTTAGTTAAATATCTTATTTTTGCCCTTTGATGACTGAACAAAATTGAGTAGCTAAACTTACTAAAATTTCAGTCCTTAAACAGAAAGGCTGATGAAATTTTACTTCTTTGGCTGGGATGTAAGTCATTGTTGCTAGAATGTCATAAAACATGGATCTACTGAAGGGCAAAAAAAGAACTCTTGAATAGGATTTTATTGTGATCTTAATTAAAATAGAATTTTCTGAAGTCATCTTTTATCTCCAGGTGGTATATTATCGATAATACTTAATTTATTTGAAAGATATTTTCTGTTGTAGGTATGTCTTACTGACTGGAATATGAAAAATTAATTACACCTTGGTAGAGCTGACACTTTCTCCTTTTCTTCAGCTGTTTCTGTTTTTCTGCTCTGCATGTCTATGTATATGTACTCATCCGTAAAGCCTGGATATGAAAGTAAAAGAACAACAACAAAAACTTCAAGCGAGAGTTGGCACCTAGTGACAACGTAATGACAATGAAGGAGAGCTGAGTATGGCTAACACCTTTGGTTTCTAACAAGCCAGTTGTGCCATGGCCATGATTCGTTGCTGCTTGGCTGCCTGGAATCAGATGACTGTGAGCTCAGTGAGTGAGTCTGAGAAAGCGCATAGGTGCCTTCAGCATCTCCCATAACTGACGTGCTTTTAGCATCTTCATACGTTCTTTACAGGCTACTTGCTCTTTTTGCCTTGCAGAGGCTTTGTTTTGATTTTAGTTGGCAGGATTTGTTGGTCTAGACCCTTGAGAAGGGCATGAGCCCTGGGCACCTTGAAGAGAGTGGGCTCCAAATCTGTGAGCAACCTCAGCAAGGAAAGGTACAGACAGCCTTGGCCTTACACTGTTGGGGTGCCTTCTCCCTCGTCTGCTTGAGAGGACTTCAGTTTTTCAAGTGCTTGGACCTTGATTTTTCTCTTTCTTTCTCCACCCTTCACACTGCCTTCCTTTCCTCCTCACCCTCAGTGAGCAAACTCCTCCCTCTCTTGCTGGATCAGTGGGCTTCAACCCACTGGCCAGACCATTTTGGATTTCTACCTCATTTTTATTAGAGGTATGTTAATTTTTGTATGAAAATAATACTATGAAAAATACCGCAATAGCTTTTACAAATGTGCATAAATAGATTTCAGGAGTTTTTCCCCAGTGTATTGGCTCTCCTCATATGTGGTATCATGAGGAAACTTTCACCATGTGAAGGTCTGGGAGCCTTTCTCGCCATCTCTCACTCTCAGCCAACACACTCCTCAACAAATTTCTTCCAAGGTGATTCTCATGCTATATCTAGAGTCAGTGACCGTGGCTTTAGGAAAACACTAAATATTACAAACTTGAGGTATAAACCTTGGTGGTCTTCCTTCAGTACTGCCTTTGTACTAGGAAGGGAACAGCGAGAAGGGCAAGAAAGCTTGATATAGGCGTAATTCTTCTGAGAAGATATACCTGGCAGCCATACAGAGGCGAGCAGCAATCTTTGTGGGACCACAGCTTTACAGTATCAAAATGTAAAGCTCTGTTAATCAGAAGAAAAACGGTAGCTACAAAAATTGTCTCCCTTGTTATATACCCTAGGCTTTACCTCTCTGAATTCACCCCATTATAACTTCCATGATTCCAGCTGAGATGGTTCAGATGAGCACTGCTGCATAAGAGAGAAGAAGCCGGGCTGTTGTCACTGCATAGGGATGTCCGATAGGACCCTTTGTGAGCCTGGCTGCTGCTGATGCCTGGTACAACGTATGGCTTTAAGTAGCGCGCTTGTTTTCAGTCTTCTGGAGCAACAGTTCCAGGTCAAGCTGACAATAACCACATTGTGCCCACCCCTACAATGAGTTTAAGTGGTGATTGAAGCAATATCTCATCTTGTTTCTATTTACCAGGTTAAGGGAAATTTCTCTCTGGAATGGGCTCTCACCTATTTGCAGCAGGAAATAAATTTCTTTTAAAAATAAATCAAAAAAAGACTCTCAGGGCTGCCAGCACAGGTCAGTGTAAAATGATTCTAAAATACTTGGTTATTGTAAAGTTTTTTCTGAGCACTTTATCCGAAAAATACTGAAAACCTCTGAAAAATAATTCATCTTCTCGAGCTAGTTTGTACAGACCTACTTAACATAGCGAAGCTTTAACGACCTCTCTCTCTTTTTTGCCCTCCTCAAATATTTCAGTTAGGTATTTCAAAAAGAATTTTTATGGCAACTCAGAATTTAAAGTAGTCATTTAAATGACCATTCTCACTATAAACTATTGGTTATAAATAGACACAGCAACGAGATGAGGTAACCATGCCTTTTACTACATCAGTTAAAATTTCAAACTTCAGATGATGTTACAGTATATAACTTAAGCTGCCTGTCCCTGTGGAATATCAGCAATAGGGAAAGGACTCAAACATTGTATGCTTTTTCCAGAAATGCTGCATAGAACTTCAGTGATTTGGCCCAGTTTGGCCCAATTTAGCTCTAGCTGTACTAAGGAGATTTTTTTTTTTCATTATTTTTTGATTATTCCTTAATGTGGACATGATGCTGCAAAGTAGATGGGGAAAGTGGTAATAATATAGTTTTATTCTTTGTTCAAGGTAAGCATAAATGCCTTTTCTTCTAAAAACCATAGCATTTTCTATGGTTTATATTAACTTGTAGGAATTCGCAGATATTTTTTTGTGTGTGTTTAAATCTAATATATACGTAAAGGTTCATGTGGTTAAAGATCAGTTTCCCAACACACATGTCTATATCTGAAGACTTACTGTTAGAAAGCTAAATGACATTAGGAAAAAGAGAAGCTAATGGGATGAAAATGATCACAAGAAAAAAACCCAACCAACCAGACAGATTTATCCCTTATTGTGTCTGTTGTTCTACATAAATGAAATTGAAGTACCAGATAAATCTTTTTAACAAGTGCTATATCTTGGTTTTGCTGTAATGCAAAAATAATGACAAAAGTTAGATTCTCTACCAGCCTACAACTTACAGATACGTTTTTTCAGTTTTTCCTTGAATTAGTGTAACAGCCTCTCATTAGAACTGTGTAAGAAACATCCCATCTGTAAGAGAACTTGTACAGCATGACTTTTTTTAAGGGGAAACTTTTTTTTTTCCCTCCAGGTCAAGCTTCACTTTGCTTTAAGTACGTCAGAGGTGAGCATTAACCAGTACAACTGGCAAAGTTCAGCGTGACGGCAAAATTCCAGACCAAAAAAAAAAAAAAAAAGTTTAATTTCCTAAGCAACTGACAACTAACTGTAGTGCACATGTATTTATCCTGTACCTCTGTCACCCCATTATCTCATATCAGTAGGACAGAGGCCCAGGAAAACAGCTACTTATACGTATCACTGCACGTGTGCTTAGTGCAGGACCCCATAGGCGTACAGCAAGGAGAGAAACAAACAAAAAAATCACTAACAAGCGAGTTCAGCAAAGCCACCTAAAACCAGAAATGAGACAAAAAGTTATAAATCTATGTAGTCCTATTTCTCCTACTGCGTATCTTGCAACAGTTACCAAAAATTATCTGTAGATCCAAAGATCGCATTCATTGCTAGGTCTCATTTGTGTGGGGTACTGTATAGTTGGACCAGCTTGCCAAGCATGAAGTGTCTTCTCTTTAGGCCTAGATGGTCACGAAATGGAGATATTCCCTTAGAGACTGTGTGTCTTTCTTCAGTGCTTCTCTGTGCAGGTATGGTAAAATCCGTAGGTATCAGCAGCAAGAAGAGAGCATCTGGAAAACTGATTGAGTGATCTGCAAACTTAATTTTACTGACGGGTGATGAAAGTCAAAAAGCTGTCAAATAATGATCTTCCACTTTACAATCTTCTACACAAGTATGTCATAATTCAAAATCACACCTAACACTCTAATATTAAAACAAACAAAAAAACCCCCCAATTCAAATATTATGTAGAGAGACATAAGGAGAGGGCAGCAGAAATCAGAAGTGTGAGCAGCCTCCGTAGGTGACTGAATAGCAAGGAATTTGCCAACTGAAACTTCCCAAATGTTAAAAACAGAAACAAAAAGAAGAAAATGCTCCTCTCCCACAAGTGTGCTTAGCTGATTAAAGCATATTAAACTATACCTTGCTACATCATCATGCAAATTTACTAATACTAGTTGATTTCTGCAAATAAAAATGTGACTAAAATATTGTTACTAATGCACTTCTCTGTCTACTGTGGATGAAAGGAGAGCTTGGGCAACTAAGCAGTGTGTGATCAACAGCATTACTTTTGGGAATGTCAGCTGTTTAGTTAATTTTTAAATTATACTCTTTAAATTTTCCCAGTCAACCTCTGAAGAAAATGAGCAGTACTCTGAGCTTCCAAACCTCAGCTGCAGCTACTCTGAATTTATTTCTTCATATCTGTGTTGCCTTAGTGTGGCTTTGAGAGAAACGACTTTGCAAGAGAAGCTTGAGACTGTATTTCAAAAGGGTGAAATTTATCTGGATATTCTGTAGTACCAGATTCTTGTAAGGAGCTATACATACAGTCCCTTAGAAACAAAGTTTTTCCAGACATCTAAGCATAATGCTGGAATCGGAGTTGAAATTTAAAAACCTTCATACGTTTAACAGGATTATATATTTATACATGTATTTTTAATACATATCCCATGCCATATGATGTCATGCTCAGCAATAAAAGCTAGGGGAGAGAGGGAGGAAAGGAAGATGTTTGGAGTTACGGCGTTTGTCTTCCCAAGTAGCTGTTGCAGGTGATGAAGCCCTGCTTTCCTGGAGGTGGCTGAACATCTGTCTGCTGATGGGAAGTAGCGAATTAATTCCTTATTTTCCTTTGCTTGCATGTGCAGCTTTGCTTTACCTTTTAAACTGTTTTCATGTTGATCCATGGCTTTTCTGGCTTTTGCCCTTCTGATTCTCTTCCCCACCCCACTGAGGGGGAGTGAGCAAGAGGCTGCGTGGGGCTGAGCTGTGGGCAGACGTCAGCCCACCACAGATGAAAACCCTTCCCTCAGGTATTTTGGAAGTAGAAGGATGTCCTTGGCTAGAAGATCATCATCTTAGGTAGAGGGGCAGAAGGACGCGGTGAACTGGAATGGAGTGGATGGGCTCCAAAAGAAACAGTGAGACTGAGGGGAGACCTTCCCTGACAGAATACCTGTCCCACAGTGAAAAGCAGGATTTTTTTAAAATTATTATTTCCTCTCCCCCACCATTAGGCAGGTAGGAAACTCTCTATTAAAGGCAAGACAAGAACTTCTCTTCCTCTTCAGGGATAGTGATGTGGTCCCTAAACCCTTGAGATGGCTCTGCTTCCACTATATCTTTAAAGTCTGTACATCAGAGGGCTTTGACTATACAAAGATAGCTTCTTATTAGAACAGGTATTGAGACAAGGAGCTTTCAGAAATAAAAAGAACTGGGGCTGAGAAAGAATAGAAACAAAGTAACTTGCAAGAAAATCTCCCCTTTCCCTGCTACGTCTTTGCATGATGGGTTTCAGAAAACCCCACGCAGTATCTGTGGGTCCACTGTGATTCTCACTGCTCCTCCTTCCAGCCCCTCTCCCCTGCACGATGGGCTCACCAGCCCTTGTGGAACGTGATTTTTTCTGTCCTCACAGAAGTGCCCACCTTATCTGCAGCGCAGCAAGCAGGGCCAGGAAAATAAGCCCTTGTTAACAAGCCACGTCCTTTTAAGGGACCTGATTTATGTTCACATACGTTAACTGTGAATATGTGACCTAAACACTTTTTATGTGCTCTTGCAGAGAATAATGACAGTATTCAGGGGTGAAAAGAAAGCGTGCTTTTCCAGGCTTTCCTAGTCAGAGAAAACATGGGACAATTTCCACAAAACCTTATTGTACAGTAGCTGAAGAAAGAGATTACAGAAAAAAAAGACATTTGGGAGCACGCTCTTGTTTGTCTGTTTCCTTTTTGCAGGCAAGGGTCAAAAATAACACTTCTGGTTTTATTTCTGTAAAGGAAATCAAAACTAATGGGGTTAGTTCAGACTCAGGTTTAGCACATTCTTTTTCTAAAAGCGATAGAGAATAGCAAAGAAAGACAGAGAAAGTTAAGGTAAGAGCAAATTAAAGTCAGCCGGTGAGGTTTCCATGGCATAAACCAGTCTGGTCAGTGTTCCTTCACCTTACACTATATTATTATGAAAGACTGGTAGACACTAAGAATTAGTGTTACTAGGCACACCTCCCAAGAGTAAGTAGTCACCTCTGTGAAACTTGTTGCAAATGGAGGTCAGCCTGTCAGATACTGCACTTAGATTTCAAGACACATTTGTTGTTATGTATGTAATGATAAAGCAAGTCTCATGCTTTAAGAATTGAGAAGGATTTTCTCTCCCATGCATTGCACTGTATTACTGTTGCACTTGAATGCATTCATTTCTGGGATGCAGCAGAGGAAACACATTGCTTAGAGAAAATGTAATGATGGACTCTGCCTTAGGCAGGTTATGGGATTTGCTGAGCTTGTTGTCTGATCAAGTACAGCAACTGCTGTGTTCCAAACCCAGAACTGGGTTCCTGTAAGAGTGGCATCTTTAATTTTTCTTCATATGTATTTGCTCCATGAAATTCTACTTTAGGACATTAAGTAAAATTAGAGGTTAAACTAGTTGCCATGTCCTCTATGTAAATACGTTGAAAATGAAAAGTGAAATATTTAGAGGCAAGATGAAAACAGAACTTAAAATATTGGGGATATTCAGAATGACATAGATACCTTTAAGGTTCTTCTAGGCCTTTAGACAAAAGGTACTGACTTTATTACAGGAAAATATTGAAGCATTTGCAAGGGGTTATTTTTTACTCTGAAAGATGGCTGGGTTCTGTTTATAGGGCTGAAAGGGATTATCACTTTGCAAAAGATATTATCCTCTTACAAAAATCATATTGGAGAATATTTGACTCTCAAATTAAGCTAGGGCACTCTAAAAATGTTTGAGTTTTTAATGTTTGGATTTGCTTATTATCAAATCTACTGTCATGAAATTGTATAATCTCTCAGGAATTAACTCATAACAAGTGAAATAATAATAGCATCATTTGATCTTGATCAGGCTGTAGGAAGTGGGACCCTAGCTTCATAAATACGTATACTGGCTGGAAGAAGGGAAGAAGATCTTACTTTGTTTTCAATAGGTCAGTTTCTTTCTAGATAATGATCAGGCCTGAAATTAAAAACTTATCTTGGTCTTCTCCATCTTTTTCTAACTTTGAGAAGATGAATCTACCTTCTCTTTCCCAGGGCTGTAAAGCCTGAGATAGCTGAGAAGTTGAAGTAATGTATTAAAATTCTACTCAGTCTGTTGACGACCATGTATTTTAATTTTGGTTTGGTTTAATTTGGGTGTGTGTGTTTTGGTTTTGGTCATTCACCAAACAAATGTTAATTTTTTTCTCTTTCCCATGTCATGTTTGTCAGATAAAAGACATCAATTGCTTATCATTTTCTTCTTCCCTTTCTTTGTATAGAGTCTGACCTTCTAAAGAACACCACAGAAATCATTCCATTAAGAGTAAGTATTTCCTTAACATATCAATATTGTAGATTAATAGTTTTAAATAAAACTAGACAAAGCTCTTACTAACTAAAAAGGATTTTTTTCCACCTCGAGGCAGTTTTGTTTTTCTTATATCCTTGGTGACAATTCATGTTTTCTTAATGACCTCCTTTGACTTAATCACTGAGCCCTTACTGAACAAGCATTTTGGCACCTAAAGAATTCTAGGAGGAATTCAGTATACTATAAGGACTTCCTTTGCTCTGTCAGCATCACTGCCTCTTGCTGCTGTAAGAAAGATTCATACTGGCTATGGTTAATAAAATCACAATTAGCATTGATATGAATGGCATATCAAAGTACATTTATACCTCAGTATGTAACTAGGCCTTCATTTTGATGTCAGAAATATTCCATTCCGGGTTGTGAGTTATGACTTTCTTAGCGATAGACAAGTGACCAAAATACAACATCCTTACTAGAAACGTAGAGGACAATACCCGTATGGTTTAAACGGAGCTGTCTCACTTGGCAGTGGATTCCGAGAATTTCTGCCCTTACCACTGCTTATCTGAGAGGGAAGTAACCTCCTTACTTGAGACATAGAATCATAGAATCATAGAACGGCTTGGTTTGGAAAGGACCATCAAAGGTCATCTGGTCCAACCCCCCTGCCGTGAGCATCATTTACGTTTAAGCAGTTTAACAGTCCTCTAGGCCACATTGGTTTTAAGACTTTTGTGATGAAATCTTTATGATCACTTTTTATGAAATTCTAAATTAAAACCAGCTACAGAAACAAAATAGCATCACCAAAACCCCAATTTGTTTTGTTCTCACTGAATTTTGCATACTCAAGCTTAAGTGAACATTGTATAGATAAGGAAGAAAAGTAATTAACATTTTAAAATCAAAATTTTAATTTCCCCTCTTGCTGCTTTTTTTCCAAAATGATCAGCTTCCTTAATTATCTGCAGTTTTGTCTTCTTCATGAGGCATATAATCCCGTTTCCTTAAAATCAGAAAAACACAAAACACAAAACACAAACTGTAAGTGCTTAACATCAGATACTGCTTGGTTATTTATGGTACCCTGAAGACTTATTGGATGGATGTTTTGCTTGTATTTTTATGTATTTCTTCCTCAGATTAGTGAAAAAGAGCATCTGTGTTAAAGTTTTCTAGAAAGCTGGCAGCATTTCCACTGTTTTATGGAAATGTGTTTGCTTTTCTAACAAGTGTATTACAGGAAGCTCTACGTGAAGCTTTACGGAGCAATGGGAATAGGGCTGCCAAACCAGACTAAGAAAGCAGACATGATGGAAGCAACCATTTTAATAAACAAGGGAGAAAATATGTTTTCGTCATGTCCGATTGGAGTACTAGTGTTCTCAGAGGCACACTAATCCATGTACTTCAAGCAGAGGAACTATGGTTTTCGGGGTTTCTAGTCCCAACTTTTTTGCCATAGATTTGTGGTGGTGGTGGTGTATTTGTGTTTTCTGCACCAGTAATGTCTAATGCATTCCTGAGACCAACACTGCTATACTGCTGGTTTAGATATATTAGGTTAAGTACTACACATTGGGTGTTCAAAATACACTGAAAACAATAGAATTTGTGATTTGGACGTGAAAATAATGAATATTTTGCTACAGAGCACTGTTAAATGGCATGTTCTTTTGTTTATTAATTCCAGTAAGCTATCTCGCAATAGTAAATATCTTATTTTTGCTAAAACCGGTGCAATATAATGTACCCAACTGAATGGATTCATGACTAAATAGATGGTAAAAATGTCATGTAAGATTTGCTTATTTGTCAACCACTTATTAAATATATTTACAATTGCACAATAAATTCTATGAAATATACTAAAACTGAGTGATAGTATTTCCTGTTTTATAGGAGACTTTGCCTTTAGTGACATTAGATTGATAAGCTACAAGAAAACTGCAGATGTCTTAAAACAGTCACACTCCTATTCCAGACACATGTAGCACTACTGTCCGGAGTTATCATTCACCTTGATTACACTGGCATTAAACGGTTCATCTGTTCTAAATCGTCGGTAAAAATATATAGCTCTTTCACAGGATGCAACTAAAAGGAAAGAAATCAGTGTCAGAAATACACAATGTTTAGTTCCTTACCAATATATTAAACTCATGGCGTATCTCATTCTGGAGGGGGGGAAAAAAAGGAAAAAATAAAAAGGATCATTCTTTCTTTCAGATTTTACATTTTGGGTTGTAAAATAAAAGCTACCTTGTCCAAAGTTCAAATTCTATCTGATAGCTTTGAGCAAACTGTAAATGATGTCAAATAGAAAAGAAAGCAATATTCCTGTCTTCCCATACGAAGCAGTAAAAATGACTTGCTGACTACAGGCCATTTTTATATCTAAAATTAAATACGTGTCAAATAGTAGATCAGATGTATAACGTGATTGCAAGTTTCTTTTGCACATCTGTGCCCCACATATAAACATATATGTATATTAAGTATGTGTATTTACACTACGGAAATATGCATCTGGCAAGTGAACAATTTACACCAAACCCAAGCCTCCGTTAATTTTTTTCGTGATGGATGCTTAGTACTCTCAAAGCTCTGTGGGCTCCTTCAAAACATATCCACTGGAGGACCAGATTCCTATTTGACATTACAAGAAGCATTTGGTACAATGACTTATGATGATCACATGCACTTTTAGCCACGAAGTCGCTGCATATGGCAGAGCTATCAATCACTCGTGGTACAACGAAGCACAACAGTTCTCCTGGAGCACAACTTGTGCCTCAGTAGGGCACTTGGCTCGGAGTGTATTTCCTTCTAGGAATGTGGCTCGGTAGTTGGTAGCAAACTATAACCAGGGCATAAGATCAAGCAATCTAAATTAATTCAGAATATTTATTTATTTTTCTTTTATGACTAAAGGATGACTGTGTATTTGTAGTTGTATGTATCTTTTTGAGTTAGAATTTACCTAGAGAAAGGGTTGTATGATCAACTCACTTTTATGATACTACCTTGCTTGCTGTCATTAAGGAGAAAAAAAAAATAAAGTGGTTAGCAAGAATTTTTCTTTCTGGGAAGGCTGTTTTAAAGCTCCTTTCCTCAGGGATATTTCTGCTTCATCTAATACACCTAAGTCCGGCTTATTAAATGTTTATTGTTCAATTTACTGATGCTTACATTAGTAAAACACTCATTTGAAATAAGTGTGGTATAGAAAATGTTATGGAAACTTTTTGGAGTACCTTGTTTGAATAGGCTAGTATCTTGTCAGCAGCTGTCTTTTTTGGGGGAAGTTTGGGGTTTTTTTGGTTGGTGTTTTGTTTTTTGCTTTTTGTATTTTTTTTTAAGAGGGTTTTAATTAAATAAACAAAGAACAAGGGTAGATCAAGAGTATTAAATATGGTTTCTGGACTGATCTCAACAGAACACTTAAAGAGTTTACTTTTGGTAAATAAGGATATGTAAAGCAAGAAATGAGAACAATACTCTGGCCACCAACTCCACAAATCAATATGTGCTGAGTGTGAAACCTCAGGAAATAGGAAATCAACTGTTACCTTTTGCAGATTAATGTGGACACTTATTAATGCGCTTACTCATTTGCAAACCAGCTCATATTTTATCTTAGTAGGGTAACAGATAAAACTAGATTACATATAAAATATTCCCGCGATTGATTGTTATTAAAACTTTCCTGTTACTGAAGAGTACTGAGTTTCCCCAGTTTCCACTGAATTTCATGGAGATTGATGGATTATGTCAGCTTCCGTGCAGTTTAGATTGAACCAGATTATGCTATTCAGATATAGTAAATACTTAACGTGTTTGAGCATTGTATTTATTTTCTGTTTAAACACAGATCTACGTAACACAATTTTTTTTCACGTGAGCCAAAGCTTTGACGCGAGCAGACTTGTTCATTCTTCACGTGAGCGGGCTGCTTTTAGGTCGGTTGTGAAGCTGAGCGGGATGGCAGGTAGAGGCTGAGTGAATTATCTCCATTGCTGAGCATCCAGCCTAAGGACCTTGGGTAAAACATGGCTTTGCCCACGTTGTCAGCTGCCCAGGCAGTCAGCAGCTGTTCATTTACTATAACCTCAGTTCCTGCATGTCACTGGAATAAATACTAGAACTGAAGCTCATGCTTTGAAAAACTTTCCGAAAATATGAAATTTCTGTAAAGGTAATCTTTAATAATTCTATGGTGGTTCTGAAAAGAGTCCTTGATAGAAGTCTATAGGAGAAGGCAGGTTTGATCTCCTGCCAGTTGACATTTTTCCTCACGTAGAATAATATTTAACAAAAAGCCCCAATCACATTACTGAATTTTAAATTTAAGACATTGTGGTAAATTCTAAAGCTTCTTCAGACTTGAAGAGAAGCAGATTTTGACTTAGTAGTACAACAGTTTCTCTTTTGCTTAGGAAGATTTTGTAATAGTATTTTGCTAAGGCTAATACTAAACAGCGTTTAGCCTTTCTTCCTAAGAAGTCCAGATGAAAATTCAGCAGCATGCTTCCCCCCACACCCACACCCACTCCCCCCCATTTTACTAAAGGGAAATGAAAGCATTTGGAAAAGAATTGTAGTTGACAGCTCAGCTCTCTGTTTCCTTATCTAGAGGGTGAATTTATTTCTTTTTTTCATGTCCGAATGTGACAAATATTTTTGCTACCTAAGGATTTAAGCATGTTCCTCAATGCCCTGATGCAGTTCTCGTTGTTACTGGCCTACTGCTTTCCGCTTCTCCTAAGCAAAGTACTCTGAAGGCACACTTTGGATTTTGAGTACACTAGGCAGCTTGGGGAAAATCACTAAGGTCTCAGTTTATAAGTCAGGAGACTTTTGTCCTATTACCTTGAAGTCACTCTTAACTCAAGGCTGGTTAAGGTAAAATGTTTATGAACGATAAGAGATTAAAAAAAAAGTAAAGGGAATCAAGCTATTAATCTACTTCCATTAAGTATAAATCATAAAGGTATCTTTTCTGTTATCTACCTGATAGCCTGACCCTTATCTTCAGAGACTCTGTAATTTTGAAAACCATCTACCTCAGCATGCATCTACTAGAGGAAAATCTTTTGCAGTGGAGCAGCTATCTTTAATAGACAATATCTTTTTGACGTCCCCCCTTTTTGATGTATTAATTCTTTCTTTTTTTCTTATCTAGAAGATATCAGAAATGGCTAGAATAATTAAAATAGGAATTATTTCCCTTTGACAATGTCTCTTTGTTGAACCACATGCTGTCTTTCTGAGCAGATAGTTAACACTTTCCATAAAGAGCACCTCTCCTGTGGTACATTTCAGTGTGAAAAAGTCCTCTGTATCGAACTTTTGCTCTACATCAGCCTGTGCAATGATGGTGCACTTGATTTCAAAGAAAGAATTTTTAAAAAATCATCTGGATGAGCCAAATGTGCACTGTTCGTCATTGGCCCCTTACTGATGTGGTTGTAAATGACCACATGAAGGTAAGAGAAGGAGCTTGGGATGACACTTTTCTTCTTCTTGAGCTACTGGCGGTAGCACCGTTCAAGGATTTGCTTGCAGCTACAAAAGGATAGAGTAAATCTTGCTTGAGGTAGGAGCTGCTTCTGTTTCCCACTCAGTTTTTGACTTCCAGAGTGCTCTGGCTAATGAGAGTTCTGGTAAGTGCTGTTTTCAGACTGTACAGGACATGGGTTTTCTCACTAAGAAAAGAGACAAACACATTTTCGGTGTGTTGCCCAGGAGAACCTGAGGATGAGAGAACTTGGCAGAGGCTTCAGCTGCACAGAAAAGGAAGGCAAACCTGAAAGCAAGGAAAGCAATGGGACTGGAGCCTTCCAAAATGGGGAGTGGTAGGCTAAAATTCCTAAGTTTGTGATTGCCTGTTGGAGCCCTCTGTTAAGAAAGGGTAACATCAGTGCTCTAAACCAGGATTGTGTGCAGCACAACAGCTCTCAGCCATGTATAATATTGGTTGAAGGAACGGGCTGCATTTGCTACAATAGAGAAGCTGTTCTACCTTGTGGCGTTTTGAGCTGTTAATTTCTCTGTATATAAACAACGTAACACATCTTAACATTTACCAAAAAAAAAAAAGCCCTAGAAACTCCTGCACAGGTAAGTCGTATGTACAGCTGCTATTATAACTATACCTGAGCCCGCAATTAAGAAACAGTGAATCCAAGCAGCAGCTTTGTGTAGGTAAATGGGAAGAAGCTGCTTCCTGAATGTGTTCAGTACCCGTGTACTGGCACTAAGCTGCTTCTTATATGGTCAGTTACGCATACTGACCTCAAACATGTAGGTGCGATACGTGTCCTTCATCAGTGTTTGAACGCTTACGCAGTCAAAGCCAGTAAGTAGCCCTTTAGGAAAGTTTGCCTAATGTAATATTTTCGGCTGCATCCAGGAAGAAAAAGAAAAGTTGAACTGTTCCAAATCTTACTTCTGCTTGGCTTGCTTTCATTCTATTGTCTTTCCAACAAATTATTTGGGTTTTTTTTTCTTTTTTTAAAAATGTGAATATACACAGATGAAGCGGGTGCTACTTTCTCAGTATTCCACTGAGAAAAAAACTAATACTCCGTGGTATGAATTAATGCTTATTAACATCAAACTTGAGAATGGCAGGAGTCCAGGGATTTCCATTATGGAGAAAAATAGCATGTCATTAATTGCCAATTTTTTCAGAAAATAATATTAGAACCTGAAGACCAAGTTCTCCATGATCCCTTTGTGCCAAGAATGCTCAAACCCAAAGACAGAAATTACTTTTTTATAGGATTTTCTCAACTGCTGAGGCTGTTTTGGTCTGAACTGAAGGTGAAGTCCTCTTCTCCCTCATGCTGTTAATTCCTGCTGATATGAAGCCAGCAAAAGGAAAGAGGAGGAATTCGTCCAGCATTTCAGAATAAGAGCCTTCAGGTAGATAGAATATGGGAAAGAGAAATCATTAGAAGAGCGATATAAGAGACAGGGACAGAGAAACAGCCTGGGTTGGACAGAAATGATGCACTAGATCAGAAAAACCGACAACAGTCGTTCCCTGGAGTTCTGGTCCGTGGTCTCCCCTACATTGTCATGAAGATTTTAACTAACGGGAGTCTACAGCTGAGATAGTACATGAGCTCGGAACTATACTTAAACAGCAATTCAGAAAAGCTGTGGATAGGGACTATCGCGCTAATTGCCCTCCTTCCCAGAACCTGGAAGAGAAGCAGCATTTTGTGGGGTTTCAGACTTTCTCACTGTCAGCAAGAAACTTGCTCCCAAATTGCGTACGGAATTCTCCCAGTGTTTATTTCTGCTTTTGGGAAGGGAAATAAAAAACTGTGGATCCATTCCATAGGAAAGAATGGAGAGAGTTGAATAATCTTCCAGAAGACAACACGCAGCACAAGAATGTAATTTTTTACGGAGAGCTCTAGTGGGTAGAGCTTCTGGTGTGACAACCTGTCTGTATAGTGCAATTAGGAAAATGTTCTGCCAGAGGGAGAAAGGAAAATGGAAGAAATGTTACCAAGATTTAAAGATTTTATCCCATGTTAGCCTTCCTGCATGTAGAAAGTAAAGTTTCTTTCCTAGTTCTTTCACGTCTTCTTGCTTGAGTTGTGTGACCTTTTATCCCAGTTTTAATGGGAGGTTATAGAACATTTGGGTGAAAGAGAGATTTGTTGCACAAACCCGTTTACCATATTCCATGTAACAGGAGGATAGTTTTATTGTCAGCAAACCCTCTGAAATAATCTGTCCTTAATTATATAATTAAAGCAGAAGCTGATTCTCTTCAAATCAGTCTGTAATGAGATGGCACAGACAGCATATTCTTTTTGAAAATGTGTACCTTTTCCTTATGATCACCAGCTTTTGATATATTGCTAGGATTTCTGCAAACCGGAGTCACTAACAGAAGCAAATGAAGAAAAATTCAGAATTATTATGGTAATAGTCTCAGATTATTTCATTCACGTTGGTTATGTTTTTCTCAACATCTCTATGCATGTGTGGACTCATACAATTACACGGGAATTCAGTTTTGTTAAACTTAGTTGTCTTCTTAAAGAAAAGGGGGAAGAACTGAAGGTTCTTGTCTTTAGAGGAGCAATGTTCTGTGAGCGAAAATATAGGTGCTCTACTTCAGTGGTTTTCTGTTCCCTTTTTTTTCTCTCCCTTCCCCCCCCCCCCCCCCCGCTGTGAGGTCTCTATTACAAGAAAAAGAAAAGTGTTGCTTTATCCCTTTATTCATTTTGTAAATATTAACTCTGCATCCCTCACGACTCTAAATCACCTGTGAGAATATTTATTAGGAAAAAAAGGATGCTAATAGAAACATTCAGAAAAAGTTCAAGAATGTGAAGGAGACATTTAATTTCCTACAGGCAGAGCCTGGTTTTATCTAAGCAACAGTTTAACAAGTTTTTACTTTTTGCGTTTTGCAGCTGGGGGAAAAAAGTCAGCACTTTGTCTGAATATACATTACAATGAGAAAGCTTGCCCGATAATGAAAAAAATGTCTTTTTCAAAGTATTTACTGCAACTTAAAGATCTCCTAAGACAGGAAACGAGACAAATACGTGCCCAGTCCAGGCTTCTGAAACAGAAATGAGGAAGGTGGAGTAAAAACCCTTCCAAATGGATTTTGTTAAGAAAATGTTCCACAAAGTGTAGGTGGTCTTACAGCGATGGGCAGAAGAGCTGGAGAGTGTTACATGACAGAAGCTCTGGTAAGGGGCTGATTCTGAAAGCTCTATTTTTCATCCAGTATCTTGACTCTCTTCAAGCCAGGTTAAAACTTCAGCCTTTAGTGCAGCTTGAAAGCAAGCTATACTTTTACGCCTGGTCTCCAGGAGAGTTGTGATGCCACAGACTTCAATAAACTTGCAAAATGTTTTAGTCCCACTCCCCCCATGTCCAGACCGTAGCGGCAGAGCGTCGGGTAGCATAGCGCGAGCACCCGCCGTTCTGTGTGTTTGTGCTTGAAAGAGACTGGTAAAGTTTTCATACGACCTGCAAGTACTTTTACCACGGTGGCTCTCACCGAGCCCTCTGACGGCGCAGCTCTTCGCCGCTCCCGTTTGACGCGTGTCCGTGCTACTTCAGATGGGCAGCAAAGGTGACGCAGCCGCGTCAGTGCTCAGCGCAGCCCCGCAGGGCGCCTGCCCCGCGGCCACACCGCCGGTGGCTGGGAGCTGCGCCTCTGCCACCGAGCGGCCCCCCGCCCACTGAGTTTAGAAAACTGTGTTCTTTTTTTAGCATAGGTAGGGACAAGTGTATCCGAAAACACCTTGTCGCCAAGTTTAAACGAAGGTCGGCACACTCCTTTTCTAGGTCGTTAATAGATGGGGCCTTGGAAGCACTTTGTGCTGGCTCACAAAGCCAGGATGTCTGCAGGGGGACTGACGGGAGATTCATGTAGCGACTTGCAGAGAAGACTCTGCAGGAAAGAGGTAATTCTTATATCTGTTTTCTAACACAGAGGCCAAGGAAGTAAATGGTCTAAGTTTACTACGTGCTGAGTTAAGGGAAAGTTCAGAGCACGATGATAAAAGTGCTCTTGAGAAGTTTCCTTGAGAGTGTGTGGTGCACGTTCAAATGGAGAACTTACCCACACTTTTATGCTATGTGTTGTTCGTACTGGTTCAGTTTTGTGCAAATGAGCAAGCAAGGGTGAATAATTCCGACAATTAGTGCCGTTAAGAGCACAAGACAAAGATGGGAAGGAATTCTCGGTCTGCCATCTAATTCATTAAGTTGGGTCAATGAGATGCTAGTGTTATGATTTTTAATAATGCGAATTTTTGGTAGAGCGCATTCTCAGTGAACTTAAAATTCTCATTTGGGTACTATTCTGACAGGTGGAGTACAAAACAGAACAAAAAGTCTCACTTTCTTATTCTTCGTGGCTCTGCTAATGCATTTGTGTACAGCAGTGACATTTTCTCCGATCGCTAATATACATTTTCCTTCATATGGCATGTAATTGTGTCATGGCATATTCTTCTCATTTTCTGCCTTTATTGTGCTCTTCCATGACGAAATGGGTTTTGGAATGATCAAGAAATAGGGGTACGCGGAAGACTTACCAATTAAATAGTGTAGCGGGAGGAGAAGAAGAAGATATTAAAGAGAGAAAATACTTTCTACCAGTCACGTCTTGAATCCTAAAATTTCAATTCTCATAGTGTCTGTTCCTTTAAAGCTTCACCTGGGAGGCTTGTAATAGTATCTAGTGAATTTTTTTAAATTGAAATTTTATTTACTTTTGAAAAGAACTTTGTTCATTACACAAGGACAAATTAAGCATCTGTTAATTGTTCTTCTCCCTGATTCAATTAAATGTCATAAAGACATTTCATCTCACTGTACTAGACATTTAAGCTAATAAATTTAAAGGCCAGATCCTGCTTCTGTTTATGCTGATTCACAGAGAACTTGAGCCCATTCAGGTGTTTGTACCCCATCCACTGCCAGAACATGGGCCCAGATCCACAGGAAAAAAACTTGTGTTTTTTTTCTCATGATGGGGAATGATTAGAAACCCCATTTATACAGCTGCAAAATTAAAACTGTTATAACCAGCCAGTTGTCTAAGGTAAGCCCTGTCTGGTGATCTGTTCAGCCTTACTGAGATTTGCAGTATCTGACAAGAACCCCTTCCTGAAGGTTTCTAAGTAATTTTCTTTCATGACAATGACAGCAGGAGTTTCAACCGCTTAACCAGTAATTCTGTGACTCTTAACACCCACCGAGGGCGCAGGTGGGACAGATTCAAAGGCTGCCTGTCGAGCATGGATTGAGATTCGTATCTTCTGCCTAGGAAAACTACAAGGAACCGTGTCTTGGAGCAGCTCTCATTTCTTCCTTGAAGAACTGCCACTTTCCATAGATATTTAAATATTTGTTAGGCCAGAGACAGAGAGAGAGAGACTGTGTTTTCACCGAGCAGAAAGATGTTCTTGCTTGTTGATCGGGAGGGCAGTGACCGGTGTTCCCATTTATGTTTCTACTGATTGTTCAAAAACCTTCATTCCCTCTGCTCACAGCATCATAGGATCATAGAATGGTTTGGGTTGGAAGGGAATTTAATTTTCCCTCAGGAGACATTAATTCGATTTGTGGCTTTTCTTTAATGTTAGAGTACTGTAGCAGTACACTTCCCCCCCCGCCCCCCTAATCTTGAAACAAAACAACACGTGCTCGTCCCCTCCACCACCCCTCCCTAATTCTACAAATACAAGTAATGAGTACCTCTGCAATAGGTGTCAGTGCCACCAGTAATGCCAATCACTGAATGGAGATCTAGATAAAGAATGTGGGTACCTCCCTAAACTTCCCTTTAAAATCTGAAGCATCCTTTAAACATCGGTTCTAAATTACAATTTTGGATATTCCTTTAAATCGGTATGTCAGAAAGGCTTCCTTAGGTATTAGAAACGTTTTTACAGATAAAGGGAAACAGCTCCAAACTAACATAGTCAATGACATATTCAGCTAATTTGCATTAAAATTTGATTTCTTTTATGATTAAAAAATCCAAAGCTGCCCATGAGAAAAAAAAAAACAACAGGGTTTTGATTTCTGCTTTAGTATTCTAAGTGAGCAATGCCTTGCCAAAAACATTTAGTCACATTGATGCTGAGATGCTTCAGATTTCTTGCCATTCTTTAGTCTGCCATTTTCCACGATCTTCCATACATCTCTCATTTTCTTTCCTTTCTTGCCTTCATTATTCCTGGGGGCGGGGAGGAGAACTAGTGATGGCCGACTACTTGGTCTGATCAGTAGACCTCATTCTGAGAAATCTAGGTATTTCATAGTTTTAGAGAACAGGAGATTTGCAATTTCTTCCATCCATATAGGTATCTTGCATGGTATGTTTTAGTTCCCAAGGGGATAAGGTATTTCTTGTATCTAGGAATCTCTACAATAAACCTTTCATTTTGGAAAAATCTAGAAACTGCTGTCAGCACTTCACTTTATGGTCCAGTACTTCAATCTGTATTCTGTCTGTGCTCACGCGCCATTTTCAGTGACTCCAGTGGGAATGTCACTGCAGCGCGACGGCGGAAGGAGAAAGCACTGTGAGCGCAGTCTAATGTTCACTGAAGTTGGTCGGAAGCTTCGTGCTGACCTCGGAGCGCAGCACCAGGCAGAACCAACTGTCCTCCACTGCAGTGTTTGTATTTCATAAAACAAGGCCTTGTATAAACAAATAAATAAAGCACTGGTAATACCCACTCTGGTCTTGTACATTGCTAATAGGCTTCATTTAAAAATTCTTTTTTTATGACGGACCCAGCACTGCTTGACCAGTATATTTATGCAGTCTAATTGCACTTACTGTAATTTGAAAAGCACAATTGTTATTGCTCAGTGCCTCTCCTGCGGCTGCAGTCCTGGTCCGTGTTCTCTATTATCGAAGCATCTGAAAGGCCACCACAGTTCTGTGCCATTCTCACTTGAGCTGGCTGGCTTAAAAATCCATTGCGAGTTTTTACCAGCTTTCAAACACTTAACAGTTACTAGAACTGGTAGGAATGATAAATTTATGATCAATAATGTTGTGTGTTAAATAACGGATATTGATGGTTATACTCCTGTGTAAGGCTTGAAAGCATTCACTCTGCTTATTTGAATAACTGCCTTTGCACGCGTGAATACGTACTTGCTGTACACGCACAGAGTGAGTCTGCAAAGCCAAAGCGTCTCCTCCTCATTGTTGGAAAAAGGACCACGCTGGCAGGAAAGCTCGTGTCAGTTCCTCTCCCTTTTTGTCCATTTTTGCTGCGCAAGGCGCGTCTCTCAGGGAGCATTAGGGAGATTTATCTGCACGCTGGCACTAAAGGTACGGGTGTTTGGTTATATGATACGACTGCACATGCTATATTGCACGATATAGGCGAACTCCCAATGAGCAGAGATGCATGGCAGGAGAGGGCAATGTTTCCACCGGCGGCAGCAGACCACTGGAGTATGCCACCACTGTCTCCCTACACTGCCAAAGCCACCGGCAGGAGAGGACATTTAGCCCACCAGAAGCCGGTGGCACAAACTGTTCTGGGGCAGGAGAAGCAATGATGCAACTCCGCTTCCTTGTCACAGACGGGAGCAGCGGAACAGGAGCGCAAGATTAAGACGTCATCTGTTGTTTTATTTTTCATGGTGCGTGCACAATTTAACAGATCTATAAGCTATGGCTTGCAGCTGTGAATGAGGTGTCCCTGAGCATCTTTTCCTCACGAGGAACTCTAGCTGCTCTTTCCCAAAGGCCAGATATACCGTTGGAGTTCCCTGTTGCTTATCTTGTTTATTGTCTCCATGTTTATTATTTGTTTTCTCATCTCCTTAAGGCTTGTGTCTTAGGGACGAAAGACGGAGGGGAGGACTAAATGCACACAAGATTACTAAAGAAAAGGACAAGGAAAAGGTAGTGGGGTTTGGTTTGGTTTGTTTTTCTGTGACAATTCACCCTACTGTGATACCAAATTAGCTAAGCTAGATGATGAGGTATTTTTAACCAAATAGTATAACTTATGAAGGAAGGATTATATTCTTGTGTTATTCTTCAGTATGACTGCGGTCTGCTGCTTGGTCAAATTTGATTATTACTGTCCCAAGAGTGACTTGGAGAGGTATTATTGCAGATGACCCTGACTGATTCCCTGCAAAGAGGGACTGTGTCTTCTAACTCCACTCTTAAGAAGAGCAGCCGCAGCAGCAGCACAATTTCAATTATCAGAAGATAATGCGGGCTCTTTTTGAAAGTCATGAGTGCTGTTGCCGTGCTGGTGTACATTGTTATCTTTTAAGTTGTTCATGAAGAACGAGGTCTTACACAAACAAGACGAAAACCAAGCTCCTTTATTTTATACCTTTCACTTATAAATAATTACAGAACACTTTTACAATTATGCTGTTGTCTGAATATTTACAGATCTCATTCTATACTACCTCCTGGATGTCTTTCATATTCTAGAAGATTTCATTTGGCAACCTGTAGAATAAACGACTCGTAAGCACATAATAAAATGTAGTTTGTGTGGGCGGAGTAAAAATATTTGGTCTATATGTGAGTGTATAATCACATGCAGAGCACCATATACCAGGCACGCAGCACTACGAGGTGTGTTTAGATTTTAGATTGCCACATACAATGTCAATTTATACTACAGCTTAATTTATACAGAACTACCAAGTGATGGAGCATGAATGTGGACTCCAAACTAACTTTCCAAACCTGAAATAAACTCCACTGAAGGGAGCACCAGTAACATTAACTGTCTTTCAGTAGTGGAACCCAAGTGATTCTGAGATACCAGGCACTCAGGTAACTTTGTTCTTGGGTTTTTTTGCAGTCATCCAATACTTTTTGTAGAAATTTCTCAAAAGAATTCATAAGCATTAACTCCTTTCCATTTTACAGCAAATATCACACTTTTCATTATTATTTACTTCTACAGAAGAATGCAAGGGACTAAGACAAAATACATACGACTCGCTCAAAGGTGCAATGAAATTATCTTACACAGTGGAGACAAAAACAGCTTGTTTGTTGCATCTTAGACAATTAATGATACTAACCTGTTCGAGTTTGTTGTGTCGTTTAGTGGATGAAAGAAGGGCCTATGAGTGGTATGTAATGAAAGCAATATATTTTTATTACACCTCTTGGAAATGTCTTGGCGACATTTAGCAGTCTTCAGAATGAAAGCTATTTCTTGCCTTACCTGGGAGTTCCAGCCTTTGTAACCCGGTGTTCTTGATTTGCTCAGAAATAACATAAACCGTCAGTTCAGATTTTAGGAAGTTATAGGTGTTTAAAAGGCATAGAGGTCAATTTCCTACTCATCAAGAGGCCTTTTGATGAGTTTTGGACCATTTTTACTATCCCTTTGTCTGGCTTGCTTAGCTTGGAGCTTGTCAGTTCAAGAAAAATCAAAGGACTAAAATTTTGGGAGTGGGAACTAAATGATCCATAGAGGAGTAAAGCTCTCATTTAGAAGACTATGATGATTATCAGCATACACATCAATTCATTCCACCAAAGCAACAATGATTACACAAAAATTACTGATTAACTATTTTGTATGTAATTTGTTTTTTTTCTTTTAAGACTTGAAAACAGCTTTGGCCACATAAAAGGTTTTTTTTTCCTTCCCCCCGCCCCCATCAGCTGTCTAATAAAAGGTATTATTGCCATCTGCAAACTTCTGTTGCTTAAGTAACCAGGATGATTACTCCAGACATCTGAATCACTTTGGCTTCTCTCTTTTGCAAGACCACACATTACTACTTCTACACCACACTGCACTTCTATCAAAAAAGGGATCAAAACAAAGTCCTTACATTCAGAGCTGCCACATCTCTTTGCCCTGCGGGAAGGAAAGGGCAAATATGTGTTTTCCTGCAATTAGAGCACTGGGTCATCTACTCGCTGTCACACTGTGATATTTTACTGGTTTGTCGCTGACATTGTTACTAGAAGAGATCATAATCCGGGAAATGTGTTTCAGGTAGATGGTATGTATGTTTTTCTAGCTTGCAGCTGTTAATTGCTCTTTCTGTGCAGCACATCGATGAGTACTAACCTAGAGCTTGTGAAACTACACTGGTAAGGTTATTTTTGGTCAAACGGGCAATAGCAAAAATTTTCTTTGAGCACTCATTTCTGAAGGAGTTTGCTTTGTCAAGCAACAGCAGCAAGGTCTGTGGGGGAACAATGTTTAAAATTCTACTTCAAATATTATTGTATACTTTTGAACAGGTAAAATGATTTTTATAGGTCTGTACATCATTAATAACCTAATTAGAATTCATTATTTTGCCTCTGGTGTTTTCTTCTTTTCTCGAAGTGCCTTTGAATTACGGATAGGTCTGAATGGGATACTTTTTAAAACTAAATTAAGACAAACAGCATTTCCCTTTCTCCTTTGGATATATGCCTAAAATATGTGGATTAGTCTTCCCATGTTTATACTGAACTGATTTATATTCTGCATTAAGATTGCATGGTCACCAGTCAAGACCTCTATCTATGGAACCTAGGCAGTGCTTGCAAGCAATACGAAAAACACTAACATCATCAATCTACCTGTTGTATAACATGAGTAGGGAAATGAAAGATCGAGCTATATGTAGAAAACACATTACAGCTAACATATGTTTTGAAAGCAGCCTAACTCTGGGCAGGCATGGATAAAAACATTGGTAAGGCTAAAGAAAATAAACTCTGGAGACAGTATGCAGAATTTTATGTAAATATTTAACTTCAGAGATGAACAAGAATTTTTGGAACTCCTTGCATTATGTGACATGTCATTTAGGTCAGTAAATGAATCCTTTCGCACCACAAAAAATTATGTTCAACAACTGACTTAATTCCTCTAATTAGATCTTACCTAATGCCCATAATTCCCCCAATAACTCAGTGTTAAGAAAAAGCCTTTGTCAAGCCATCCTTATTCACTAGGTCTGATTACTAAAAGTAAATCAGAAGCAACTCTGTAGAAGATACTGGATTTACATTGATATACACTCAGTATCTGAAGGAAAATCAGGCTCTATCATACTACATTGTTTTCGATGACACATAGTAAATATCTTGAAGCTTTCATTTAAATCTGATACTAAGTATGAATCTGGAAAGTAATAAGACTTCAGGTTTAGAATCTTTTGTTATTTAAACAAATGTCTTATTTATTTGAACTGCAAAATCCATAAAACTATATTACAGAATTTATCTGTGTCCTAGGTAGCATTGTGAGAATTGTCTATGAGATATTAAGTGTGCTAAAATGAAATAAATACACTCTTTAATGTTCAATATGACTGAAATAAAATACATTAATGATATAGTGATAAGTACAAATTAAAAAAAATATTGAATATTGTTCCAAAAATAAACATGGAAATTCAGAATGGTAGCTAATGTCCTGAATGGATTTGCCTTAATATTAAAAAACATCAGTAAAATAAAATAAGAAATGGTAATTTTCTACCTTGCTGAAGAATAGTTCATATAACCGCAGCAGAGACATTTTGAACTAAAGAGTATCAGTTAAATACAAAATTGCCAACAAAGTGCCAGAGCATTTTTGCAAAAACAACTGGGTTAATATTTTGTTGTTGTAATTAGGGGCACCTGAGCAATTACTTCTGTTAAAAAAACTCCCATTAGAAATCCTTCAATTGCCAGAGCTTGCATTTATATGAAATATAAATCTTTCTTTTTGTGTCAACTCTATATATGTTTCTTTCTTCCATTCTTCTTGCCTGAATCTTTTCTCATTTTCATTTTTATTTTTGTACTTGGGCTTTTTTTTTTTCCTCTAAGAAATTCTGAAGTTTAAACATTTCTCTTGTCTTAAGTTTGGATGAAAGAACTGAATGTTGAAACTCTTTGCTGAAAAAGGTGTCCTCAAATACCTTATTCTGACACCGTGCTATCAACTGACTTTTCCAAAGTACATCACTTTTTATTCTTAGATGGTCTTGGCTTCCACAGCAAGTATTGCAGTTTGTTTCTCCTTCCCTGTGAGCAAGCCATATCCTTCCTGTGATGCACTTCTGTCTCTTCCTTTGGCTAAAGTGCAGTGATGGCGCAAGAGGAAGGAAATATCCTGGAGTAACATAATATTTAATTTTTCAGGTGTCTCTTTCCAACTGAAATGCAAAATATTTCAATAGTAGGTTTTTTCCTACTGGAAAAACACAGTATTTATCTATTAGTCATTCAGGTTATTGCTCTTCCTCCTACTACCCTTTTCTTATGGGAGAAAAAAATTAAGTGTAATATTCGATATAAGGTCTGAAAACTTCCAATTGGTGACTGTGATATTCCAAAATATAAAATGCTTGTTCTCATTACATAGAGAAATAATTCGAGAATGAAAGAATTTTACAACACTTACTCATGTGAATAATGCTATTGACTTTTAAGCATTTTTAATAATGAATGTTATCAGTAGGAAAAAAATATCGTTTTCTGAAAAGTTGATTTTTTTTCTTAACTAATATGACAGATAGTCCTGAAAAGATATTTGTACTCAGCAAATTTGAGCCTGTGTAGTATATCACGAAGAGTGAAACCATTCTAGTGATGCCAAGCACTTGAAGAGGGAGGAGAGAGACAGATATATTTTTCATTAAGACAGAGTGACTCTTTGTTGCTGTAGTTGCACAGTGTGGATTTTCTCATAATGGCAAAAAGCCCAAACCAAATATTTTTCGTTTGATATCTAGCTAGACTTGAGACACTTTGCTGAGAATGTTTTTAGTGCTGTTTAAACAAGGGGTCAGAAACCTCTACAGATACAAGTATGTTGTTTAAAACAGTTACAGATAGGAAAAAATACTATTGTAATAAAATTCTATACTCTAATTTTTAAATCAGTCAGAGACCCATGTGATCAGAGGTAAGATTCCAATCTCGCTCTTAAATATTTGATTTCAACCATTGTTTGAGTGTAAGAGTGGACCTGGTGGATTTAGCTTTGCCTTCTTGTTAAAACTACTCTGCAACAGAACTAAAAATTTAATTAAGGTGGCTGTTATAAAGGTTTCAGTGTAGCTCCATCTACTCTGTGCGAGAGTTAAGGCTCACTTTGCAACGTACCTGGTGCTTTACAATATTCAATTGCTTCTCTTAATCTTACTGCTGTTTCCCAGATGTCCCATCCTGCAAAATCCCATAAAGAGAATTAAAATTTTTGATATTCCATGCTCTCAGGCAGACCTTAAGTATTTCTATTTCTTACATCTGCTTCTGTTCAGAGCACAGACAAAATGGGATAAATCAGAAAACTACTTAGAAATGTATATATATATATGCACACAGTCAATATTTTTGAGAAGGTTGTGTTTCTATCTTATTTGAGGTGGATTCAGCCATCTCCGCACAACCTTGTTTCTTCATTCAGCTTCTCATCAAGTGCTACCACCATTTCATGCCGTGTCCAACATAATTAAAAAGACTTTAAGACAGAATGATGATGAATGTAATCACATGAAAATAAATGCTTGGACAAGTGCAGAAACACTGGACAGTATGAATGGTGGTGACGTTCTGAAGAGCATTGCTGAGTGGCAATGACTTTACAAAAAAAGGCGGTGTTTTGCCTAGCTGGCTTTTGTGAGGCAGAGACTGTTGCTAGCATACTGTCAAAGCTCTGAGAGCAAAATAGTGTAAGGAAACCAATATTTAACTTTCTAATTCTCCCATAGTGCTTTTTGGTAGAATTTCTGGATGGTCTGTTGAAGTCCTGCCAGTCATAAACTGTTTCATTTCTTGATTTATGAGCCTTTCTAATTTTTTTTTTTAAACTGTAATTAAAGTTGAGGGGTTTTAAAATTTTAATTAGCCGTTTTGGTGTAGGTTTGTTTTTTTTTTTTAATTGTTCCGAAGGAAGCTCCTAGATGCCATTTAACATCCTTCTTGTCCTCCTGACATTCACAGCCATTCGTTTAATCTGTGATCTGCCTAGTGCTCCTGCCTGTTTTCCTGACAAGCGGTGAAGGGTGGAGGATCTCATGAGTCACTGGGTCAGGGGTACCAGGCTTTTCAAAACATCATCTTGCGTGGCAGAAGCCTAGGACTGTAGTTGTGGCATCCTCACATCTATAGCTGCCTTGGATAAAATGGCGCGTGTCATACCATATAGATATCGCACCAAATCATCTTCTTGCCAGAGGAGGCTGGGACACGTTGCCAATGAAAATAAAAAAAACGTGAAATGTGAGGTGGAAAGCGAGCTCAGACCTATGAATGTTGACTGACATATCTGTGTTTTTTACAGCCTTCTAAGATGTTACGCAATGGGACTTGTCAATGGTTTAAAAGAAAAAAATCAGGATGCTGTTACTGCCAAAAAATAATTTATTAACCTTATGCAAGATTAACTTACCTTAATAAATTTAATTTGTTAATCATTGGTGAGAACAATTTAGTGAAAGAGCACTCAGGAAAATAGCACTCTAGAATGAATCTGAAAAACAGACTTAGTGGCAAACTGGCTTAGCATGTCTACGGCAAGACGGGTTTTGTGGCTAGAGGTAGGACTGGGATCACATTCATCCAGCTTCGAGGGCCAAGGAAAGGTATTCAGACACTCTTTTGTTGACTGATTTGTTGTTTGGAGTAAAATTCAAAATCCCTGGTTCACTAGCAAAATGTCTTCTCTGTTCTTTTCTCTATCAAGGAGAAGTTGGGAGGGTTTTTTTGTTATCTGGAAGTGTGAGTAAGAGCGGACTGAGGCAAGGAGAAAATATACTAGGCTGCTGTAAACAGCATTCGGTGTAATATTCAAACAGCCAAATACAAAGCGTATATGCAACACATCCCTTGAGCTGCTGTGAGATGGTTAAGCAGGTGCTTGGTAAGTATTAATTATTTTCATTCCACAGATCTTAAAAAATTTGAGACAATAAGCTTGCTTTTGAAGGATTAATATTTCCAACAAAAAAAGCAGAAATGTAGGATTTTCTCTGAGTATTGTGAGGGACTATTAAATTTAAGAAATTTGAGAATGTAGCTGTGAATTTGTTATGATTGCTAATATGGAAAAAAAAATGAGGAAAAAAGTGTGTAAGAAGATATAAAAGTGATAATATGAGACTAGAAGGATTTCAGCCACTGGTGTTACAGGTAGTTTTGCCACTGGGTCCAGAATTTTGTTCAGTGGGTATTTTGTACAGTAAGCTAGTAAAATAATTTTTTATAAGATGACAATATTTGGAAGATTTTTATCATATTCTGATCGTACCTGTGCTTCTGCATCCTTATCTTTGATGTTTTTTGCACCTTTACCTTTAAGTGGAGATGTGTCTTTAACAGACCACCAGTAAAGTACATTAAAGACTGTCATAAAGTCTTCCAGTGAATGACAGCAGCAGTAGTAGTAGTAGTGCAGTCTTGTGCAAGAAACCTACCCTCACCTGTTCATCATTACCTTTCGTTCAGATTATCTACTCTGCTGTTATTTTGGTAGCAACAGATATGACTGTCAGGGCTCAGAACCAACAATAACTTGTATCCTAGGCTGTACCTGGCAAAGAGTTTCCCTTGCGGGCTGTCGGACAACCACCACACTATGCTATATTTGCTAGGGGAAGAGAAAAATGATAGGGAATGTTTGCACTTCTTACCCAATTATACTAATCAAGCAAATGAGTTTGATTTATAGCAAACAAGGGGTCTTGTAAAACCAAAGAGTCCAAATAAAATTTCCTTGCGGCTCTGTGGGCACAACTCAGACTGGTGTCATATCTTGTGTTTTCTTTCTCTGTTTAAATTTCTGACTGCTAGGAAGGATTTTCATCCTGGAGCAAGGCTTGAATATAAAGCATTCTCATATAAAAAGCAATTTATGTGGGGTCATAATCTCTCCCCCAGCATAGCCTATATTTCTGGTATGTGTTCTGTAGAGATTTGCTAGAACTGAGTATGAACCCTAAATCAAGGGTACTGGAAGAGGGATAACAAAAAGCACAGCCTCAGAGATGCACTGCTTGCTGCAGTCTTCTCTCTCCTAGGAAGGACCACTACATCTACCTTTATGAATCCAATATAGATTACAAACACTGAACATGAAAGCGCAAACAAACCCTAAAGAACCCTGTTGTTTCTGCTGCCACCAGACTTTTGGGGTGTTTGTGCCCTGGATCTCTTAATCATTGAAACAGAAAAGTTCTATTGTTTGTTATTAACACACTCTACTAGGAGCACTATTCAGGACTGGGGACACGTGGCTTTCCTAGGAATCTGTTGTAGGTCCCTTTTTTTCCTTAAAACAATTACTTTGGGCAAGTAATTTCTCTCTGCCTTTCTTCCCAAAGCCTGTGCTGGGGAATTATGTTTCCCCCTTGTTTAGCACAAGGCTGAATGCTACGGTGACAAACGCCACGTAAGGTCCTGCACAGAACAGAAAATTTGAGAGCACTGTTAGTACACCTAATTTTGATTTCTATGTCCTCTTCAGCAGTTAGAACAAACACTTACGCTCTTGAATACGGGTTTGGGGAACGCCATAGCACACAGTTCTCCCTCCAGTACTCTTGATGTCCTCAAATAGAACAGATTTTCAAAAACAATGGGAGAAATACAGCTAGAGAGGGAAAATCTTTCTGCCTTTCTCTCTCAAAAGTAGTTGATATTTTTCTATATTTTCTATATTTTTCTCTCTTTTTCAACTGTTCACTTGTTCATTGCAAACATTTTCTTGATTTACTTTTAGTATATAATTTTGCAAGTAGGAGAGGGCGCTTGCATTTGTGTGTGGGATAATAAGGAATGTCTATATAACACCAAGACAGACTTGGTCTCCAGAATTTTAATTTTTAATGCTTCAACATTTAAAACATATGATATGTTCTCTTGTTTTCCTTGGTCACTTTTAAAGAAATGCTTTTAATATTTTAGCTAAAAAATGAAAAGAACTTCACAGAAGGACATTTACTACGGCGTACAGTAAGATACGACATTTTGCCTGTGTTTTTCTTTATGGAGGAAGAGGCTGAATAACGAAGAAAGGAATGCAACCCGTACACTTCCTCCTCCTCCCTGCTCCCCCCCCCCCCCAGTTTAATAATCCAAAGGTAAACTGCCTAAATATTTAATCACCTGTGGCTTCTACAGAGTAAATAGAGAGATGTTCTTGCACAGAAAGGCACATCATCTACCTTAGGCATGTGTCTTAGAATGGTATAACTCTCAGGGACAACTCTCTCTGTTGGCTATAGAAAGCCTAGGGTGTCATTTTGGACAGGACAGCGCGTGATAGCTTAAACGAATGGTGTCCTGAATGTATAATGGTGAAATTGGATTTCGTCATAAAATAAACCTCTGCAGAGAGACAGCCTGTACTCTGTGTCATAATACACTCCTTCAGGACCTTGTGGAACATGAAACTACTGTGTTCAACCAAAATTTGTGGATTAGGCTCTTCACTGCGGCAGTTGCAGAATGGCTTTTTTCAGCTGTCCCTTTCATGGAGAGCTTCATAACACTACTAAATAAAAAAGCAATTCTTGGTTCTGTACTAAATATGTTAGGAACTACACAAAGCTTTAAGTGGTGGAGGATGATGAATCATATGTCAGGTTTTGAAAGTGTCCTTTACAGAAAAAGCAGCAGTACATGTTTCTCCATATTTTACTTTAGCTAATGTGTCATTTAGAGAAAAGGTAGAATTGGAAGACTGAGAAAAACACAGGACTTCAAACAGCTGTTCTCTGGAAGATTTATTTTTTAGGTATTTTTTTGAAAGTTTTTTAGAAAATACATCTTCTACAACATCATAAAAAAAGCTGCTCTGTAGACTAGAGAAGCTTCACCAAAGCCTGGAAATAAAATATGCTTCTGTTCTAAGAGTATCACACCTATCTCCAAAACTTAATTTGGAAAATCGAGGTTATATCTTGATCTTGCATGGAATCTTACTTTGAAAGAATATCATCAAGGTTACTAGGTCATGTAATTAGAAGTTAAAAAAATAATAAAATTTAGTTCTTTCTGAGAGTTGCACTCAGTTCTCCAGCTGGAATCAGATTGTCATACCTTCCTTACTATGGTTTTTGTTGTTTTATATTCACTATTTGATTTCAGATTCTTAAAATATACAAACCAAAGATCTGACAAAGACCTGGTTTTTGTTGTTTGTTTGGTTTTTTTTTAACAACATAATGCAGAATCTCTGTTTTCCCCCATGAGCTGATCAAGACTAGGACACCGTGGAAAAAATAACAGGCAATCATGAAATTACACTTCAGGACGTACCGGACAGACCTTAGATCAAAGAGCTAAGCAGCCAGGAGCTCTTTCTGGGGCACAAGTAGAAGAAGAAGGAAACCTGGCAGGGATTCAGAGCACACAAGCTATCTTGCATTAATTCCCTGTGTGGACAAGTGCTAGTGCACAGTTAAAATGAAGCAGCTTATCCCATCTTTCAAAAGTGTAAGTTACGGTTACGCTCAGCAGTGCCAGAGGAAGCCCAGTGCCGTTAGGTGAAACACACTGGAGCTGAAAGAAGATGGTAAATGCTCTGTGAGGATATACTATTCTGCGTGGATGCATTTGCAAACTACTCATCCATCGGAACTGTAAGGTTAAAGAAAATTATCAGAGCAGTTCTCTACAATCTCTGAAGTGTCCCAATGAAAAAAAAAAGCAAACCCACCTTTCGTCTCAATAAATTAATTTTTAAAGTTTATTATTTGAAGACATATTCTATTGCTTTTGCACAAGAAGTGTCATGACACTGATGAGACTTCTTCTTGAAGTCTAGTTCCTTGAACAAGGCAAGGCACCAAAGTTTGTCAGAGATAAGGCTGCCAGAATTTTATAAGGGGAAAAAGTTTGCATTTTGCTCCATACCTCTGGCAATAATGAACTATTTTAGTTGTTTCATATTTTGTTTTTAAAGATTTCTCAGGCAGACGCTGAATCTGAGAGACAGTTAAATAGTTTGAATTATGTGGAACTGAAATAAATGAAAAATTATTCTTATAGTGGAAAATGTCTCTCAATTCCCGTGATAAAGGATGCCATTTGTATTACTGAGGAGATGAAGGAATATGGGGGAGAGGAACCTAAAAGATCTAGTATTCTATCTTTTTTTAAATTTAGAAGTGTCTAACTGAGAATTATAACATGATTTTTTCCCCATTGACCCAGTTTAGACTTAACTGCAGGGCTGGTGCTGGTAACATAGCATGGAGTAGCAGCTCTCTATTGGGACTACCTGTAGGCAGCAAATCCAGGTGTTAATGGAGATTCCTAGTAACTTAGCGTGGTTTCTGTGGAGTTTCGGGTAAGAAATAAAAAATCCCAAACTATCTGATAATGTGATTGAGAGATCTGACGGAAATCAACTCAAAATCTAATGTAAATTTTGTGGAAGCAAATATCCATGTCATTTCATAAAGAAATAAATTCTTGCAGTTTCACAGATCTTTTACAGTTAGGTAACTGAGTGTGCTAACAGAAAAACAGATCCCATTTGCATCTGGATTTTTAAATGAGTATTAAGGTATATGCACTAGAAAGTCTTAGACACTTTTCCATCCAGGAAACAAATGCGAGATGCTGATTTTTTGGGGCTCATTAGAGCTAAGCAAATCATTCTGAATTTGTAATATCATTAAGTTGGGCTTTGTGATAAACTCCATGCTGTTACACGAGAAAAAAGGGGCTAAAAAATTCGAGTCATGATGAGAACACATACAGTTGTGGGCCATTAATAGCTTCACAAGACAAGGGCGACAGTTTTAACTTAGGTGAATGGTGGAAGGACTGAAGGGAGACTTTGGTAACTACAAGGCATTTTGTTTCCCCTGTGCTCCTGCCCTAGTCGTAGGAAGGGAGATGCAGGCAGAATTGAAGACGGCTCAAAATTAAGAGATTAGTTGAGCATCAGACTTGCAGTCATAGGCTCAAAACCCTTTCTTTTACTGCCAGGGACGGTCATCAGCTCCTGGGAAGGAAGACTGAATAATCAAGTATCTACTCTCTTTTTAAGTACAATGTGACACATACTCTCAGAAAGCTCCCTGATATAATTTAAGGACAGGAAAAGGGAAAAGGGAAAATGGGAGTGGAAGGAGGAGAGGAGAGGAGAGGAGAGGAGAGGAGAGGAGAGGAGAGGAGAGGAGAGGAGAGGAGAGGAGAGGCGAGGAGA
>JAVKLA010000047.1:7523012-7547933 GCA_034782735.1 Sagittarius serpentarius
GTCGGACATGGGGGAAGCTTCTGGCAGCTTCTCACAGAAGCCACCCCTGTAGCCGCCCTCCTACCAAAACCTTGTCATGCAAACCCAATACACTATCTCTCCGATAAATGACAAGATAACCAGAGTACAGATGATTCAGTACCCAGGGCTCTGTGTTCTGAAGGAATCACAAATGAATTTTCTTGGTCTCCAACTTCTGTTCAAATTTTGCCATGTACTTGTACACTGAATGTTTTTCCTAACAACAGCTAGCTTGTTAGTTAGTGGAGTTTATTAATCTCTTGTAACTTTCTTTAGTGGAGCTACATCGTTTACTGAAAACAGGTTTTATCCAAATTCCAACACTGTGAAAAAAAAAGACTTTTTTTCCTGCAGTCAGAAGTAGCAAAGCTGTACCAGGTTTGAGTTCTGGTGGATGAGAATTAAATAACGTATAATCCTGTGGCAGGCCAGGTGGCTTAGCAGCTGTTCAGAGCATTGTGGAACGGGAAGGTTGGTTTGAAAGCAACCTCATCTATCTTTCTCTCAGCCATTCACTTGGCTGGGAAAGTTCGGCGACGCTGATATTGTGAAGGTGATGTACTTTAGTGGCCTGACCTTGGCTCCTGTGCATCATGAGGGATCTAAGTAGAGGAGCCCAGCTGCTGAAGGTACGGGTACCTCCTGCTGCTCAGCTGATAAAGTAACATAGGAGGTACTTGCCTGCGGGTTTTCTTGCTGCTTTTATTTTTCATAGTGGCTACAACACATACACGATGATTTGCTTCCACTGCAATCCAATGACATATATATACATTAGCAGATGCAAACAAACCTGAGCTTGCACCGCCCGTGCTATGCCAGTAGTGAAAATGAGGGATGGAAGGACCTGATCTTTTTTGCTGTTAGATGCAATATAGTTTTGTTATATGTAATCACTTAAAACACTACAGGCTCTACCCTCTAACTTCTCTTCTAAAACAACATATGAAGTCTTTTTTAATATCTCACTTATTTATGTGTTAAATTTACAGCCACATAAGCAGATCACTTTGGAGTTAAAAATTGTCTAGTGCTGGAAGTCCATACCAAGAAAGAGTTTCTTAGGTTTTACAGAAAAATAGGAGTCAGTTTATAAGCAAATGATTGAATTTGTACCTAGTGTATAGGGGAGGAAAGGGGAAGAACTGAGGTTTGTGTGAACACAGTATCAGTCCTCCTGAGACTGACCAAGATGAGTCAACAATCCACTCTGCTGACCTCCTTTCTGGATCTGTCGTCTCCCTTTCCAGTAGGGAGATACAAATAGCTGCAATTTAAAGGCATGAGCATAACTGTGCTTACTAAGAGTATGCAGTGAATTTGGTTGTTTGTTTCTGCATTCCTGTTCATGTAAATATAAAGAAACACAGCACAACCAGTATGTGTCAGATTCAGCGTCTCCAACATGGTGTCCAATTTACAAATAAGAACAAATTTTTAATGGCAGCCTTGCAAATTCAGAAAAAACTTGGAAATGAAGCTGGGGTTTCTCTTCTGTCATTAGGTCAGAATCTAGTTGATAATGTTGTCAATGAATAACATGCACTTTTGTGTTATTTCATTGCTAACCAGAAATATTCTTTTGAACTTAGAAGTAAGAAAAGCATACTGTATTTAAAATAGTATTTTACCAGTTACATGCAAACTATATTATAGAGAAAGTTTTAGTCCACACATATCCACAACATTAGGGCACTTGTCCAGAAAGTCCAAATTTCTCAAACATTGAAACTGCGGTGGAAATTTCAGTACATTATGATTTTCCATAGGACTCGTATCCCTTCTGAGTTTTGCTTCAGAAAAACTGAACCTATAGATCTCCTGTCCGAATACATGCTTTCTTAGTTAGGCATATCGCCTGATATTGCTGCACATCTTTGAGGCTGACTTGCGTGCAGACACCTTGAAGTGAAAGTTTTAGGGTGGGTATGTCCTCACTGTAGGCTGGTTCTTGGGGGTTTTGGCTACTCAATACAGCCTTCTGTGCCTGTATTTCATTGTTTGTCTACTGTGGAATGACCTCCTTGTGGAATTCTGAGGTCTAAGACAGAGCAAGAAGGAAGAAGAGCGAGAACGCTTGTCAGCTGAATTAAGTAATTTCTGAAACAGGAAAACATTTAAAAGCAATATTCATATAGAATCATAGAACAGGTTGGGTTGGAAGGGACCTTCAAAGACCATCTAGTCCAACCCCCCTACCATGGGCAGAGACATCTTTCACTAGACCAGGCTGCTCAAAGCCCCATCCAACCTGGCCTTGAACACTTCCAGGGATGGGGTATCCACAGCCGCTCTGGGCAACCTGTGCCAGTGCCTCACCGCCCTCATCGTAAAAACTTTCTTCCTTATGTCCAATCTAAATCTACTCTCTTTCAGTTTAAAACCATTGCCCCTTGTCCTGTCACTATGGACGTTGGTGAAAAATCTCTGTCTCTCTTATAAGCCCCCTTTATATAGTGAAAGACAGCAATCAGGTCTCCCTGGAGCCTTCTCTTCTCCAGGCTGAAAAACCCCGACTCTCTCAGTCTGTCTTCACAGAACAGGCACTCCAGCCCTCTGATCTTTTTTGTAGCCCTCCTCTGGACCCGCTCCAGCAGGTCCATGTCTTTCCTGTGCTGGGAGCCCCAGAGCTGGACACAGCACTGCAGGTGGGGTCTCACCAGAGCGGAGCAGAGGGGGAGAATCCCCTCCCTTGACCTGCTGGTCACGCTTCTCTTGATGCAGCCCAGGATACAACTGGCTTTCTGGATTGCAAGCACACATTGCCAGCTCATGTCCAGCTTTTCATCCACCAGGATGTCCAAGTCCTTCTCTGCAGGGCTGCTCTCAAGCTGCTCATTCCTGCCTGTATTGATACTGGGGATTGCCCCGGCCCAGGTGCAGGAGCTTGTACTCAACCTTGTTGAACTTCATAAGGTTCGCATGGGCCCACTTCTCGGTCCCTCTGCATGGCATCGCTTCCCTCAGGCGTTATCAACTGCACCGCTCAGCTTGCTGTCACCTCCAAACTTGCTGAATGCACATTCAATCCCACCGTCTATGTCACTGATGAAGACATTAAGTAGTAATGGTCCCAGTACAGACCCTTGAGGGACACCACTCGTCACAGGTTTCCATTCGGACATTGAGCCGTTGACTGTAACTCTTTGGACATGGCCATCCAGACAATTTCTTATCCATCTAACAGCCCATCCATCAAACCCGTATCTCTTCAATTCAGTGGCAAGAATGTTGTGGGGGACCGTACCAAAGGCCTTACAGAAGTCCAGGTAGATGGCATCTGCAGCTCTCCCCTTGTCCACTGATGCAGTCATTTCACTGTACAAGGCCACTAGAAAAGTCAGGCATGATTTGCCCCTGGCGAAGCCATGTTGGCTGTCTCTAATCACCTCCCCGTCTTCTATATCTTATATCTTCCAGCAGGGCCTGTTCCAAGATCTTACTGGGCACAGAGGTAAGACTGACTGGTCAGTAGTTCCCAGGGTCTATGAGTATGAATAACGAGTATGAATAATAGAATTTCAAACCACTACCCTACCACGCTGCTGTCTCCTTATCCAGACATCATGGCAGACACAAAATGGAGCAGACACACACATAATAATTACAAATATATGACGCTTAAGGCATATACGTAGGGTAGATTTGCTTCCAGAGCAGGAACCTCTGCCTTCTCTAAAAAGACCTAGCACAGGGGGTTCGTCATTAACAAATAACTTACCAGCAAGTTCCATTACTAAGCTCATTGATGCTCTGTGTTTCAACAACTGTTCATTATTTCAAAGCTGACAAGTGGAAACTTTTAGAAAAGTTAGTGTGAATAAATCAGACAGACGCATCTGCCAGGACAGGCATGAAGATAAGCAGAGAAATATCACTCTATAGAGAAATTCAGAAAGACTGTTTATTTAAAAGAAATCACCCTACTACAACCCGTTATTTTTATATGGAAAAGAGAAAGATAATGCTAATGTAGCAACTTTCAGAACTATACTGTTAGTATTTATTTTGTAGCCTCCCTTTATACCTCTTTTGGTGTCTCAGTACTGCATAGCCTCTGGGGAACTTTTGCTTTGTTTAAACTTCCTCAATGTGTTTACCGTTATGGTATACCTATTCATTCTAGATGTCAACAAATCTAGCTTTTCTAACCCTTGCAGAACTACGGGAAGACTTCACTTTCAAAGAATTAGTGGAATCAGAGAAGGAAAGAAAACAGAAAGAGAGAGAAAAGTGAAAAAGATAGATGTGAAAAAGTAATGGAGATCTCCTCTTGCTTCACCACTCATTCAGAACCCATCTGATTTCTCTGAAAACTTATTCCCAGCCCTTCTAAAGACGTCTTTGTCTGTTTCTTGTGGCTGGTGAGCAAACAAAAACCTTTTATAGAGTTTTAATTTCTTCATGACCTAAATTTTAATGAGACTAGGCCATATCAGTGCAAAATATGTAAAGATGGCTTCACTTCTGACACCGGATCATCTTCACTCAACGAAATAAAAGTGACCCAGCACAGTACCTAGACCAAAATGAGGCACTGAGAAAATGTCTGGTCTGTCTTGCTCTGACTGAATACAGAGGTCAAAACTCCGCTAATATTTAAGAGTTTGTACTGCCTAACAGCTTGGATAGTTGCCATATTAGTGCAAAAATGAATTGTAGTCTAGCATCTCTCTGCAGTCACGTAGATAAGCAAGTCGAGCGTAGGTCATGTAAGAAGCATGGCTGAGGAATCTGTACCATGCGAAGGGCTGTAGAGCAGATCGTAATAATTAATGGGTAATCTGCCAGGTCAGAGCATGAAAGCAAGCAAAAACACTTCAGAAAAAGCTTTCAGACATTTTGTTATAAAGTATTTAGGCTTTTAATCATAATTTGTCTGCCATTTTAGAGGTAATACTTTTTTGTTTTAGTCTCCCCTTTATTTACAATGGCTCTTAAGAAAAACAAAAATAAATCATTACTAAACACTTTAGCATTCTGTGTTTGCTTGTTAGTTTTTAGTCTGAAATTTCTGAACTTGAAGCTGTTTTCTGGCTTCAAGCAAAACAGCGTAACGGAGCAGAACTGTTTATCGTATCACTGTCAGTGTCCACCAGGCCCCAGGGTTTCATTTTGTAAATTGAGTCTGGCTTACTGTAGTAATTCTCAGAAAGCAAATTAGAATTTATTCTTAACACAAGGAAAAGAAAACAAAATAAACCTCTACTGTTATGAAAATAAGGCATATTAGGTAAATATTTTAGTGTAATGCATCACTGTAGTCAAATTCAATGATAACAATCTTTCAAAAATAGAAAGAAGTAATATGTTTGTTATTTTTACTTCTGAAAGTTTGTTCTAGACAAATGCTTCATGTCAATATCAAATCATGGGTTGCACTGATGCCTAAGGTGTTACAATTCAAAAATGTCTGAAAAAATAACAGCTATACTAGAAAGAATTGTATAAGACAAAGTCAGGTACTGAATTCTACTTTTTATATTGAAAGCCATTATATTGTGAAAAGTGAGTTGATACAACTAAAAAGATACTTTTATGACTTCTTAGATGACCCCCAGAAAAGGACAAATGCATGTGTTGATTATAGTGCAATGACTGAAGTTGCGTTTTAAGAATCAGAACAAACTCAGGAAGGCAAATGAGATTCAAAAAGAGAATTGGACATACAGAAATATCAGTATTGTGTTCTGGATTGATGGAAATGAGAGAATAAACATTAGCACTAATATCCACCTCTGTGGTCTAAACAATAAAAACCTAGACTGAAACAATACTGCTATTCTTAGATAGGTTTTGGCAATGCAGTTATATCTCATTGAAGTTTTTAGTTATAGTAAACTATAATATTGTAGTTTAGACCTAGCTTTAAAGCTTTAATGCGCTGTACATTCTACCGATGCAGTTGTAAATCCCTTTTTTGACTTGTCAGCTGTCTCATCCTCACAGTCCCCATTTATAATGCGTCTCCATTATAAAAGTTTCGATAGCAACAGGATCATGGCCTATTTTGACCAAGTATTAAATACAGACACAGGGAATAAAACTTCTTCTAAGACATCAGTTTTGAAGTTCATAGGCCAGGTATGGAAAGGAAATGTCAGAAAGTTGTGCTAAATACCTGAGCTGGATCCTACCACAGTTCCTCTCAGACAGCCCTATGGCCCCTCCTGCCTGGAGCAGCCCACGCTGAGTTAAGCTGGCTGCCTTAGGGCAGGAGAATCGGAGGAACTTTGTACAGCTCTCCCTAGCAGTCAGCTAGCCCCTCGTTCTAAGTTTGAAACTGTCTGACTCTCCCATTATCAATCTTTTCTACTCCTACCGAACAAGGTTGCATTTTTTTTCCCCCCAGTGTATCGTCCAGACAGCATAGAACCTTCTCCTTCTGTTTTTTTCCGACACTTGCTCATACACTATTAATAAAAGGGATGTAAATTTTGCTTGGCCTTTCACTGGTATGACTGCAGATTGCCCAAGCTGTTCAGACAGCTCCACAGATATTCTGATCCCCATGATGAAGGGGATCCCCACCTCTTCACTGATCCCTTCAAGCTCAAACAGGAATGCCAAAGCCGCTACAGAAGCCTTTTGTTCCTGTTGGTCTTCCACAGGCTCCCGAGTAGCCATCATCCCCTTCCACAACAGGCTCCAAGCGTGTCTGTTCCTGTGAAAATTCATCAAAGGTCAAGAGTTTGTTCACTCTGGTAAGCATTCCCTCAGCAGAGAGCTGTCTCGCCGCAGCTCTGCCAGCTTCTGCTCCTTCGCTGCAGTGGCAGCAGTCAGGGTTTCCAGGTGACAGGGACACCGGCAGGCATTACAGAAACACTAAACAGTCAGTTGTGACTGATTTGGTCAGTAATTAATTAGGCAGGTAAAATGAGATGCATTCTCTATTGGTAGGAGGATAGAATATTTTGCATCAGAAGTTTTAGGGGCAACTAAAGCAATAGCTTTTCAGTGCACCTCATATTGTCAAGGTATTTCCAGACATGTATCAATTAACACAGCTGCCAGTGAGAATGTAATAGTATTCCAGTCAGTTTAATGGCTTTTTATTCCGGCATTTCAAGCAGCCTGTCTCTCATTCAACTTTCTTCATTCTTCCATCGCCTTTGCAGGGTAATCCCGCCTGTACTCCTCAGAAGATGTTACCTGAGAACCTCTGACATCTTTTCTTGCAGTTCTTTTGCTACGGGTAGTGTAGGCAGGTCTTAGTCAGGACTTCGGCTATAAATTGGATGGGAAACTTTTTATTTGTGACATTGCTGACGTAATAAAACAGTCGTAACGTCAGAGTGGTCGTCTTTATTGTCATAAACACAAGCTTCTTTTAAGGAAGACATAAAAAAGAAGTCAGATTTTTAAGGTATTTGGGAATCTAAAATATAACTAACCCCCTAAATCCCACGGCCACCAAAGTAAACTTAGTAACTAAGTATTTTCAAAACTCCCAGTGGCATTTATGCAACTTGGCATTTACTCATGCTTGGCACGTATCATTCTTATATAAGTAATGTTTGTTGCTAATTCCCTCCAGAAATGAAATGTGCAAAAATGTATACAATGTATTTTGCAGATAATAATTTTTCCATTTTAAGGTGAACCTGAAGTTTCACTGATCACCCAGAGGAAAAATTCACCACTTACTCACTTAGTCTCACTGTGTGACAATCCTAACTTGGATTGATGTGGATCTTTCCCTTTTTTCCTGGGAAACAGTTGTTTCATCGTTTTTAAGAGAACACAGTAAATAATCGACCTTATGTGATAAAAGGATGAGAGGCACCTGGCTGAGGAAAAGCTTCTCAAAAAGTTCAGGATTGTATAAACCGGTTCATTTGGCTTGTTTGACAGAAGTAACATGAAATTGCAGCAGCATGAGCAGAAACGCTGGGACTTCAAAGACCGGAGAAGTTAACAGCAAAACATCCTTTCATCAAATCAGACAGGGGGTGTGATATGTAGAGAACTGGCTAGAGGAGTGACAAAGCTGGCTGCCTGGGACTGAGGTGATAAGTATAATGATACCTATATTCAGGAGTGTGGGCCACAAGACTGAGAAGTAGACTAATGCAGTATCTTAGGGTGTAAAGGGTGGAAAAGACCACTGGCTTTGATTGTAAATAAATGTATTAACCAACACAAAAAAAAAAAAGCAATTACAGCAACAAAAGGTAAGGATGCAGTAACCTGAAGTGAAAACTAGGCTCTTCTGAATCTTGTTTTTTTCAGGACTATAAGAAAAATCTATTAAAACAGAGAATGCAGTTCAGTAAAATATGGCATGAAACTAAATACGAGGCTGATCATGACATGAGGAAGTATTTTAACTGATTCCTTGCTATGACTATGAAGAAAAGCAATTGTTATTAATTAATGAAAGCTGTTGTAAATAAAGGCAAATACCCTCTGCAACAATCTTGCTCATCCAGGGTGTTATCTTTTGCAGCAACTCTCCTCTCCCTAACTCATTTTCTATAAGGATATATTCTTGTCTTCCATTTACTAGATCTATGTTCTGTCTTCGTTCATTGTGTTTCTTACAGGCTTAGTATGAAGTAGGCTGGAAAAAATACACTCTCTGGTTACTCTCACACCAGATTTTTGCCTCTTTCTTGAAATAAAATATTCTTTACCAAGTGAAAAACACTAAATTAAATCAGTGCAATAACTTGGAAAGTAAAAAGAAAGCTGAAAGAGAGTAAAGTAAGCAGACTCTTTTAACTCTTTAAATTTAATGTGTACACAATTTATTACCAGTTTCATTCTGCCCATCTTCAAGCACTTTGGCTGGAAGTACTTTGAATACTTTGAAGTATTGACTTCAAAATCAATACTTTCTAGTATGGATATATGGAAAGTTATGTTTTATCAATAATTAATACCAGTTGAACAATCTGATCATTATTTTTTAGACACAAGCAGTTTAGACTTTATTAGTATAAAGCTGGAGGTGCTGTGTTTCCATCTGTCTTCAAGTGTAGCACAGCTACTTTGATGTTCCTTTTACATTTGACATTGTTTTCAATTTACATATCTTGCCTGGCATCCCAGGAATTCAGTTGGATGACTGACATATCCACATCTAAAGCAATAGCATGGCTTTTATATTTTAGCCCAAAGTGGGCTTTTATTTCCCTTCGCATTATTTCAGTTTACTGCACTGATGTTAACACTCTCTGAACTCTAACTAGAGGAGGTAATTTTGCAATTTCTTTGATTGTTTCTGATAAACTCAGAAATCTTACAAAGGGTTAAATTGCCCTCATCTGCAATTAATTTTAAACTTATTTTTGTCTTTTCAATTGTTAGATCACAGATCAGCTTGTCAGCTAGACCACAACAACTGAGATGTAAAAACAAAGTCATTAAAAAAAGCTGCAAATCACTCAGTCCTTGGGTTTTTTGCTCTCCTGCAAAAATAACATCTCCCACAACATTTATTTAGGGCCAAAGTGCTTTCTGCCTGTGAGAATTGCTTCATCCTAGTCTGTAGAAAAAAAAAGAAGCATCTGTTATGGCAGGTAAGCTGTAAAATATCTCATGTCATCCAGTCCTAAGTAATGAAGCAAAAAGCTTTCTTTTTTCTCTTTCTGGTGGCTGTCACATTGTCATTCAAGCAGGTGGACGTGAAAGTGTGTCATGTCAGTATAAGTAATGTCTTGCTGTAATGACACCCTGCCAGAAGGCTGGAGATTGATTGCAGATTCACTTATTTAGTGAATCACCTGTAAGAATAAACTATTATTACTTCTATTCTCACTTTATAGCTCCCTTCAGCGCGTCCATGTACACAGAGTACCTATTTACTACCGCTTTGTTCACTTAGCATGAGAAACATGCAGTCACTTCTACCAAAACTTCCTACTTCTTTGCTTTATACAGAAAAAAAAACCCAGCCCCAAACCCCCAAAAGATAGCTGCTGCTAGCACTTACTACATGTACACAAAACCCAAATACCCCCACCACTGCAAAGCTAGCTACAGTAATAAATATATTTTAGGGGTGATATCACTCCTGATCCAGAATTGGCTCAGTAGGGGTAAAATATAAAAGAAAATTTGCCACAGGAAAGAATTCACATAAACAAAATCCTCTGCTTAAACTAGGTTGTTTCTTCTCCAATGAAATAACAATAGGTCTTTTCCCTACTTTCCCAAGGACATATATGTTTCTGCAGAAGTGTAACTATCCTGGCACTAAATCCTCAGGAGATGGTACTTGCTGAGAATCTTTAAGAATGTCTGCTGCGAACCAGTGGCACTTTTCAGCTAATAAATAGTTAGCTGTCTATCTAACTAGCTAAGTTACTCTGAGAGTTTCTTCAGGCAATTGGTATGTTCCACTCTGACCTTTTATCAAGAAAACCGAATGTGACAGTTTGTCTCTGATAGTCTATGTAACTGGAAGAGACTAAAGGGACTTTAAAAAGACATGTTTTTTTTTGCTAATAATAGTCTTTATTCAAGATGTGCAGCCAAATACCTGTCATCGGCATTCTGTAATTTTAAATGAGAAATTTTTTTTTTCTTTCAAATAAGACCTTGTTTTGTTTTGGTTTCGTTTTTTTTGTTCTCCGAACAGTTGTTTTCCCGGGTTTCAGGGAACCTGACCTGTGAAGAAGCTGGAGCATCCATGCCAGGCATGGTCCTCCCTCTCAGCTAGAGAGAAAAAGGAAAGGTGCACAGCGTCTGTGAACAATAGCAGGTCCTCTGAGAACAGGAACAGATTATCAGTTCTGTTACATGCCTGGGCCATAGACTGGTGTAATTAGGAAGAGTAATACAGAACTGTAAGACCAGATAGCAAGAGAAAAGGCTGAGAATTAAAGGTCATAGGCAGTCTCTTCTGATCCGGTAAATCCCTGAAAAACAGGTGCATAAGGCTAGAAAACGGCAGACAACCAGCCCAGGGTTCCTTCGCAGTTCTGTATTTGGGCATTTTATAAAAGAGATTAGCTCTGGGGTTCTTGAAGAATCCTGTCTATCAAAGTGACACAATGATACTGAAAAGCACAAGGAGAACAGAGAAGAGGGTGAGACCCTGGGACCCTTGGAGGTGCGGGAATCTGAAGGCCCTTGGAGTCCGAGAAAGCAGAGCTTGAGCAGGAAGCCTAAAACTATAAGGCAGGTAACTCATGTAAATCTGGATGGTTAAGGTATTTCAGCCATTGAACTCTTCTGAATGTGAAGCACAACGGAAATGATGCGAAGGTGAGGTGGTGGTTCGACCTGAACGGGTATGACTGGGTAAGACATGAGTGAGAAAATTGTCCTACCCCACTGTAGGAGGCTGGTGCAGAAACCTATTCAACATAAACTGTCATGAGATTGCAAAAGGAGTGCTTTCTGAATCTGAATATGAATTTGGAGGTAGGTAGGTGAACAGCAGTAGAAATAGGTGTTGGGGTCTGGCACTCCAATAAAGTTTCTCCCTATTTAAACTCTAAGCAGGCCAGTGACCCTGAATCAATGCAAATAAAGTAACCAGTTTCCTGAATGAATATTATTAAATCAACTTTAGTTCAAGCCTGTTACATCTGTACAGTGCCTGGTAAGATAGATACTTGGCTTCTGAGAACATCCACTGCAATTAATAAAAATGAACATGCTAAATATGTCATGGGTATTAATTGCCTTTTCCATATGTGGAAACCATCTGCTATTTCTGTTAGTCAATTGGAGTGCTTGAATTTAACTGTATAGGTAAAATAAACAGTGCAAAGATTAAAGGAAGCTGATAGAGGAATTGTAATTTGACTACACGTCTCTTAAATGTATTGGGTTTAGCTAAAATACAAATAACATGCACATGATTCTTGTAAAAAAATAAATACTGTCATAAGAACTGCAAAAACTTGAAGGCCGTGGTCCTCGCTGTCCAGTTTTCAATCAGTAAGTAATACAGAACGTAAGAAATTTCTCCCTCAAATTGTCACTCACCTGACCTAAGATGGGGTATGGCACTGTTCCAAGGATCTGTCTTGCTGTCCCTGTCAGCGAGGGTGTCTGGGTTTGCTCTGACATTACCTGGCTTTCTTGGTTTTAATTTTTTTTTAGCATCACAGAGTGTTGAAGGAACTTGCGCTAGTGAGCTAATAGTACCAGCTCAAGTGTCTTTCTTATGGTAATACTTAGTAACTGTGGAGAAACAAGAAAGTCAGAAGGATGGCCGACGTCGCTGAAATATTCTACGAAGGAAGGATAATGAAACTACCTATGCCACAGCGAGCATGTTCAGAATTAACTGAGGCTCTTCATCCCTATAGATGAAATTGCTGCAATATGGAACTGACGTAAACTCACAAGCGAAGTCCAGGATGTCTTTTGAAGATGAAATATCTCTGCCCTAAATTCCCAGTGGTTAGGAATAAGTGTTATAAAGATTATCTGAAATTAACAGAAGAATGAATATTTCATAATTTTCATACATGCAAACTGCTCTGTCTTCTAGGTAGAAATCATGGTTATTCAGCAGTGAGCAAGAGAAAACAGGTCAGAATTGCCGACTCTTAGAGTGTCCTATTTACATTGTATTTCTCATTTTGATCAAGAGTTATCATTTTGAACCAAAACTCTGAATGGTCCCCCTGCTTTGGTTTTCGCTAGAGATCTGTTTGCATTGCACAAACTGATTTCTTTCTGGATGAAACCAGACTAGAAGATAGGGAGCAGAACCGCGCTCGCAGAGGCCACTAGTAGGCATTCAGTTGACTGGACCACTCTCTACGTCCTGCCTGACATTAAGCCTCCTGCAACGCTCGCAGTGGGGATATACTTACAGTAGAGGAAATATCCACTATTTTACTCTACAGATATGTTCCCAGTGGGTCTCATTGTTTGCTAATGGAGACAAAGCTCTGAAGACAAGGTCAGCAATTCTTAGTAGCCACTTCAAGGAACAGCTGGAGGGAAAAAGATGGAGGTCTAGGGCTCGTCTGTCCTGCGGGTACTGGATAGGAAGGTGGCACTACTGTGTAGGTCTTCAGACAGCCAGAATGCACCTGGGATTATACAATCACCCACTTAGGTACATAAATAGCCCTAAGAAGAGGAGCGCCTAAAAAGTCCCAACAGGGGGATTTTATATACCTTAAAGCAAGTTCCTTATTAAATGTATCACTGAACTGGGGCCTACAAAGTGTTTCATGATTTTTTTAAATTTATTTTTATTTTCATACTCCTCCCTCACCAAACATCTAAAGAATTTAGGGTTATCTTCTGATCCTCCCCTTGAAGGCAGCGTGGTTCCACGCCATCCTTTCTGCTGGGGGTAGTTACGTGCCACCACCTTGCCCACAATGTATGAGATAGTCCAGGTTTCTGATATACAGGAGAAATGGGCAGCTTAGAAGTCCACGTACTGACGTGCAGAAATCTGGTAATGTCAAGATTTTGCATATATTAGTGATGGGAAAATTGAAGCTCTGAATTATCCTTTTATATTTTTAATATGTTTACAATCAAGAAAAATGTTACATCGTGATACATGGTACTGTAAAAGGAAACATCAACTTTTCAGGAGGAGAAAATCCTGTTAATATAAAATGAGAAAAATTTTGCTGTATCTAAATCAACTACCTACATAATACATTAACTTCTGCTATAAAACCTTGATAAACTGTAAAGGCAGAAATTTTTCCAGTTAAAAGCTTTATCAAAAGCCCTAGGGCTTATTGTGGAAACAAAACCCCAAACCAATTGCATTAAACTTCTGTTAAAGAACAAAATACAGTACAAATGCATAAATCACCTTGTTAGTCCAAGCTGAAGTTTTAACTACTGGAGGAAACCCCTTCAGGTCTGAATAAATAATACATTTTGTGAAAGGTAGTTTTTATTTTTGACATTTCAAAGGTACAGTAAAACAGTTTTTTCTAAAGAAAATCTCTTAAGATATGAAGAAACCTACTCCTAATTTAGATGTACAAAAGTGTTCATTAGGATATTGTTTCAGTTTTATGTTTCTGCAGGTGAACACGAATAGAGATACACAATCTACTTAATTTTATGGACATACTGTTAATACACTAACAAATTATAACAATGTGTGCATGTGAAATAATTATGACCTCAGTTTGCTTTGAAGACCATAGGATTTCTTTCTTTCTTTCTCGCTGTTACACGAGGCAAATAAATGGTTTTAAAATGAGAGAAAATATGAAATCAAATATCATTGTAAATTGGAATACAAATATCTTCAAATTATGGCTGAGAAGCTGGTTTACAGGGTCAAACCTCAGTTCCAGAGTCTGGTCCTCCTCCTGCATTATTAACAACCTCACTATTATTTACATGGGGAGGGCATATGTGTTTATTAATAGAGTTTCTAGATGCTCTTAATCATAAATTACAAGTCCAGACACAACCTATGTCTGAATTTTGTGCCTCAAACCCGTGCCAGCTGCAAAAGTTAAATTGCTTGCTTTCATATGAACATGCACTTGTCCTAAGCATATGCATTCTTTCATCTTCAATTCACTTGTTTTATAGGGATTAATGCAATCGGTGAAATCTTCATACTTAGGTTCTGCACTGATAGAAATAATAGACTAATAACCCCTCTTAACGTTAGTCATTTCTATGAGCTAATGATCCCTTTCCTTGGAGGAAATCATCTTTTACGAAGTTCTGTCACGGTCTTGAACGATTGCAACTTCAGATCAGGCTGTTAAACACTAATGGATTTACCAATTGCTACACTAATTTTTTAAAAATTGCTTCTATAACCCCTCTGCCTTCCTTTCATCCTGGATATTCCTAACAAGCTGTTGGAGGAAGGCAGGCAATTTTTAAAACATATCAGTAAACAGTGGAACAGCAACATTTTCTGTTTGCAATACAGCCCTTCAGGACGCTTCTGTCTCCAGGCAAGCTAAGCTGGATTAGCCACAGCTTAATTACAGCATAATGGAAGAGTGTTCAGTTCCTTTGGCAGTGGGGTGTTGGTTTGCCTCCTTTCTTTTTGTTTTGATTTGTTTTGTTTTGTTTTTCCCTTCTGAATTTGGTAAAGACTTTCCAGAAAGGAAAACTAACAATCCCACTCGTCATTTGTGCCAAGGATCTGATTCTAAAACCTCAACATTTAGAGTCTTCAGAAATAATAATACCTACCATGAGTAAAAATGCATGGAGTTTAAGATAGCTCCATGTCACTCCACTGCGCTCTTACTTAATGGTGTGAATCTGGGACGAGATACCAGCCCTACTATTGCATTTACAGGGATTTTTCAGGAAAATATTTTTTTTCTCTCTTTCTGCGTGTACATATTTGTCTGTTTGCATATTTATTTGAGCAGTTTCCATTCTTATCGTTGAACTGGTGGGAGACTTGTAAATACAGAAAGAAGAAGAAAACAAGTATCTAAGGAAGCTTCATGTTAGGGTCTTTGCTTGTTTGTTTTAAGCCACACAAACACAGGCAGCGGAAACTTAAGCACAACCCCTGGGACATTTGGTAGTGCTTCTGGTAAAATACAGTTAGAACGTCTGTCCTAGCTGCCCTGTGCTGGCTCTTGGCCTATCCTGGGAATTAAATCTTCTAGGGTGGGGTTTGTCTGGTGTTTTTCTATGGGATACAGGCTCCTTTTTTTGGACCTACTGCTCAGCCTGGTTCTTCTTTGTCTTCGCTAGTCTTTCGATGTTATGTGCCCTTTCCTGCTCCTTTATTTTCACCCTGCTGGGACTCCCTGGTGGGAGGTGTGCTCAAATATTACATATGCTTGCTATATTTGAACTGCTTAGCTTTATTGACACGCTTTAAACCAGGCAATAGAGACACTGAGCAGCGTGTGTGTAGAGGGATCATTTTATGGAAGATTGCGCTGTCTGTAATGCAGCGCCGGATGTCTTTAGCAATGGTTATCACAAGTTTTCAGGCAAGTCTAAATGGATCTCCAGAGTCTCAGGTTGTCTCAGGTTTTATGCCACAGACCTAATATTAAACTTGTGTTTCATATGGATTTTGCTGGAGTTCTGATTAAAAAATAAAAAAAAACACAACAAGAAAAACCACAACAAAAAAGCCAGCAATCATACAGTTCTTCAATGTTGAAAGAAAATAAAAATCTCTGGAAAAACATCCATAGTGGATAATGCATATTGATCAGAGCAAACCAAAAATAATACTTCTCTTTTTTCCTCACCATTAGACAAATGGAATTCTGAACAAGCATAAAATCCAAAAGCTGAGCATAAACACTCCAGTATGATAGCTCACACCATTCTGTGTGAGATATAAAACTGTTTTTTTGGAACGTTTGTGTGCGGAGACAGTGAATCAGTTCTATTACACTAAAACATCACCTTTTTATTCTCTTGCTGCATACACTGCCGCATACAGAACAAAAAAAAGTATCTCCCTCCCATTTCACAAAATTTCTGAACACAGGTACAAGCCAACACGTTAATTATAGACTTATAAAATTGGTATTAATCTTTTTTTTTCTGATATAGATTCTTTTTTTATTGCCACAAGTTGCCATAAATTGCTCATTAAACTTCAAGCAATGCAATGTAACGCTTGCTACCATTTACAGGCAATGCTCTCCAAAGTATAATTAGAGGGAGTATTATGACACAGAACAATGGAGACAATTATTTCTGAAGTTTATTAATGCTAATTAGCATATGGCATCTAAGACAGCTGCTGATACTTCATTGCTAAATACTGAGGGACTAATTAGTGTTTGATGTTAATTAGCTTCTCCTGCATGTGCATTGTCCTTAGATGCATATGCACTGTCACCACTGGGCTATTAAAAATCTGGCCGAAGCCTTCTTGCAGTGGCAGGATATGGCATTTAGGAGATTTTGCAGACTGTACAATACAGCTCTCTAATGCGCCTTTAATAGCCACTACATGAGCTTTAACAAGCCAAACTCACAAATTCTCACTGCAGTACATCACAAAATTTATTTTAAAAGTGGCTGAATAGTGTATAAATTGTTTAAAAATGCAGTTTCTTGCATTTTTATTGGTAGAAATAACAGCCTGAGAGATTAAAAAAGCACATATAATGAACTGAGGAAGAGGAAAACAATAGAATTTCACAGGCTTACACAATGCTATCTGCTATTTAATCTCTTTCATTCTGAGTATAGGTAATCTGCTTTTTTTTTCCTAGGAGATCCCTATTCTCTATGTATTATCAAACATGTCTCTCTTACAAAACACTTTTGGAAGTTGGAATGCTATTTAAAAAAAAAAAAGAAAACAATGAAGTTGTCTTATCTCTAGCTAGCAAGCAGGAAATAAGCATATCTTCTTTGTTTGCTAACAGATTACTGTTGCTTTACACATGAGTTTATTACTTAATATCAGATTTTTTCCAGGGCGTACTAGCATTCCAGTGAGAACTCCCTGTGTAAGGGAAACACTTTTTTTTAGCAGTTAATAAGAATTGGCTTTAGTGTTGTCATATTCCTATATAATTACAGAATACTCATTTCCTTACACAGTAGGAAAGGGGTGTAAAAGATTAGATCACCGAGGCAAAAAACAAGCCAAGAAAAGCAAAGTTTTCTAGTTAAGTCTTTTGTGTGGGTCAAAGTTGCCCTTTATTTCATTGTGACAGCAAGTGTCTTAGTTGAAACCTGAAACAGAGAAGAGAGGTGACGAGGGATAGGAGCTAGGAAACTGAGTGCCTACCACATAAGATGCCAAAAAAGAAGTCAACTGAAGAAGGAGAAAACAAAACACACAAACAAAAAAAATGGCTGATAACATAGGACCTCAGCTAACATGTGAGGAAGATGTGGGGGGGATTCTTGGTGACGCGCAGCGGAGCATTTGAAAATTATGAAGACTGAAGCTTATTGTCATCCTCAACTTGATCTCGAGCTAGGTCCAGTTCCCCACCCAGTTTCTAGCCCTAGATAAAGACCTTTGATTTATGAAATCATTTTAACATTACAGCTGCCTTGTCAGAAATAAAATGAGTCTTTAAACGGCTTAACTTTGTAGGCAAAAGCTCCCAGCAGCAGCAAGCTCCTTGGCTATGCAGGGATAGTTAATATTAGCTCATTACACAGAAAGGATCTCTTTCAAACAGGTTGGGTCTAAAGTGATACTTAAAAGTTTTGGGGTAAAGAAGCCTGGTTAAGAAAGCGTATATTAAATATTGATGAGGCCTGTGCTTTGTGTAAAATCCAAAGCCTCTGGGATTTGTTGAATAGACAGGCTAAAAAAAGGTAAAATTTTAGGAGATTTCTGATCCATGACTGAAAAATCAGTTTTGCAACTTCAGGTGGATAACTGTGTCTTTGACATATGATGAATTTTTGACTGAAATTCAAAAGAAATAAAAATAGTGTCCAAGGGGAAGCTTGGCGAGGATGGATGACTCTATTGACAGGACTGGAAAAGCAAAATATAAATAACAACAGACAGAGACCTCTTCCAAAAAGACCAGTGAAATTCAAATTGCAAATCTGGCAAAAATAACACAGGGACTACTGGAACGACCATAACAAACAAAGATAATGTGAATGGAAGAAATGCAGTAGATCAGCTCTGCACCTAAACTGTACAGATAGAGAGGACTTAGCAGTATTTGGCTCTTCATGTATTCTCATACTAACTCCTCCCAGGAAATATGGTCAGTGTTGTAGTGTAAGAGAAACAGTCTGTTAGTCCAAAGCAAACGTAGCATATTTGTTTTCAGTTGGACTCCGGTGTATACAACAATATGTTGCCATGAACAGTACTAACTACTTTGAAAGCATTAAAGGGATAACATTGTGGGGTAAGTATATTTCCACAGAAAAACTGTAACTTGGTAGATAAATAGCAAAGTGCGAAGGATAAAATTCGTGACAGTCCCAGGAAAAAGAGCCCTGCTTAATAGATAATCCTATCATACTTTAAGACTAACCAAAATTTGGACTTACTATGCAAGCAAAAGCCTATACTAATACAGAAATATCCTCCATGGAGTGGAGAAGCTCCCAGTGGACATTGGAACAGAGCTGTGATATCTATACTGTCCCAGTTCAAGTCCCTAGGAAAGTTTTCCTAAGGTCATTCTTAGCTGGGAAGCCAAGTTGCTCCTTGGTTCATTCGTCAGGTGGATAAAACCATGAGGAATACATCCGTTGGTCACAGAAGCAGGAAGATGGTAATCCTTCCTCATGTATGGTCTAGAAAGAGTTAAAGAAAACTGTTTTCTTACGGGTGGTGCAAGAGTTCTCAACTAGCAAAGTCACACCTGTGCTTCTTAGTTCTTCATGGAAAAGGAAGAAAGTCGGGCTTACACCCCTCTGACATATCACTTGAGCAATTAGGGTGCACGGGGCTGCCTACTACCTGTGCTCATTGCTTGCCTCAAGCAGCTAGGCACACAGATTTGCCAATTCATTTCTCTCAGCGTGCGTGTGGGATTAGGCCCTGAACAAAATCTGTGTAGGGAAGGATTTTGCCTGCTTCTTTTAACCGGTACCTGACACCGGTGACTTTTCTACCTGCTGTGTGGCTGCTCGTGCTGCCGGGTCAGAGGGGTGCAGAGGGTGGGTGATCTCTCCCATTGCACGAGTGCCATTTTTCTGGGATCATCGTAATTCGTAGAGGCAGCAAATAGGGAGAGGGAATTAGAGTGTACCTCTGTCACGAAGTCATAAGGGTAGTCTGAAAGAGAGAGGTACTATTTTCTCCCCGTTTCAATGAGCATGTTTACATATTTTTATAAAACAAGACAAAAAGCTTGTAACTTTTGTGTTCACTGAGGAAAATTTGTCAGTGTAATCTTCAAGGATCCTGAAAGAGTCAGAAAACATAAGGCATGTATAAAAAGCCAAATACTTTTCACTTCTCTTCCTAAATTGTCAGTCAGTCTTTTGATTTTTTGAGGACCTCACAGATGTCTTTTAATATCTTTGGTTTCTTTCACCCTAGAAAAAAGACGACTGAGGAAGGACGTGACAGAAATGACATGACAAAATTTCATTAAAACAATGCAGAAGGTGAATAGTGATCAACTGTTCACTGTCCTTTTTGACACAAAAAGTGGCCATTGAATGAAGCTGGAGAGAGACAAGTCTTGAGTTCTTTATGCAAAGTATGAATGAGTGGATTAGATGGCATAGGTCATTCAAAGTCATGCAAAGGAATAGTAGTCTACTGCTTGCCCCAGAATGGTGCCCCTGTTGTCATCTTGTTCTGTCAAGACCAAGTGCTTGTGAACATGGGATAACAAGTTAAAAATTGCAAGCAATGCTTTGCATCGTGAGAATGCTTATTTTATTGTTGAAACTCGATTTATAGTCAAACAAATATATTTTTATTATAGCATTGTTATTGTGTTCAGAGCCAAGCCTCACAATAGTGCCAAGTATTTGAAAAATTGTATCTTTGTTGATCTGACGTAATTGATCTCATTTTAAGCAAAACAAACAAACAAAACAACGAACTCAATCCCCCCTCAAAACTGTTAGAAAGTCTTTGGTTTTGTGTGTTTAAAGTATTCGTTTACCCATTGCCTTGTTGTCAGGTTTCAAACATTTGCTGGAAAGTAATCCTAACATCCTAAAACTGCCCTTAAACTGTTTAGTTTATTTCTGTACTCGGTAGACAGCTTCATATGACAATCAGTGATGGTTTTTCATAATCTGGAGACTACAGTAAATGACTGGTAAACAATTGGGAGACTGTAACTCAACAATTAATCTACATGGCATTTTTCATCATTTAACTTTTAAAAATTACGCCCATCTATTCTCGAATATGTTACATTTATACCTATGTTGTGTGAAAGGTAATATCACACATAAATCTGCTACAGAATTTAAAAGGGAAATAAATAGTTATGTGCTACTGGATCTACCAAGGAATTTAAAACATATTTTTAAGACTCTGAATATCTCTTATTATAGTCTAGCATGCTTTTCAGGTCATTTTTCCCTAGAAAAGAGACATGAAAGTCAGGTTACCACTCAGTTTTTAAAACAGTGCTGACAGAAACTGCCCCACGGAGTCATAAAACACTATGAAAACATAGCCTAAAGAAGGGCTGTCCTGGTGATGATTTAATTGAATTCAGTGGAACCAGCTGTTAAAATCACAGCCCATTCCTAAACTACCCTGACTGCAGCTAGAATCAGTATTTCAGAGACTGGGGACCTGAGGGAGGAGAAAGGATCCGCTTGGGATTAGAACTGCAAGTCATTCCTGGGTGAGCCTCCTTTATGTTCCTGGTGGTTTTTTTCCAATAATCTCAGCCATTCGGGATTTAGAAAGCTCTGTATGACTCTGAGATGTCAAAGTAAGAAAATACTCAACTTTGACATCCCATTTTGCTTCATTTACGTGAACGCTGTCTCCTGGACCCATGTATACAGTACGCAATCATTAGACCAAATCTAAAGGTACTGGTATGGTAACTGACATCTACCTAGAACAATAAATGCACAAAATTAGATTTTGATGACACATTTCAGGCAAAAAGTGCTGAAGCCTAACGACTGTGCTTTTGTGGTATATACCCTGGTGATGCCATCAAGGAACTGGCAGAACAGTAAAGGGGAATACCCTGAGCTTGAGCATTACAGCCACTCTGACTATGGTTGAAAACAGAGGGAAGATTTCAGTTTCGAGGGAAAAAAAGAGTATTGGCAGCTGTGAACTAGTCCTGCAGAGTGCTTTATAGGCAGCTTCTCGTGCATCTTTGCAGCTGGAAATAACCAGATAATGGAAAAAGAAGCATAAACGAAGATCTTAGGGATGTTAAAATGTCCAAGAAAGTATCATTTATAAGTAAAGAGCTTGTAAAACAAGGCATTTAAAATTCAAGATTAACTTCTAAAATGAGCATTTGACTTCTGTGTATTGTAGTTTTGCTTTTAATGGGGAAGATGCTTGTCTTGGTTTTATGGGTCTGGAAAAAGAATACATCTATTGAAAACTAAGACATGTCTTTGAAAGCCTGAGGGAGGAAAAAACATTCCAGTTTTGAGTAAATAAATCTTATATTTCTATCTTATTATTTGATTAAATTCACTGAGTCATATATGTGGAGAACATGAGGTGACATCCAAATGGTGACTGGCAGTGGAAAATAGACAATGAAATATCAGGCACCTTTGCCAACAAATGTTCCATAACTGTTAACTCATTTTCCCCAGGATTTGCTTAGCGGCTTAAAGCCGATAGTCCCTTAAAAAAGTAAAAAAACCCCCAAACCCAAAAAACTGCTACAGTTTATGGGGAGAAAAGACTGCTAGAAAAACCTGTGTACAACAAGGTAAAGTATTTTTCACAAATGACAAGAAAGCTAGCGTTTAAACTTTTTGCTGGTACAGTCCTAGGTTTTATTCTATGCTTAATATGGTCATCATGGTCAAGATGTAAATCAAGAGCAAAGAGCTTGAAATACCTCTTGGATTTTTCCTTCGTCCCATATGTGTAATTCTGTCCATCTGAATGAAACTTCTACTCTGTAAAATACTCAGAAATACTGGCAAATATTTCCAAAACAAGGTGTGCTCTCACTCTGTCATTCAGCTCAATCACAAATTGCCACCTCTTCTTTTGTGTCGTCTTCTTATTCCTTTTTCGCTGTCTTTTTCTCTGCTACTTTTATCCCGATCAGTTGTCATCCTTGCCACTTTTCTCTGTCCTCTTTTATCTTCTAATGCTGACTTGGTTTTCCATCTAAAGTGAGAAAACAGAGCACAGGGAGGATTGTTTGCAGTAGCGGCAGGTTCTGCTAACTAAAGCACAGCATTCCGGAGGCCAGCGAAAGCCAAATTGTGGGAAAGAAGAAGGAAGCAAAAAGTTCAGGGAACAGTAAATTAAAGTAAGCACTAAAAGGATGGCAATTTATATGGCAAGAGGAAGAATGTTTTTTTATATTAAGTCTCTAAAAAACAATAGACAGAGTTGGGGGGGGGGTTGATGGTGGAAGATCAGCAAGGAAGAAAAGGGTTTTAGAGAGTGTCTTGTCTCTTTCCTGTACATAAAGCTACAGCTGTAGCTATATCCCTGATTCTCTTTAGGGGAGCATGGAAATGGGACTGCCAGAGAGAAATATCAGTACAGGCTGCATCATTACAGTTTTTAGCAGCAACTTCACTGAAGTTCTCTGCAGCACAAATGTGACTTGTAAGTGGAGACTAATAGGTTGGTATTCAGTGAGATCTCAACACATACATTAACAGGAAAACAACTCTGATTTCAGGATTTTTTCCTTGTCCAGTTTCCAGTCACATAGAAGACCACTTTATGTAAAGAACTGGAAAACGTATTAAGTAAATTTTAACTTTGAAGTCATTACTCCTCCTTCTTCATCCTGGTATCAATACTACTGAGAAAAGAAAAGAAGTATCTGGAATGGAATATTTAATAGAAGATATGCTAGAATGGTTTGTAGAGCATGGTACATCCCTGGATAGCCCAGTTCATGCTCATCCCAAAAGACGTTGTTGGACAAATGCTCGTAGATTAGCTTGACTTAAAAGGAGGGTCTGCATCAGTAAGATAAACAGTGGAGCTAACCCATTTGCCATTCGCAGTACGGAAATACAAATATATAGAAAATAACTTGGATATTGCCTGGAGAACATTGCACTCCCTATATAGACGTTACGTTTTGAATGCAGATGCATTTCACAGTTGCAAATAGAGGAGTTGTAATTAACTTTAGTGAAGCTGATCTGGTAGGGGAGGTTTAGATCATCTGTAATTGTAGATATTTATTAGCGTGATAGGGTCTAGAGGGGGAGGGGAACACATCCCCTGCTCTCAAATTCATCTTTGTTCAATAATAAGGGACAGTGAAGAGGTGTTATCTGATTATCTTTATTCACAAAAGAATAGGTAAATTATTACTGTCCTCTCCCAAAAGCTAGAGAGGAAATATAATTTGTCACTCAAGCATTGAAAGGACCCATTTTCAACCATTATATTTTATAATAGATCAAAATTTCCCATTATAATAACTTTTTTTCTTCTAGCTTTACACAGATTGTGCCCTACAGCTGTAAATAATGAGTTTCAAATCAGCTATCTCAATAACAAATCTAATTACAGAAATACCTAAATTTGCCAAGAGTGGTAAATGGTAAAAATGCCTGCAATTGAGCTTTAAAAGATATTTTTTTTTCATCAATAAAAAAGGAGAAAGATTTTTAAAGATACAGTGGTCAGCTGAATCAGCAACAGCATAAAACACCTATGGAATGCACCGGCATTCAGCTCTTCAAAGACTTATATTTCCCAGGCAGCCGGTAGCCTGAGTTGTTCTGCGTACTAAAGGCGGTTTGTAATTTCATCTTATAGCCTTCCTTATTAAAGTTTTTGTTTGTTTGTTTTTGTTGTTGGTTGGTCGGTTGATTTTGTTTTGTTTTATTTTTACCTTAGTTTGGAATAATCAATGAGAAAATAATAAGGCAGGGGCATGCATCCACCACAGAAAATTTTCTTGCGTTACAGCTAGTTATTGTACAGTGAGAGCAGGAAGCTGTGAGGAGGAGGTTAACTGGCTACTAATCAAAAGTGCAAATGAATAATAAGGAAAAATAGTTCTTTGGGGAGAACATGAAATACTAATTCATCTTCCCAGCATACACATTCCCATCTTGTTCCCATTTTCATTAACTCCATACTGCATCTATCTGAGCTTTCTTCCCGAAGGACATCCTGCTGTCACGCTTTTCGATGACCAGTATCTGGTGAGCTAATGTTCTCAGGCAGGTTCGTTACCGAATAGTGTCTGACACAAAATTATTCATCTTCCCATTTTCTGATTGACAGAATCGAGTGTAAAATCTTGTATTTCATTGCTCTGCTGCTTTTGGGTAGTACAGACTTTATTTTCTTCACAGCAGCTGATAGGGGGCTGTGTTTGGGATTTGTGCTGGAAACAGCGTTGGTGACCCCGGGGTGTTTTCGTTGCTGCCGAGCAGGGC
>JAVKLA010000047.1:7548172-7575776 GCA_034782735.1 Sagittarius serpentarius
GCCCGGCTGTCCTGGAGATGGCTGAACGCCGGCCGGCCCGTGGGGAGCGGTGAAGGAATCCCTTGTTCTGCTTTGCTGTGTGCGCGGCTTTTGCTTCACCTGTTACACTGCCTTTATCTCAACCCATGGGTTTTCTCACTTTTACTCTTCCGATTCTCTTCCCCCTCCCACCAGGGTGGGGGTGATTGAGCAGCTGTGGGGGGCTTAGATGCCGACTGCGGTTAAACCACGACAATTGCTCAGCATTTTTTAGCTACAGAAAAAAACAGGATGGACATATTTTCTTCTACCCTGGAAGAAATGGACTTGACTTAAGATGTTTTGGGGCAACAGGAAAACAGTCTGGAACTGCCTATGTTCCAGTTTTAAGTTTGAAGGGTACCAAGTATCCTCTCAAGGATACAGCATAGACTTGTGATTTCTTCCTAAATTGCTTTCATTACTCTGAACTTCTTAAAACGACAGAAATTAAAATTGTGATCATAGATGTACTTAGAACTTTGTATAAGTAAATTCAAGAAGAAGGCAATAGTCATAACATTCCAAACTTAGGAATTTCATATTTGAAAGAAGAAAAAGAGAAAGTTCAGATAATGCAGAATCAAAATAACAATGATAATTTCACAGTTTTGTGACATTTCATGGACAACAGTATTAATGCATTGTTTTTATAACAGGCTCTAAACTGCCTCAAAGAAACAACAAGTAAAGATGGTAGTACCAATATAGATGAGCATAACACTTATGACACCTTTTGGAGGATAAAACAATAAAGAAAACAATGATCTACCAAATGAGTTAGGGATATACCTTCATTTCAAAACACAGAGTCACTTTTCTCTCCCTTGAAAATTAAAATTATTTTGCCATGATATTAACAGAAGCAAAGTCAGGTCTTTAGAGAGTGAATACGAAGGATTCATTGGAAATGCCATTGGCTTTGCCAAGGCACTGAGAAGCCAATGAGAACATGTGAGGAGAGGTTGAGAGAGCTGGGACTGTTCGGCCTGGAGAAAGGGAGGCTCAGGGCGACAGGAGGTAGCAAAGCCAGATTCTTCTCACCAGTCCCTGGTGGCAGGACAAGAGGCAGAGGGCACAAATCAAAACACACAAAATTCCGCCTGAACAAAAGAAAACACTTTTTTACCATGAGGATGGTCAAATGACAGGAGGAGGTTTGTGAATCTGTGATTTCACTTGGATACTTTTAAAAGCCAGGTATCCACAGGTGAAATAGGCTTTACTGCAAGTCCAGAGGAGGTCAGAGAAGAAAGTGGCAGAAGTAGGATCAATAATTGAAGAAAATATTCCCCCCACTATAAAAGGGAAAATTTTATTAATTTACAATCCCAAAACTGGTTGGCAATTCTTGAAAAACTCTGATCAACTGACCAGCTGATCAACTGGCCAGCTATCCCATGCACTTTATAATTTACTTACTGCTTACCCATGGCTCATGAAAGCTATTGAATTCTTATAGAGGGAAAAAGTCTGCTTATGAGAAGTCTACTTATGTCAACAGATCTGTAGAAGATGATGAACATTCTATTCCTTGTATAGTTTCGTTTCCTGTGATTAAATTTTTGTACCTCAATTTCCTCTTTTGTTAAATTATCAGAATATTGTTGCAGGGTAATATTTTCCATGTGTGAATTAGTGATTAATTAATCTTTGTACACTTTGGTATCCTTGGAAGTATACATAACGTTATAGAATATTTATTACTAAGTAGTTTAATAGTTTATTTCTGTATCTCAAAGAAATACGACTAACTAAATTAACTAAGATTGCAATGCCTTTTCTGTACCTCAGGAAAAGGCAATTCAGAAATATAAACTAAAAGCAAAACTTGCCAAACAAGGCGTTCAGCTTTATTTTCATGAAAAATCAATAAAAGGGGATGTCTGCACAATAGGAATGGTAGTACCATATTTGTGTCTGAAGACTGCTTATTAAAATCTTCCACAAAAGCCACCCAGGAAGAAAATTATTTTTATCACTCTACAAAAATGATGCTGCTTTTAAAGTGGTTAGATATTTTTGCAAGGACTTAGAGCGATAAGGAAAAAGGATGTAGCAGGTAAAAAGCATGCAGAAAGCGTGACTTATAGCAGCATCTGATTCAAATTAGGAATTCAGAGTGCTCAGCGTTACTAACTGATATAAAACCAGCGACATTTGTATTTGTTAGAAACAACCTGATGCTTACAAAAGGCACAGCTGAGCCAGCAGCGTGCCATTCCTTTCTGTTCCGTTATGATAAAGAATGGTCACCCAGAGGCCGAATTTAATCCAGATGTCAGACCTAGGCTGGAAGTACAAGAGTGTCCCTTGGGGCACGGAGGCGCTGGTCCCCAGTGGCCCAGATTCAGGGGCTCACCTGCGCGGCAGGGGGTTGTTCCTCCCAGCCCAGGCACCCCGATCCCCTTCCCGCTTGACTCCGCGCATGGGGGGAAGGGTGAACCCCCTTTCCCCAGCCTGGTGTGCACCCCGGGGCCACCCAAGGTAATTGCTGCTGAAGGCGGCCGTGCTCCAAAGTGTGGTTCAGACGCGGCCGCTTTGCTCGTGTGTGGTTTTTCTTTTCTTTTCTGTCGTTTGCCCTTTTAGCTGTCTTGTGTAAGTTGAGTGGGAGCCTCTTCTCCTGAGCAGTTAAACCATTGAATACACGTGTTCACTGACTCAAATAAATCAGAAGGGACACATTGCGCTTGTTTATAAGCAAACAGATTTTCTGAGGTGTTCAGTATGCGACGCAAAAAAACCCGGTGTATCTTTTGTTGTTCTTTTTGGCATGCCCCGTAGTCTGAGGATAAACTGTGTTTAACTGAAGTGGGTAAGACATCACTGCACGGATACCGTAGTGGAGGAAAGTAAAATAGAGATCGATTGTGACCGACAGTCTAGCAGGAACTAGGTGTGAAACTTTAAATGCGCGTTAGTGATGTGCAAAAATCTGCAGTATTCCCTAAGGAACCCATTATTTCCATATTCACTTGTAGATGTTTCCTTATGTGTGCAGTTAGTTGCAGCTCTAAACACAAGGTTTGTTTGGGTGTGGGGCAACTAAATTGCTATCGGGGGATCTTTAGTTGAACTTCCAGTTCAGGCCCTAATAAATAGAATACTTTTTTTTAAATAACAGCACAGGCCTGACACTGTGGTCCTGAGTGATTTCACAGCATAAACTGATTACAGGAAAAGGTATTACCTTCTAAGAGCAGGAGTCATTTTCTCTAGGGATTTTTCTTAGTAACAGACCTGCTTTAAATTCAGGTAGGTTATGGTGCAGACAAAAAGTTGACAAAAGTTTTCAAATTCAAATATAGACATTATTTGCCTTCAGACACTATAAAGCTACTTTCTTTTACCCCATTAAACAGAGCATTAACTCTTTACAAAACTCTAAAATTCTGGAAATATTAGTTATTTTGATTATTTTACTTTTTATTTTTCCCCAAATCTAATGCAATGCACACTTCATCTCCAGAGTTAATCAGTTTCTATGTCCTCCTGTATTTAGGACCCATTTCTTCCTGTATAGTGTTTGAAAAATAAATACAGGTGCTTTTCACCTGATATTCCCTCCCATGGCCAATTCCTGTGCTGCTGTTTCTCTTCTTGTTCATAGGTAACTTTGACCTCACTTCTGAGTATCTTTTTTGTACACTTACCATTCTAGCCCCACCTTCTCAGGATTTTAAAATCCTTTGGCAGATGAAGCTTTTTTCCCCAGACGCTGAGTAAGCTTCCAAGTAGGTTATAGCTACTTGTTTGTAATGTCTTTGTTGAAATCATGGCAGAAGAAAATCAATCATTTTTTTGTTGCTATGATTTATTTTAAAGAAGAAAATAAATTAATATCTTAATGCACTAGTTGTAAATAATTTTATTTGTGAGCACCCTTTCAAATTTGCCTATGAGTACTGTTCAGATTGCTTTCTCACTTCTGCCAGTGTTTATGGTTTTTTGGCTTTGCCTATTTGAGAACTTTGTATATTCAGGCTAACACTAACATCAGTGAACCTGTTGCTGTCATATTATCAAAAAAATTGTGTATCTCATTTATTGGTTTTTGTACAGACACATTGTAGGAATAAATACATATACACACAGTTTACAGGCACAGTGGTTGTCTTTATTGTTTTACTGAAGAGAACTTCTTTGAAAAACAAAAATTACCACGGTCATTTACTCCACCTTTTCTTTTTGCCCTCCTATAGCATTTACTAAGGTGAAAATTACCAACCAGCCCCTTCATTCTTGAAACCGATATTTTCAGTATTTATTAAAATACGAAAAAATTAAAATACTATTTTTATGTGATTCAGCTTAGTCAGAAATGAACAGCAGAGTTTGATGCAGGAATAAATGATCATAATGGTTTCTTCTGAACTCACAATCCTTAAACCATGAGAGAAAAATCACCTTTTCAGACATGTATAATTTGTATTTTGCCTTCTATTTTAACTATTGGAAGACATTATCTCACCCTCTTTTTCTAGCAGGTTTGTTTTTTTTTTTAATGGCATAGAGCAATGGGGGTTTATTTCCATTTTAATGTTGATTTTTCTTTTTCTGAGCTAAGTTACAGAACAGACCACATGCCACTGCTATCCCTCCTTTACCTAATAATTTTAAAGTCCTGTCTCTTGATGTAATCAAACTTCTAAGAAGGCTACAGATTCCTGACTCTCCTGTGCTTTTGCAAACTATTTCTGTCCCTAGGGGACAAATGTCTAGCTTTCAAACCTCACTGGATATTTTAAATAAAAAATTCTAGATATCTCTATAATGAATCCACAATAAAATCTTCTGTATTTTATATCCAGTTTCCTGGATCTGATCTTTGCTTTAAAATCAGCGTTTAATGCCTTGGGATGCTGTCTTCTAATTCATTTGATCAGCTTTCACTGCTACCTTGCTAGCTTTAAATTCCTTCAGTTCTGCAATTACAGTTCTTCGTTTGAGACTAGTCCTGGGGTGGTTTCTTTCTCTATGTGTATGAAAATATTGTGTTCAGTTTTGCACCCTGGAGTGGTTTTGGCTGCAACTAATATCACTTATTCTAGACCTTTAAGAGCCCAATTGCATTCACATATTAAGGATGCACACATCCAATTTCACAGCTGGTAATTGAGAGGACAAAACAGTACCTGCAGTTCAAGGATACAAAAAAGAAGGATATCTTAAAAAACTGCCCCAGGGATCTTGTTATGCAAAACAGTCCATAGGTGGTGTCTGTAGAAACTTTGTTCTGGTCTGACTTTGATCATTAAAGACACATCTAAAGCACTGTCTAATCTAAATTAGACAGTAAGAAAGGTTATCTAGAAGTTTAGAGAAAAATCTGAGCTGTTATAATGGACTTGGGAGGATCTTCCAGCAGAGCGCGCGGGTGATTAAATCTGTGCTGCAAAGCCTGAGTAGAAGCAGCGGCATTGCTACCCTCCCCTTTAACCCCCTGGGAAGGAGCACTTGGTGTGGAAGGGGAAAGATCAAAACACCCAGCAGAGGCTTTATAAGACTGGGGCAGGAACCTGAAAAGGAAAGATAAAACATGGAACTGAGAGGTGATGAAAGCATTGAGTATTAAACTACGGCCACAGACTTTTGTGAGAACATGTGACTCAGTAAGTGTCAAAGCAAACTTTCCGCCCCTTCCCTCTCACCTGCGAAGATGTAAAGAAAGATAATGCAGGACAGATGACAGAAGTGGCTTCAGCAGCCTTTTCTTGTGAATCCTGTTAGCCCAGGTTGGAGAATAGGCAAACAGCAGTGATTTTGTGACCTTTCTTCTCCTTTCATATAGTCAGCGTTCCTGTTTGGTGTACGTTATCTGTAACTTGAAAATAAACAGGTATATATAAGTGAAAAATAAATATGACATCACAGATGTATCGCAATACGTCTAAGTAAATAGCCACGCTGTGAATTCTTCTCAGTGCAACATTTATTAATTGACCACTCAAAAATATCCAGTTTCCACAGTTCTTAAGTCCTGTTATGCAAGAAAATTCTCCCAAATATGACAGTGTGATTCTCTCTCCCATAACAATAATTTCCAACAGGTCGAGAGCTTACCTTACATACGTCAACTGAACTGTCAATACTGACAGTTCGTTTCAGACCCCTCCTTCCCATCAGACTCCTTGGCAGCGCAGACACATGCAGCTTGTGAAAGCGTCACATGGAACTCATGAAAGAGAGTTTCCAGACCAGCCAGCATCCCTTCACAGCCATTATTCCCAGGAGGGACAGGATAAGTTCCCATCTGTGGAGTTTCGGGGATTTGAGGTTGGGGCTTCTTTTCGTGTTCCTTTTTAGTACGTTAAGAATGGACAGTGGTGTATATTTGTGACCAGTACCCAGAGGTGACGTGGCAAAACTGAAAAGAGTATACGAAGAATTACTTTCTAGGCTGGTAAGATACTCCTTTTGCCATAAAGCAAAATGCAAATCATCAGCGAATGATGAGATTATTTGTTCAGTTCTGCTATGGCCAAGCTGCAAATATCAACAATACAATTTTCCACTTTTATGAAAGAGTAAGGAAGTTTGTAAGTTGTGCTTAAGTGCCTACATGGTACCAAAAACATCATTGTTGATGTGGAGATAAGAATAAGCCTTCCTTGAGTCCTCTAGCCATCTATTCTCCTATTTAGTGTGTGCATGTGTTCTGTCTTCACTTTAGGTGCCAGAGGTTAATTTATTTTTTATAAAGAAAACAGAAGAAAGAGGCAAGGGGGGGGAAGGAGAAGTAATGGGTCCACCTAAAACTCAAAGCACAGCTGTCCAAAGGTTGAGATTAGATTCCGCACTATTGGAAGGACATAACGTTCCTTCAAATTTTACTAATTAATGACTTCATTATCAGGACAATCATAAGCCAAATGGGGGAATGATTTTCTTAGTAAGCAGTTTCTTTACCTATGCCTTCTTTTAATAACTGATACTGTAGATACAGTTCATGGCATAAAGCCAGTAATCACATCAATTTCCTTTTTTTTTCACACCATAACTTACATAGAACTATGTTTTTTCATCTCATGATATTACACAGTTTTGTATATTTAATCTTAAATCTGTAAACACCGTACAGTTTATTAGTTTCATTTTTATATTTACAGCTTGGATGAGACAAGTGTCCACCTAATCAGAGAGGCTAACTACTAGCCAGCCATGCGGAAGAATGAACATTGACATTCCATATTTCATGACTTGTTAATTAAAAGGGAATGACAAAAGCGAGAGAAGATATTTGCATGAACTGTTAACTTGGATGTTAGGGCATGAAACAAGACAAATGAAGCCAGAAGTTTACTGTCCTTTTTGGAAGACGTGATCAGCTGATTGTGCTTAAGAGTCTGCCAACGCTAATGACAGTCACTGATTTATTGTTGTTGTTGTTGTTCTGGGGGTTTTGGTGAGGTTTTTTTTGGGTGGAGGGAGTTGTTTGTTTGCTTGTTTGTTTGTTTTTATGGCACGGTGTTTGTTTATAATGGGAGATAACTTTTCTGGACAGCATTTAACTTGATGTTTTTCTTGACAACAAAGAATTGGTTACACCAGATAATTTTTACCATAACACCACTTCTAAAACATTTAAACTAAGTTTTCAGCAAGAATTTTCTTGCATTACAAAATATTTGTACCATCCCTGTTCATTTACCTACTTCACATTCTTGTACTTTGGCCTGGGAAAGAGTTCATTGTGAAATATTCTGCATCGTTAAATTAACATCTGTTCTTACAGTCAAATAGTTTGCTTGGGGCTGAAGTAGCTCTTGTGGTCTATAAAGGGTATTCAAATACCTATTAAAAAAGAAGACTATTCTGGCCACTATAAAAACCTGTAAGCACTTTTATCTCTCCTTTAAGAAGTTCATATGAATTATCTTGAACGTACTGACTGTATGGGATTTGCATCTTCAGTTACTTAAAGAAAGAAAAAAAAAGGGCAAAGGGAAAGACAACAAAAAAAGGAGGCATGCAATCTACTACATCAGAAGCTTTCCATAATTGCTAAGCTGTTTTACAGAGATGGGAAGGCAAGCACACTAAGGAGAATGTTGTGTTACTCCCTTAATATGCAAGCAGTTTCCCTGATTCTAGCTCTGAGGATTCCGGTTGGTTTTCTTTTGCTCTTCAGAAAGCATATTTCTTTTTTAAACTTCTTCTACTGATGTGAGCTATTCTGATTGTCCCTGCAAGAACAACTTCAGGATGACTATGCCCTCCAAAAAAAGATTCCTGAGAGGGAACAGAAAAACTTCATAGCAGATCTTTCTTTAGTTTATATTGTACATGAAAGTTATTTTATCCTAAGAAACTTGACTGTACATTTTTCTTATAACCCTGTACAGCATTTTTTTTTACTAGGAATCCATATGTTTTTCGTACCTGAAGCTTGTACTTAGGGTCAGTATCAGCAACATCACGATTTAAAAGTATGCCGCTACCTAACTTTGGAAAGCTCTCTCAATAAGATATGCTAAAACACTGAAAGACACTATTAATACTGATTTTATCCCTTGTTCACAGTATATCTACAGTAATGATTTGAAGGTCAAAAAGATAATAATTCTGATAAGGATGCTTTGGAAAGAGCTTATACCTTCCTCAAGGGAGGCAAAAATCAAAGTTTCTTAAACTAAAGAGAACGTGAACACTCTGCAACCATGTCAGATCTTACAAATAAACAGCAATGAATATACATTTAACTCTGGAAAGTTCTAGAGAAAACCTGGATTACAGAGGAAACTTTGTTAACTCTGCCCTCCAAGCAGAATTTTGCACTCTAGTGAAATACAGAGGAAAACTCCCTTGAGAGGTTTGTCATTAATTTGATTATATTTAATGCCATTTGCTTTCACACTGTCTACAAATACCTATGGATATTCCAAATAGGATCCCTTAAAAACCTTCCTAGATTGAGAATTGTGGACTCCATTATCAGTGAGACAGTTCAGTCCCTCTGGAGTTAATACTAACCACTATTCCTTTCTTTTAGTGTGTCTCCAAAGAAAGGCTCATCAGAATACACGTTACTGACTTCAGCGACACTGGCTCTGTGTGTAGGAACTCCATTGAAATTTGAAGGGCTAAAAGCAGGGCTAAAATTTGCTGATCTTACCTTTTGGTTTGTCATGTACAAGCAACAACTACCCTTCAATAGCTTCATTTGCAAAAAGGACTAAAGACCTTGTGAAATCTGTGTGGGCTAAAGAATCACAGCTTAGCTATATATATTTTTTTTTAATGAGGAGGGAAATGGTAGTGCTTAAACTGTGGTTTGAGACTGTCTTCTTGGCTCTGTGTGAAGCTATTTGACCCTCTGTGAGGCTATTCAATGAAAAAAATAAAACATTTAAATGTTCCCTGTCACATAGGATGAAGATCAATGTTACAGTTTAAGAATGAAATACTCGTCCATTCTAGTCTTTGTTTCCTGTATTTGCAACACTCCCAGTGTATTTGCAACTAGTCACACGACTAGTCATTCTGAACAACGATGATGTTCCTTGCCCCTTTAATCAGTAAAAGAATATATTCATTGTCTTCAGTTTTTCCGTGCGCTTACTTGCAGTACTCCATAGCCTGCATTCTACAATTTGAAATGGAATTCAGTTCTCAAAAGCATTTAAGCAAAGGAGGATAGATCTCAAAATCACAAGAAACAAGTGTTTTCATTATGCATTTTTATTATCATGGGTTGTTTGGCTATTTAAATGTAATGATGTTTCTTCTTCCTCAGTGGACAACCACAACATTTTACAGAGGAAAAATACCATATTATAAATAGCAAAAAAATAAACAATTGATTTTGTTAAAAATACCTGATTTTGTTGTGGAAAATTTTTGATGCAGCTTTCAGAAAAATTTCCATTAAAAAAGCTAAGTACTCACCAAAATGTCTGTAAACCACAAACTATTAAGTTACTTGAATCTAGTAATAACATAACTATTTTCATACCTAATTCTATAACATTAGAAAAACTTTCTTTCTTTCTTAGCAAAATTAGTCAGCTTTGTAGTGTTCTCTTTACTGCACAAAATATGGTCAAAATAACCAGTGGAAGACATTAAAAGTAATACTTCTCTCTAATTTTAGAGAATTAATAAATTTTATTTTTGCTAATGTTGCTAAGAAAAAGCAACTATTCAAAGCTTTCCTATATAATTTTCTATCTAGTGCATCACCAGCACATAATTGTCCAGTAATCCCTCATTGCAAGATTATTAGATAAGAGTGTGGTTTGTTTTTCAGATCTTAGGTCAAAACTGCAGCGCTAACAGTCATAGAAATGACCCTTTGACTTACAAAGAGAACAGGTGCGTTATGGCAGGCTTTGAGAGAAGGATAAATATGGAACCTCACAATGTCATTGTCACTGACTCACTTTTCAAACTACAGCAGTGCTATACTCAACAGTAGATGTCCAAAGAACAAAAGGATGCCTGTCGCTTGCAGGTAGTCTGGATAACTACAGTATATTACTTCTGTTGTCAGATACATATTACTCTTCTGGTAGGAAATATTTATATTTTTGTAATTATCTTATTATCAAATTCAGCACATAATTCTCTTAAATGGCAGGAAATAATAATAAAAAGAATAATGATAAAATTATTAATTCCTGGCAAATCTAAATGTAAACCTAAATGCAAATCAAGTATTATCAAATTAGTGCATCGGTCTTTCTTTTTTTCTGTGTGTATCATACATCAATTGGGTTTGATATGCTTCTGCATAAAAATAATTATGAATTTTTCAAATCCTAATGATCTGAGATCTAGTGATCTCAAATTTTTGCTTTAGTGCCATATATACAGCTACAGAGCCTATCTGTCATTCTTTGAAGTGACATTTTGTTGCTATCTCTAAACAAAGAATTTTGTTAGAGTTTAATGCCCATCAATAAGTGGTATCCACTTGTTTCATCATCTTAGAACCAATAACAGACCATATGTTATTGTTATTGGAAGAAATACCACGCAAGTCTTGAAAAAGACGACATATATAAAAAGGAATGCAGTGAATCATTTTGGTAATCAGCTTATTACTTCTGTCAGACCAAGGATTTCTGTGTATTTCCTAAAGTTGCAAAAGCTTTCAGTTGCCAATATTTGCTGTATAGAGGTACCTCAGACACTGCTGGTTTGAACTGTTTTCTTGGACATTGGCAGACAGAGAGATGGCAGATGGGCAAGCATCTGCTTATTTTAGCTCTTCAGTTAAACAGGCAAATCAGTGCCATTTTTGAAATATATTAGTTTAAACCCAATGTTTTGGCCAGTGAAAAGCCCTAAAAATAAATGAATGAAGATACTCCTTATTACCATAACTTTCTTCTGTAAAGCTTTGAATTTTTTTTCTTTTTTTCCCCCCATTGTCCTAGTTGCTATGACAGTCTATTTTAAGGTTATTATGACCCATTGCACTAAGTAGGCCATAAGATTTTATCAAGAGCTTCTTGCAAACAGGTCATAATTCTTAGAGCATATCTCTCAGAAATACATTCTAAATCAATTTTATATTTTCTTCTGTTTGAGAACTTTGTCTTGAAACCAGAGAGAACTGTAACAGCTTCTTGGGGTTTGTAAATTGCAATTGTTTTAGAGGTAAAGTAGACAAAAATCTGAATCTCTTGATTGCCATTATTCATACAAACTTTTCAACAAATGATGTCAAGCTGTTGTGGAATGAATGAAAAACAGCTCTTATTTGTGCGTGGGCTTCATTCCACATGTGTGTCACTGGTACTGCTTGAAAAACATCATCGTTGACTTAAGAATAATCAAAAGTTAAGTAACATTGTTTTGGAACACCCTGTAGCTTGGTGCTTGGTTGTTTTCTAGAGAAATGGAGACACTAATTTAAGTATCTTCAGGTAGAGAAGGGAACTGGACATAGCTTGCTGTCTTTGCAGATGGTTGTTCTACTACAAGACGTTCTACCCTAAAAAATCGAGAGAGTTCATCCGGTCCACTTAAAAAGACTCTGCTTCCCTGTCATGCAGCTCTGTTAGCCCATCTAGGGTCTGAACAGTCTTGTCTACTTTTACTTTTTTTTATTATTTTTGCATAGCAGAACAATATCAAGAACATGAGAATGAACATGGACATTGGACTCCATGAAGCAGAAAGAAGCAAGACAAAGGTGTGAGGACACCAAAATGGAAAAACTGTGGACTTTTGTGTAGCGACAATAACAATCTGAATCAAGGTTTGATTTTTATTCTCCACTTGAGCAACAGAAGGTGTTTCCACTTTGAAGAAAGTTGTATGTCCTAATCCCAAGCCAAAATATAACCCAAGGATTCTTTGAGATATCGCTTCCCAGGAGATCCAGAGAAATGTGAAGCAGACAGCAGATCATCTAAGGAAGGGACAGAAGAAACTTTAAAAAATAGAAATGACTGGCATAAAGTGACTCTACTTTTGAGGAGAGCCGAATGGCCCGTAAGTGTTTAAATTCATAGAATCATAAAGTACCTCAAGTAGAAAAGGGACCCATAAGGATCATCGAGTCCAACTCCCTGCTCCTTGCAGGACTACCTGAAACTAAACCACATGGCTAAGAGCATCGTCCAGACTCTCCTTGAACTCTGACAGGCTTGGTGCCGTGACCGCTTCCCTGGGGAGCCTGTTCCAGTGACCGACCACCTTCTCAGTGAAGAAATCGTATGTTCTCAATTCTGCCTAGCGGTGGCCTTGCCCTAGAAAAGGAGTTCTTTGTCTCCCCTTGGTGAGCATGTCAAACCAGCCTACTAGATATATGTGACAGAGAGAATGAGGTTCAAGAATGATCTGAAACAACACAGCAATTGGAAGTAGCATGAGTGAGGGAGAGAGGCTACAGGGGAAGATGAAGAATATTTGAAAGGTAACTTGTTTCCTTTTGGTGGCATCCATCTGGGTCCTCCTGAAAATAAAGGATGCCCCTTTGTTAAGCAGAGGGTGACAGTAACATGCACAGAAAAGCTCAGACTACATTGGCTGGAAACACCTCCACATTTAGACAGTTTGCTGAAAGAGATTTTTAGAAAAACAGAAACAATGAAAAAAAAAGTCAAAATGACGTTAGAAAAAAACCTGTATCTCAGGGAGAATGAGGAATCTCTTGTTGGAGTTATAATGCCTTTTCTTGATCTTTATCTCATAGGATGCATTTTACCCCTAATTTAGCCAAAAGCCTAAATTTAAGTGATCTTAAGCTCCTCATGATTACTAGGCAAGAAATCTGTATTGCTCACTCTCTGAATTCTAATTTGAGACTAACAGGAAGTTTTAAGACTGTATCCTTTCCTTTCATTCTTTCTGCCAATGTTTCAGTATTTTTAAAGGTTCTCCAAACCCAGTAAATCACTTCTGTGAAGACTGTTGATCACATTTATTGCACAGTGTTTCTTTCTGAGGCTTTGAGTGAAAAGAAATTACCTGTAATGGAATATCGGTGAACATTCTTTCTAAAAACAGTATCTGCATTCATGCAGTGTATGTGATTTGGGGTACTTAAAACTCATATGAATTTCTTTTGATTTTTGTTTTCCCAGATGCTATTAAAATATCCCTTTCAATGTGCAAGGAAGACCTCATGACTGTAAGCCTCAGGGAACCAGAAATGGTAGATCTAATATTGGAGGAATCAAGCGTAAGGAGGAAATGGTGCCTCAAGTTTAACATGTCTTTAAGTGATTTTTGTTCTTATCTGAGTTCACTATTTTGTCTTATTTTTATAGGAGTGGTGTCACTAAAAGCTACGTTAAACGTCTGAATATTTTACCTGGCCAGCATAACTTTTTTGTTAAATAATTCCATGGCCTGTCTTCACATTAATTACTCTCAGTAAGTGACCTGATGTTAAGTTTAGAAGCACTTAATATAATTTAATTGCACCATGGTGTGTGAAATGCTCCTCTGTATCTTTACTGCTCAGCTGAGGGCTTACCAATGATTTCAGTGTACATTTGCATAGTTTTTTAAAAGATATACTAAGAAATGCTCTTTTCTCACTTCTGGAAACTTCCCCTGGGGAGCATACAATGGCTGGTATGTCAGCTCTTCACCTGCTCGTGAAAGGATAAAATGGACTTTTACTATATGCAAGCTAGCTCTGTACTTTTTCTTGACTAATTCTGTATGACACGACACATTTGATAAAACAGTTCAAGCAATTCTTGAAACGTACATCTACATGCCTACACATGCGCCTGCACTATGTGGATGCACAAGCAAGCTCAATTTCCAGAATCTATAGAAGGGGTTTTTTTTGTTGTTGTTGGTTTTGGATTTTTTTAAATGGTCTGTAGTCCAGTAGCCAAGGAACGACACACGGCCAATTACATGGCTGCACATCAAAAGGTAGAAAAGATTTAAGTTTTTCCTTTGACCAACTGTATTCTTAATTGTTTCTGTAGGTTTGTTATGAATTTGAGTGTGGTTCTGGGCATGGTTTCTTTGTTTCTTTTTCCTTGAAACAGTATACAAACATTTCAACCAGATATTTTCTGTATACAATCACAGTAATTTATTTTTTTGTTTAGTAATGGTATCTGGCCTGGACTACCACATAAATAACTTTGTAACATGTCTAGAAATATTCATATTGCTTTTATCATGTATAATTGAAGTGTTAGTACTAAGTAACTCAGACAGTTAGCTATGACTTTACTTGGTTAGACTGTAAAACCTAGACTAAGAATGTATGCAAGATATTTTAAAAAAAGGAACATTATTCTATTCAGAAAGGCTTTACATTGAAACTTTTCAAACTAAACTACACTACTCTTACCTACAACTGAGTATATAAATTTGGCAGAAAAAAAAATAGGATAGTATAAACAGATGATAATGCAATATAAACTGCCTGTAAAGAGTTTTGAAAAACTGAATCTGGATCTGTTCTGTTGATGGTCACAGACCACACAGCTGTGGAAGGAAAGAAGTGAACTTAAAATGTCAAACAATGAACAATTCTATAAGAAAGAAGTACTGATAATGTGTGCCAGGTTTTTTTCTGCATTGCTGGTATTAATGTTTTATATGAAATTCACCACAGAGAGAAGTAAAACCCAGTAGCTTCAATTTTAGCACGCAGACACTTGTCTCTATAGGTGAGGCAAAGTAATGCAAAGGAATTACATCTTGAAGCGTGGGCTTTTACCAAACACACACACACAAAAGGCAAGAAAAAAGAAAACACAACCAAAACAACCCTCCCCCAAACAGCTACCTTGAAGATTATAGTCTCTGAGAAGACATCAGGTTTTCTACACTATATTGCTTTCTTCTGAAGCATTTTTTTTCTAACATGCATTTTTTTCCCCTGGAGAGACATTATTTATGTAAAATACATCACTTTATACTGTACACCTAAACTTCCTTCTATTTTAATCACAAGCTGTTAGCTTTGTCTTCAAGCAAAGCTATTTTAAAACACTTTCTAGAAACCTAAAATGTCAGTCCAAACATCTTCTGATTTAGATCAATTTACTTGTCAGATAAAATGTGGCAAGTGTCTAGTCATCTTCCAGTTATCCATGGACAGTTTTACTTCAAGTGTTTCAAAATACCATTTAAAATGTAGTTTATCTTCCATTTATCAGTCAATTCTTAGTGTTTAAAAAACGATAGTATGCTATATTTTCCCTGTATCTTAGCTCTTACAATTGCTTCTGAATTTAAAAAACTAAGAGCACTGGGTATGAATTACCTATCTAATAGCTTAATAACATTAGTTTCCAGTTTATTGTGAGATACTGTTTTTATTTATGGCAACACTGGAGGAAATCTTATTAAATACATGATGGACTAGATTAAGCGTAAGAAATGCCTAAAGACAAACGAAGTCCTGACTGGATATAGAAAATACTGTAGGAGGGTGCCTTTCAGACATGTTATTTACTCTAGTACCTACTAGTGGACTGAGAGAGATTCATACCTGCCTTTCCTCTATAAGGAACACTTTATCACCCTCTCTTCCTGATGAAACAGCTGACTCACACTTGTTTAAGATAAGAGAAAGGTAATTCTCCTGGGGAAAGAAAAGTCTTTACAAGAAGATTCAGGGAATTTGACATCTCCTCTCTGGAGCTTGCTGCTAGTTTTCGATTTAGCTTTTCAGCACCAACACCTCAGATAAAATCAAGAATTCATCTGAAGAGTGAAAGTTATTCTGCAGTGATATTTGCAAATAATTGCATTTATTGAAGATAATAGGATGATAAAAGAGCTACTGCATTCATAGGACAGCCTGCAAACGTTGACTCTTGAATGCTGATCCCCACAGCCTGTAAACCTACCTTTGGTCTGGAACGGGTCTCTGCATGTCCACAACGTCACTGACGTATCACCAAACAAGGTGATCCTGAAGAGAGAAATGGAGGATATAAGTTCCTCACTTAGCTCTGCATCAATAGGGCTACTATTTATATATCTAGATATATAATCCATATAACTATATATCTAGATATATAATCCATATATCTGCCTTGACGTGTTCTTTTCTATCCAGGTCTCCTTTTGGGATGTGTAGCCTACTTGTCAATGTACGGACCTGTGGTGTAAGATATATATTCAAAGTTTATACTTTCCAGATACACTAGTCATATTGCCCACACTTTGGCACAGACCAGATTCAAAGTTTGTGATCACGTATGCTTATTTCTGTCCAGTAAATCTAAGAGGAAAAGACCACGTATGCTTATTTCTGTCCAGTAAATCTGAGAGGAAAAGACAAGAGGTCTGTATATGAGGTGGTACTGGAAGACATCAGTAATTACTTTACATTAGAAGAATTCACGCTTGAAGTACTAGGCAGGTGAGAAAATTGGCAGAAGCTCTTCTTTTCAAAGTTTTGTTGAGGTGCTTAAGCCCTTCTCATCCTGACCAGAATCTGAAAGTTCAGGATTTCATATCTTGATTGAAAGACAGAAGAGAGGGCTAGACATTATTCAGATTAGAAGAAAAGGTTGAAGTGTGAGTGAAAGTAGAGTGGCAGACATTTTTATAATACTCAGGCTGCTTGTCATTCTGGCTAATTTTTGCACACCAGGAAGAAGAGACTTTTTGTTCTTTCTGAAGTACATCTTCCACAAAAATAGGCGAGGTGTCAGGCAAATTGTCAGCATTCCTTCATAAGCAAATTAATATTCTCATATTATGTTAAACAGAGGGGAGGATATGAAGTTAATTATTGATCAGCAGGTGACCAGTAGAACTTTTAAGTTTTTCTTTGCAAATTATACATTGTAATGTCCTGCAGAGCAGAAAAAAAAATCCAGATTTTCAGTGAAAGGCTTAGAAATCTTCAGCTGAAGTAAGCTCCATGGATTTGCTAACTGTTCCTGTTTGAAAATGAAAGGTCACACAAATAATAAAACTAATAAACAAGAAAAGCTTACGTACTGAATTTTAAAAAGGCCGTGCTATTTGTTCAAATTCCCTTCTGAAACAATCTTCAGATATTAAGACTTCTCTTTTTTAACAGATTCTGCCCTGTCAGAGTTTTTTTGCCGATGTCCTCATATCCCAGTTACTGGGTGATCTGGAGATCTGTGTGGGAAACTGGAGTCTGGCCCTACCATGTCATTTGTAGATTTGGGGTCGTGGACTAGAAAAACAAACAAACAAACAAACAGAGTCTGTGCATTCTGAAAGATTTATACTAAAACTAAAAAAAAAGGTGACAACATTTACAGAACCTGAATGTGGTCTCTAATTCTGTACAGGACATTTTCCCATAAATTACCGCTTTTGGAAAAACAATGTAATTTTTTTTTGATACTGTAGACCATATGACAATGTGTGGACAACACCATGGAAAGTGGTAAAAAAAGGGTAATTTAAGAAAAAAAATAAAAAGCAGAAAGGTCGGGAAGAGTGGCAGTATCAAAAGCAATAATCTTTATTGAGCCATAACTCATAAGCAATAAACTGATCTTTCTCTTTCCCTTACTCCTTTTTTTTAAAAAAAAATGTTAGTAGCTGTTAAAGAAATGAGTGGGAATTGTCTTGGTATTGAAGATGTTGGATCTTCACTGCAATAAAGACTTTAATGAGCAGTCTTATTCCTAATCCCAAACTGTGATATTAAAGGTAACTGCTAGGGTAAGTGAACAATTCTATGATACAACTCTGTACAATTTCTTTTTCTCTTTGTCTGGTACATTGCAGCAGAAGAGTGCCATCCAGACTGGGAAGTTTCTGGGGATGCAATGTAGACATCTGAATTTAGGGAGGTTTGGAATACAGATTCAGTCACTACTTCCTTACCCCCTTCAAGATACACCAGTTTTTAGGGTTGACTAAACATGTAAAGTTGTGTGCAGCTTAGGAATTCAATGTTCTAATGGGCTCTGTTGTTTCATGACTGCATGAAATCTAAGTAAATCATATTTGCTCACCTTTGAAAGGAATATCAAACACCTCGTTCAACAAAGGGCTAGAAAATTTACACATAATTGCATGAAGAAGAGCTGCAGAGGAAGCAGTATCTGACCTGCCGGCATATTTAACAGCTATGTTACACTGTAAGCTATGATATACCGCCTCTCTCGCTCTAGGGAAGGTTAAGTAGAACCTTCTACTTGCTAAGCCGCGATTTCGTCTTTACTTTCTCACAAACATGGGCTCTTTCCTCTTATTTGGAGATATTGGATGCAGATGATAATGGAATCCTGAATTATTGAAAATAAAATACACAAAATTAAGACACATATATCCCTTAGTGCAATATGGAACCTTACTAGAAGAAAACACAATGATTTTCACCATGTGTTGTCACTCACTAGTTGGACCAGGAGATGTGGCAAGAAAGTTTCTGAACATGGGATAATTGGTGGGAAGGGACCTCAGGAGGTCTCTAGTCCAATCTCTTGCTCAAAGCAGGATCAGCTATGGGATCAGGCCTTAGTGTTTAGGGTTTAATCTAGTAGATCTTGAAAACCTCCAAGGATGGAGACTGCACAGACCCTCCGGGCAACCTTCTCCACTGTTGTGGAGCAGGTCCCTGTGAGGAAAAAGTTTCTCCTTGTATCCACATGAAACCTCCCCTGGTTCAGTTTATGCCAATTGTCCATCATCCTCCCACCTTGCACCTTGCATGCATCTTGTGAAAAGCCTGGCTCCATCTCCTCCATAATCTCCCTGTAGGCACTCACAGGCTGCAGTTACGTGCCTCTGAAGCTGTCCCTGCTCCAGGCTGAACAAGTCCCACACCCCTCGGCCTCTCTCCACAGGGCAAGTTCTCCAGCCCCCACCATCTTTGTGGCACTCTGCTGAACTCCAGTTTATGAATGTGTTTCTTGTATTGGGGTGTCCAAAACTGGGCACACTGTTGCAGACATGGTCTAACAAGTGCTTATAGAGGGGGATAAGCACTCATGATCTGTTGGCCATGCTTCTGTTCATATAGCCCACAATGTTGTTGGCTGCATTTGATGCCAGGTTGTACATCTGGCTCAGGCTCAGTTTGCTGCCCACTGGGCCCCAGTGTCTTTCCCAAAGAACTGGTCCCAGCATGTCCATCCCCAGCCTGGGTCATTGCCAGGGCTCCTCTCTCCCAAGGGCAGGAGTTCATGTTTCTCCCTGTTGAATTTCATAAGGTTCCTATCAACCCATTTTTCCAGCCTGCCTAGGTCCTTCTGGATGGTGTCCCCATCCTTGAATATATCAGCTGGTCCCCCACCCCAAAAAATTGGTGTCATATTTAAACTTGATGAGCATGCACTGTTATCTCCTTCAGGTCATTGGTGAAGACATTGAACAGGATATGTCTCAGTACAGCTCTCTGAAATACTTCATTTGTTACCAGTCTCCAGATAGAACATGACCCATTAACCATAAGCCTTTGAGTTGAACTATCCAATCAGTTTATTACTGTTCTAGTTGTCAATTACCTGGACTGTACCTTTGAAACAAGAATACTGTGGGAGACAGTGTTGAAAGTCCTGTTAAAATTCATATATATTATATCCACTTTTCTCCTCTCTTCCCCAAATCCCATGATTTTATTACAGAGGTCAATCAAGTTGGTCAGGCATCATTTACCTTTTGTCAATTCATGCTGACTGTTCCAATCACCTTTTTCTCCTTTATGTACCCAGAAATGTGTTTCAAGATGACTTGCTCCATTCTGACATACGTCAACCTCCAGTGCCTACACTAATAGATTCGTATGCCTTTTGGTATGTATACTCCTGTGAGACCTGCTCTCTACATACTGCCCTTTTTTCCCTACAAATTTTCGGTTATGTATTAAACTGTAACTTATCTCACAGTTATGAGGCAACAGAAAGGGGTACATAAATTTTAGATATTAAGGGGTTAATGAGTTTAGAAAGATGAACTAATCAACTTGGAAAAATCTTGAAAAAGAAATTTGCTAGTCTTTGCTCACATTCATTTGATGCTCACTCCAAGCAACTGGCTCCAAGCACAAGGGAGCAAGTAAGTTGGAACATGAATACAGTGAGCATCTACACACCCCATGATTTGAGACAGCCAGCATGACTTCACCAAGGGCAAGTCCTGTCTGACCAACCTACAATGGCGTGACTATGTCAGGGGACAAGGGAAAAGCTACAGATGTCATCTATCCGGACTCCTCTAAAGATTTTGACATGGTCCCCCACAACATCCTTCTCTCTAAATTGGAGAGATATGGATTTGATAGATGGACTATTCTGCGGATAAGGAACTGGCTAGACGATCACATCCAGAGAGTTGTGGTCAATGCCTCAATGTCCCGATGGAGATAAGTGATGAGTGGCATCCCTCAAGGGTCCATACTGGGACCTGTAAAGTTTAATATCTTCATCAGTGACATAGTGGGATCAAGTGCACCCTCAGCAAGTTTGCGAATGACACCAAGCTGAGTGGTGTGGGTGACATGCCTGAGGGATCAGATGCCATTCAGAGGGACCTGGACAAGCTCGAGAAGTGGGACCATGTGAACCTCATGAGGTTCAATAGGGCCAAGTGCAAGGTCCTGTACCTGGGTCAGGGCAATGCCCACTATCAATACAGGCTGGGTGTTGAAGGGATTGAGAGCAACTCTGCGGAGAAGGACTTGGGGGTACTGGTGGATGAAAAAGTGGACGAGAGCTGACAATGTGAGCTCACAGCCCAGAAAGCCAATTGTATCCTGGGCTCCATCAAAAGAAATGCAGCCAGCAGGTCGAGGGAGGTGATTCTGCCCCTCTGCTCTGGTCTTGTGAGACCCCACTTAGAGTATTGCATCAAGCTCTGGAGCCCTCAGTACAAAAGAGACATGGACCTGTTGGAGCAGGTCCAGAGGAGGGCCACACAAATGATCAGAAGGGTGGAACACCTCTCCCATGAGGGAAGGCTGAGCGAGTTGGGTTGTTCAGCCTGGAGAAGAGAAGGCTCTGGGGAGACCTGGCTGTGGACTTTCAATACTGAAAGCGGGCTTATAAGATGGGGACAGATTTTTTAATAGGGCCTGTAGCAACAGGACAAGAGGTAATAGCTTTAAACTAAAAGAAGGCAAATTCAGACTAGATATAAGGAAGAAATTTTTTATGATGGGGGTGGTGAAACACTGGCACAGGTTGCCCAGAGAGACTGTGGATGCCCCGTCCCTGGAAGTGTTCAAGGTCAGGTTGGGTGGGGTCTGAGTTTGTTCTGGCTTCTCACCATGAATTCAATTTTCAAGATGTCTTGAAGGTAAACTTATAAGCAAATGCAGGAAGGAAAAAAATTCTGAAAGAAAACTTTTTCTTTTGAAGTTACTTTCCAACCAATTTGCTTGAAGATCAAATGGTTAAAAAAAAAAGATCATGAAACTGATAACGATAGGGATGGCATTAAAGAAAATCATTGTAGTAAAGGCCTGACTTGAGGACTTTGAAGCCAACAAAAGTATTTATAGTGGGAATTCTGGAAAGATGGATGGTTAATGGATAGTTGCTGTAAATTAAATACACCAACAGTACTAGTTGTGCCTGTATTCTAGACAGATAAATGGTAGAACTATTTCTGCTATCTTTTCAGGAAAAAAAAAAAAACAAAACACCACTGCAGAGAATCTGTTCCTTCTTTCTCATTTTCAGTTTTATATATTATACTATTTTATTGCAATAACTGACTAGAACTTAATCAGTTCCATATCTGTTCTCTCACAGTGAGAAAATAAGCTCAACAATACCATGGAAGACATATATTTCATATATCTTTGCATTAAGAAGTGTTCCTTCTTTCTCATAAAGATGAAGACAGTTATAGCAAATATTCCAAAGGAAGTTATGGAAAGGGCTAGCTTTCTTCTCTGCTTGAAATGACTTCAGATGTGCAAGATTCAATTTGGTACTTCTGCAATAAAACAATCTGAGAGGGCAAAGGCCTTAACAAAGTGGAAAAAGATGTGCTTGACAGTTTGTGAACTGCAGTACAGACACATTTAGAAAAATACATAGCCTTTTTAAAAAACTGTGACTAATCAGGACAAATGGGCTTCACTTCTACAACATGTAGATTATGCGATAAGAAAAATGTTGTATAAGTTGTATTTGTTGATTATAGTTAAGGCATCATTTACAAACTGCAGACTGAACAATAAAAATCTAGAATGTAACAATCAGAGGAACACATGTAGTTTTCTGTCAAAATATTTTTAGGAAGGCTTTGTCAAGTCCATGGTTTAAAAAACAAAAAACCCCCACAAAAGCAGGAAATTACCGGTTTCAGCTGGCCACTAACTATCATTATTTCTGAGTAAGCACACGCATTGTTTTTATGCTTAAAAGTGCACTGGAAACAAGCTGCTGCAGTCTACAAGCAAGTCTAAATATAAAACTGTGATGCTATCACTTTGCTAATGGATACCACTGAATAATTCAACTCCAATAATAATTGCCTTATTATTACTGAAGTTTTGTCTTGAATCTCTACATTATATATGGGAGCAGTAATTTACTTCTAGCATCTAAGGTAAGCTCTCTTCCTTCCTCCTCCTTAAGAAGATAAAGAGAAGAAAAATCTGTAGGCTGACGACATTCATTATGCCTGAAGAGAAGAAAGATCTGGTGGAGTGTCAGAAAAGGAATTAGGCCAGTAAGTGAAAGATTTGTTGATGGCTCAATATCTTCTGTCACACAATACCTGGAGAGATTTCCCAACCTGGAACGACCAAAGTGTACGTTGGGCTGGGACTTCTAACATAGGTGGCTAAACGTGGAAAAGAGAAGCAAAGGGTGTTAACTAGGTAACATTAGAAAACAAAAATAGCTGCTTTGATTTCATCTTGGGTTTTTTTTCCCCAGCCATCGGATAGCTACTCATTTATGCATGTGTAAACTTAAACTGTCTTCTGGAAGATTTCTTTCCTTTTTTTCTTTCCTTTTTTCTTTTTTTTTTTTTTTCCTCTTTCTTCCCTAGCTAGCAGTGAGCAACCTGTCATTTAAGATTCATTACAAGGAAAAGTTTTCATAGGCTATGCAGGCAGACCATAGTATATATGCAATACTGATCCTTTAGATAATACCCCACAGTCTTATTTCTCTTTTCTTAGTTGAGTATAAAGGCAATACTAAATAGGCAATGCTTTAAAATCATTATCTTTTATTCCAATGACTCCTAATAATTTTAAAATAACACCTCTGGATCCACAGTGATACAATTTTCTGAATTCTAATACAGTGAATTATTAAGTGTAAGTCTCTTACATAATGAGGGGTTTTTTTGAGAATTTGTTTACTGACAGAGAAAACTCTCACTTTAAAAGTAGCACTTTAAAACTGCTTTAAATTAACATTAAGAAGAGAATGATTGGTCTCATGTATATGAGGAAAAGTACACACCATATATATTTAAGTATTCATTCCTTTAAATTAAGCTAGGAAGATTATATTCTTACACCAACAAATGCTGTAAGAAAGAAAGTCTACATAACAAAAGTTAGTTTTCTAGTTTCATTTTAAATTGGTGTATGCTTGGACAATTTATTGCTCTAGTATAAGAACCTAAATAGAACAGAATAGACCTAGGTAATTTTAAAACTTTTGGATTTAAACATATGGCCTGTCAGCTTTAATTAAGAAAAACAAGGTGCTTGTTACACAAGAAAATCAATATTTTTTTTTGTCCTACAAAAATGATGGCAATGAGTTAAAGACACAATTAGAAATGTTACTGATTAGACCACAGATAATTCTCCAGAAAAGGAAATAATTCCTCACTCTTGGAATAAAAGTTTAGCAATGCAAACCAGGGGAGGTGGAAACCAGAGTAAAAAGCACAGTGAATAAGGAGGATCTGTCAAACTTATTCTTTTTAAACAAATTAATTTGTATTTTTAAACAAAGTATGAAATCCTGTAACTAAACTTTTAGGAGAAAGAAGAAATACCTGCAGTTTCCTCAAGTCCAGGCAGCTATGAATTTCTCACTGACTCTAGTTTAGTTCAAGGCTTCACTGAAACCTAATAGGAATTAAGAGGAGGAATGCAAAACAAGCCAGCTTTCTGTCTTTTCCTTTTCATATCTTTCCCTAAAAATTAACGTGATTGAAACTTCATAAGGCATGAGGCAGAGCTAATTAAAGGGGAGTGTAATAACAGGCAGCTGTGATCAACACCTCAGCAGCTGCATGTTATAAGAAACTGCGTGCTCATGACAGCTCTAGCTGGACTGGCATTGCCTTTTCAGCTGCTATGGGCTGGAGACCTGAAGTTAAAGCACCAGAAACAAACTGGGCTACAGCACATTTTAAACAGCGACGGGGAAGGCTCACTTGGTCTTCAGCTGCAATATTTGTGAAGGAGACCTGGGAGGAAAAAAACAATAGAGAGAGAGAGAGAGAGAGTATGGATGTATAAACAATGATATTCCTGTTTCCCAGACCTAGGAAGTGAGGCTATAAATTAAGATTTTAATATTTTTATTAAATTAATAAAAGAAGAGTTAGTATTTAGTTAGCCCTGGTGAGTTTTGGTGAGTTAGCAGCTTTGGTAATTGATATAGATAGAAAGATATGTGGATGACTTACTACTGATTTAGGAGGTGACTGGATTGTTAATGAGGTATTAAACTTTGCAATTGGAGAAACTGATAACTTAGGCCAGGTTAATAAAGTTGCTTTGACACCTATGTTTGATAAGATTTTTTTATAAGGACAAGTCATTCTGACTTTAAAATATCTCATGTATTTGTAAGGTTATGTTAGCTTTAAATCCATTCTGACACCATGATGTAAATACAAATGGGGTTATGCTGAATCAGTAAAACATTGTTCTTTAGATTTGTTTTTCAACAAATATTTTTACTGACATGTTAATGCCCAACATCTGTCATGTTTGTCATGCTGGAAACACAAACATGACAGAACTTATTTGTTCTATTGTTCATCATGACTTTGAATTTTAGCAGTAAAGATAGTTGACTTACGTTTTTCTTTTGGTTTATATAATTTTAATTTAACCCTTTATAGGGATGAAGTAAAGAATTAATTAAAAACTAGCTCTGATCACTGAAAATTGAAAGGGAACATAATTTCTCAGATCTGATTTTATAAGAACTTTTTACTGATAATAAAGAACTCTATTAAAGTTAACACGTTTTCACATGTTTTTTTAGTTCCAGAAGCTTCCACTACTTACTAAAGACAACTCTCCATTATTCCTAAGAAATGTGCATTAATCAGGCAGCAAAAGACAAAGTAATGTTAACAACAAAATTTAGGCAGAATTTAAATTATTGTGTGTACTGAACCCCTTTTTTTCCACCTTTGCTAGCAGTAGCTTTTGTGTTTCTTCATTATAATTACCAGCTAAACTTAGTATGTTCCTTCCGTCCCAACCCATTTTTAGCTGATTAAAGAATTCCATCTGTGACCTAGAGGAAAACTAACTTTAATTTTGGAGAACAGTGGGCTCAGCAATATGAATCTGAAGCTAAGGTATATAAAGGAAGACATAAACGAAGAAAATGAGACTTCAGACTTGTTTGTCCCTTAAAAAAGGGGACTGAAGAGTGCATCAGCATGGCTAAGGCTACTAAAACAACGAAGGAAGTGTACTACCAAACAGCTTTATTTTCCTCCTAGTTCCATAGTTTTTCTCCAGGTTATTTCTTCTTCCAGTAATTTCCTTCAGAAAGCTGAAGGACACAGGGAGCTGAATCAACTGATAAATTCTACAAAAGGTCCCTCCATGTTAGCCACACCTTCTTAGCATTTAAACTCAAGTGTAAGTGTACATTGCTCTTAACCTGTAAGTGCTACACATGTGCTCCCCACCTTTCTTCTATTACATGCGTTTTCAGAACCAGTTTAATATTTTTTCATCTTTTCTAGTTCTAAGGTCTTCCCTTTTCTGTCGAAAGGCAATTTGATATGTCCCATTGTGGCAGAAGACTTGCAAGAATAGGCTGGTAGCACTCCTTGGGATGGGGTATTCTTTTTGCTTTCTGTGCTTTCATTTTTGCAAAATCACCTGATAAACAAAGAGGTCTGAGTTGACTGTGAATGCTACACCACTCCTGGGGCAGGACTAGCTTCTCCCTTCCTTCCTCTTCCAACTGCAGAAAAGGTCAAGGACAAGGGGAGATGTAGCCTTTACTTGGGGGGGAAAAAAAAGAGGAAGGGGGAAGAACTGTCACCTAGTGGGCAAATTGTGGCAAAGAAGAAAAAAAAAATAGATGAAAGATAGATGATTAATTGAATGTCCTTGAGATGCAGGTGGGATAGCAAGAAAGGCAACAGTGTGAAATGTACAGCTTGGATGATAGACGAGAAAATGGCAACTCTCAATTTCATATGGTACAGTAAAAAATACTAAAAAATTATAAGAAGTTATGGCGTCCTCCAGCTGATCTCTATAGTCTGCCTTTTATACTTTAATGGTATTAAAAGGGTGGGAGAAAGGAAAATTCCATGCTTGCTTTGTGTCTCTTCGTTTAACTGATTTTCTGTTTCCCTACTGACAGCGTGAGAGACAGGGTCTTAGACTTGCCATATGCCTCATCTCTCACACAACAGAGTATGTTGGCTCTTTTGATTCAATCTTCACTTGAAGTTTGCCAGGGAGGCTGGTGTTTAATCTTTTGCCCCAAAGCACATTCTAGTCTCTCCTTAGGTAAGAGACTCTCTAGTCATTTACTTACATAGTGGAAAAGTTATTTACCTTCCATAGTGTCATGGTTTAACCCCAGCCAGCAACCTAGCTCCACGCAGCCACTCACTCACTTCCCCCCCACCCAGTGGGATGGGGGAGAGAATAGGAAAAAGGTAAAGCTCGTGGGTTAAGAACAATTTAATAGAAAAGAAAGGAAGAAACTAGCAATGACGCTAATAACAACAAGAAAGTGACAATGATAACAAAAGGATTGGAATACACAAGACAAGCGATGCACAGTGCAATTGCTCACCACTCGCCAAAAGATGCCCAATCAGTTCCGGAGCAGCGATCGCCGCCCCCGGCCAACTCCCCCCAGTTTATATACTGGGCATGATGTCCCATGGTACGGAATACCCCTTTGTCCAGTTTGGGCCAGCTGTCCCGGCTGTGACCCCTCCCAACTTTCCTGTGCCCCTCCAGCCTTCTTGCTGGCTGGGCAGGAGAAGCTGAAAAGGCCTTGACTGAGTC
>JAVKLA010000047.1:7590041-7612667 GCA_034782735.1 Sagittarius serpentarius
CAGGGGGGTGCCCGAAGGAGGCCGTGACCCCGTGGGAAGCCCGCGCCGGAGCAGGCTCCTGGCAGGAGCTGTGGCCCGTGGGGAACCCACACTGGAGTAGTCTGTTCCTGATGGACTGTACCCATGGAGAGGACCCACGCTGGAGCAGTTCTTGAAGAACTACAGCCCATGGGAAGGGCCCAGCCTGGAGCAGTTCATGAAGGACTGCAGCCTGTGGGAAGGGCCCCATGCTGGAGCAAGGGGACAGCTTGAGGAAGAAGGAGCAGCAGAGAGGAGCTGTCGTCGTCTGACCAGGCCCCCCCATTCCCCATCGCCCTGCACCACTCGGGGCGGGGAGGAGATAGAAGAGTCAGGAATGAAGGAGCGAAGTTGAGCCTGGGAAAAAGGGAGGATTAGGGGAAAAGTGTTTTAGTTTTTGTCTTTGTTTCTCACCATCCGAATTATTTTAATTAGGAATAAATGAAACTAATTTTCCCCAAGCTGAGTCCATTTTGCCCACGATGCTACTCGGCAAATGATCTCCCTGTCTTTATACGTACCCACAAACTTTTAAATCTTATTTTCTCCCTTTGTCCTGTTGAGGAGGGGGAGTGAGAGAACAGCTGGGTGGGCATCTGGCAGCCATGCAAGGTTAATCCGCCACAACAAAATATACCCAGATAAATACATTTTAGGCAGTAAGTATATTTGTGCCCCCAAAAAGGCGATTTCTATTTAATTGCTCTTCTTAAGCTTGTAAAACTCTCATATAGCATTCAAAGAAGGATGTCTTTATTATTCATATAATAATCACAAGGATAAAGAAGACATATTTACATTTGGATATGACTAAGTTTTTATCTTTTAGAAGTGGCAGTGTGGTCACTGCTCAACATATACTAATAGCATGCAGTCTTGCCAGTCTGGGATTTGGGATTTTTGTACTGTTTTTTGGAAGGGTCAAAAATTAGTTTGACTAAATATACCTCATTTAGACTAACTAAAAAGTCTCAACCACCCTATTTCAAGAACCGTTAATCTACAACTTGAATTTAAAAGAACAAAGTGATATTATTAACAAAACATAAATACAAAAAAGCCAAATGCAGAAAACTGCCACGAGAATATTTAAGTCACTTTCATTAAATGTCGAACAGATTTTCTTAGAAATTTCACAGGCTTAAATTCCAGTCCTACAATGAGCTTTATTTAAAAACTCATTGAAGTTACGGGATGCTGTGAGGATGCAGGAATTTGTTTTTACTTTGCCTCCTTCTGGGGGGTGGGGGGAGGGAAATGGTAGAAAATGCAACATATGCAAAGAGAAAAAAAATCATCTTCTCATTGAAGTCATGCCTTTCTTGACTTTTATGACTTTTGAAAGGAGGTAGTCTGAATCAAAAGCCTATACTTGACTTTTTTGAGGGAATGAAATTATATTGAGACACCTTTGACTAAGGCTTTATCAGGAATATCAGGCCATGAAAAGTAATTAAAGATAAGTGTAGACACTCCATCATGACACCTTTAACGCCTTGTTAATTTGCAGGCCTGACTCAGCTGTGAAGTAAATTCCCTTACTCTAAAATCATTTAACTGATTGACTGAAATGTACTGCAAGGAAATAGATAATCTGCTATAGCAGCTCAGCTAACCAACAGTAACTCACTGACCATGACAGCTTCAGTCCGTTCACACGCTGAATCACCAGCTTCCTGGTTAGCAAGGGCAGTCAGAGGACTCTAGTCTAAATATCTACTCCAGGGTAAATATGATGCCTTATAAATAAAAAGATGAATTTATTTATTCTAACTTGTTCATTCAATTATGCTATTTTGGGGCTGTGTCAGACAAATGATACTATATGTATGGACTACAAAAATTGATGCTGATGACTACAGTCTGAGTTTATTATTACAGAATGAAGTTACTCACCTGGTGGCAATAAAAAAACTGATGACTCAATAACAAAAATGGCAGCTGGAACTATAATTGTGATGGGAATCAAGCACTTCTTGTGTACTGAAGGAGTATATCAAATAAGATTACATTTCAAAGTGGTCAGTATCCTCTTCTTTGCTCTCAGCCACTTCTTTCTATTTCTTATTTATTTCCAAATTTAGAAGCACACCTCAAGCGAGTTAATTACAACGAACATAATTAATACCAGTTCACGAATGCTTCTGATTACACTTAGTCAGACCTGTTTTTGCAAACAGAATTGAGCCAGAGGGTTAATGGTAGCACAGAGTGAATCTGTCATCATGTTGCTGAATGCTGATTATACTTGAGCTTGATAAAAGATACCAGTCACAAGGGAGAAGCTATTACGGATGGATACTGTAGGAAGTTCTGTAAACAGTCTTGGAAGAAGTAAGTAGTGTCTGGCTAGTTGCATATGACTCACCACCCTTATTCTGCCATACTTAGACTTAAAAACCCGAGGTGGTTTGTGACTTGTCTATCAAGAAGACTCTGTCTTAAGAAGAAGTCTTACAAACTAATGAACAACCACGTCTCTCACTGATGACAAGATATTGTCAGGAAAGGAAGCTTAAAATCGGTACGGTTATTCCTCTGTTAGCACAAAGCAGCAGGAGCATTACATTTAAAATGGAATACAGCTTTACACAGAACAGCATGGCAATGTTAGAGTCGGAGGTGAGTAACTAACTCTAGTATCTACCTGTAGGAAGCTATTGTAACAGCAGATTAAACAAAATATGAATACAGTGCATGGACTGAGCCTATTCTAGGTGTAGCCAAGCATGAAAGAAGCACACGTGCTGGCCAGAGTTAACAGTGGCGGATACAGCTCTGCCTGGCACCATCAGCAGAGGGCTGGGACACAGGCAAATCCGGAACTGGTTGCCTGTTGCTTTCCAGCAGGGTGGGAACAGATCATCCACTGGTATCTTAAATAAAAATAATCTACCCATCATCCAGCCTTTTGTCATCTGTTTGGGGAACTAAACTGAGAAAACAGTATATTGTTGCCTATCAGCTAAATAGAAATCTAATTATATGTCTGTAAGCGCTATTTGGACTTAGTACTTGGCCCTTTAACTTCTTTGAAACGTATGGTTTCTATTCATGGAGTCAGTCATGTCTGCTCTTTCCATCAATGTTGTGCATTGTGTGGGTATGTATGTCTAGAAACAGTGTGTGCATGCACATTTTCAGGGAATCATACTCACAGTAATTGTGTGACCACAATAAAAGTGAGGACATTTAGCTTCATCAAGAGCAGGATGAGATTCTACTTTATGGACTCAGTCTAACATTTACTCTGTATGAACTACACACTTACATTTAATCATTCATTTATTCATGAACAATCAGTAGATAAGACCCTTAGTCTGTGCTTCAATTAAAATAAATAAGTGACCATATAATGTGTGTCCTAGAAAACTGAAGACAAATTACTATTGCTCAGAAACTTTGGAGGGCAATGGAGATTGCAAAGTTGTACTATTGTGTTTAGAGGATGTACTTGTACTAGGCCTCTGAAACTCTGTATACTTTCAGAAACGGATTTAACAGAATCTTTCATTGTTCCGATTTATTAGTGGGCTGACACTGCAAAATGGTATCTCTATTATTTGTGTTCAACTTGGCCAGAATCCCATTGTGCAATTACACAGGGAGAGAAAGCATTCCCTTCTCATTCCCATCGGACATTCTGCCTCCTCCAAGTATTAGCTTCGAGTATATGTGGTTAAAGCAGTCTAGACATGTATGCAAGTTGATTGACTGGGTGAATCTTAACTAGAAGGAGAAGATATAAAAATAATAGTATAAGGTCAAAGAAAGGGACAGAATGCTATAGAGAGCAAGTTCTGTGCTATGTGACATACATCACACTCTTTTTTTCTTTTTTTTTTTCTATAAGCCATATAAAATATGAACCCATTGTCCTCCTGTTCAGAAAACGGGCAGCAGAGCAAAAGAGGGGTGGAAATTCCTATTTTGTGTTCTGTCACAGCAAAAGTCTGTGGCAGAGGGCATGCCAAAGTTCCTTACTTGGCCACAGTTAAAGGGGTTGTATGCTACCTCTGAACGGACAAGTTACAGTATTCGGGGAAGCTCTGGCATAGCTGGCAACAGACAAGGAATGTGGCACGGTGAGAGAGGGAATCCTGAATGCTCAGGATGGTGTTCCCAGCCCGCCATGTCTTTGGATGATCTGGGAGCTGGTGTCCCAGCACAGAGCTGCCGTTAGCGTGAGAGAAGAGAGCCTGTCTGAGAGCTGTCCAGAGCTCCCGAGCTCCCAGGTGGCCTCAGGACAATTGGGACTTCATGAAGGAAAGTAAGTATATTTTTAAACGGAGAAAAGTTTAAGTAGGAAAAAGGAATCCATTTGTGAATCTTGCCATCCACTGAATCACGCAGCCACCTGAGATATAGTTGAGCCATTTTCCCTCTGATGTCTTTGTGTATTGAATTTTTTACTATAAAATATTTTCTTTGTAGCCACTCACAGGTACAAAAGATGTTTCTGTGAACAAAGACTCTCCTATTTTTTAAAAGCCTTGCTGCTCTCTTTCAGCAGTAGACATTATAATCCCTTTTTCTGCTTCACAGTGGATTGATATGGAAATGGAATTAGGAAGAATATTAGTGTTGACTTGAGCTGAAAAGTTAGCCTTTGTTTCCCATGTCAACTGTTGTCTTACCATACAATCTTCGGCAATTCATTTAACTTCATCAAGCCCCAGTTCTCAAGAGATATATTGGCAATACTACACAGCTCAAATTGATTTGAAATGGAGTTACATTACATCACCTCCCTCCTAATTTTCTAAATAAAATGGGTATGTTTCTAAATCAAACCATAACTATCCTCCACAAAAATATGACATTTTTCTGTACAACATTCAAACTGTTCCTGCAAATCACAGACTTAAGGTATTCTGAATCTGTTATTTTAAACTTCAGTTGCATGCTTTTTGTTCACTACCTTCTATTTGCTTTGTGTTGCCATTAAACAATAAATTGTTTGGAAGTTAAGTATGTTGTGTTGCCTAGCACAGTAAAAATATTAATTCTGGGTTTTCACATGCAATTACATATCTATTCTTAAGCCTGGTTAGATCTCAAGTGGGTAGAGGGAGAATGTGCACTCTTCATTGCAATTTCTTGAAACCAATTTTGAAATGGTTATCTGCAGATATGATTTATCTGTGTATTTATTTTCAAGAAGCAGTAATATTAAAAGTGTACAGGTTTTGTAGCAGGTAGATTACGTTTGTGAAGATACATTACTGAAATCTTGAGTTGAAAGGTCATCTAACATCTTGGTAAAACTACACAAGTTATAAGTAATATTCTGCCTGTAAACACTTCTTAAGAGAACACAACTTCCACACAACTTCTTTTCCCTGTAATAAAGTTTCATAAAAAAAGAAAATCTATAAAAGCAGAATACTTTTCTCTGAACTGAATAATTTAGAGTCTTCCATGAGATTATCCTGCTTCTTAAGGGTTGGGAAACATGTAGTATTTAAGCAGAATAAAATGACATGCACATATGGTTAAGTGAATTTATCTAGCCATAACAGTGTAGTCCTAGTTTGTAAAAGTAAATGTGCACATTTAAACCACAATTATGTCTCTGTTAGTGCAAGGGGAGTATTCCAAAAGGGATTCTATTCCCCACTGAAGGCTGCTGCACAGGAGGCAGCCAACATTCTGCAAATCCAATGGTATTGTAACCGCTCACATAACCCTACTGACGAGACATCCAGAAGGTTTTAATACTTACGTTGATTGTGTTCATGCCTTTTATCTCCTTCTGTTTGTAAGCCACCATTTAAAGCAGGATTGTCTCAAAATTATGCCTTTCACATCTGCACTATCTAATATCTGCGTCTCAAACCTGCAAATTCTCCTTTGTCAACTGGAACAAAATAACTTTGGGGCTTCAAACAGCAGGAGAAAAAAAGGTATTTTCTAAATTTCCCCCAGATGATAAAGTAGGATAATGCAGTTTACAAGAGATATAAGTAACAGCTAATCCTTCTGCTATATATATGTAACAGACCTCGTCATCACTGGATCTCCACTAATCTACATTTGCTGAAAATACATCCTCATTTTTTGATATTACATTATATTTGTAACACATTAACTATTACTCTACAAGGATAATTTAAATTAGGAAACATGTTTTGCATTTGTAGGGAAAGTTAGAGGGGGGAAATCCCCTTTTCAGTTTTGATTGGAAAGTTTTATAATCCGCAATCAACAGGGAGTCTGATTTTCAGTGATGGTCTTGACTTTCCATATGTTGCCATTGAGAAGCAGAATTTTCTTCTCTTTTTCTGTTTTTTTGTTTGTTTGTTTTATTTGGTTTCTGGAGGTTGGGGGTTTTTTTGAGTGTGTGTGTGTGAACTTTATTATTACATACACTATGAAAGATATTTAAGTTAATACTGAAAACAGTTGCCTTCCAAACAATCTATTCAGAGCAATAATTACCTTTTTCTTGAAAAATGTAATTTGTGTTTCACTATGGTGCAAAAATATTAGTTCAAAGAAAAGGACTCGGACTCTGAATGTGAAGAGTTTGGTGTCCTACAGACTTCAGGAGGTATTGGTTTGGGGAGTGGTAAGCTAAGTTGTTTGGGTGTGAAGGAGAGAGATGAGGGCAATGATAAAAACCATGGGGTAGAAGAGAAACAATTAATACAGACAGCGTAAAAGGGTCCTGAAAGGAATCAAAGGAAAACACTATCTGAAAGAAAAGTAGGCGGGAGTCTTACCTATTGTTAACAACATTTGCAAGCTGATGCTGAATTGTTTCCTGATCCCTCACTACTCTGTTAATATCATACTACTTCTGCCTCTCTTAGTCAGTACCTGCCAGAATGGTTGCATTTTTCCATGAGGTTTTACTGGTTTTATTTATTCTGAATTATTTTTAAGTGTAACAATTCCAAAATACACGGAGGAAATATAAACTAAAACCTGTTACTTTAAATTTTCAGTTTATACAGTCATACTAGTATGATCATGGTGTCATAATTATGCTTCTCTATATAGTGAGTTTCAAAGGAAACCTTATAATTTATAAAAGCCTTAATAGAGAGATAAATCTAGATGTTTATTGTACATATTTTCTCTGGGGAAAAATAATTTGTGAAACAGAAAGGTGAGGACAGTGGAAAGGCAGGGCTTGATGCAGGTCACGTTGTTAGACGAACTTTATTTCAATTGTCTTATTTATGCTATTTTAATTGTTAAATAATACCTAATATGTGAACTACGATCATGTCACTTCCATGATTCTCCTCTCACTCAGCTCTCATTATTACCTTTCTGAGGAGAGGCGAGTAGATTCACTACTCACCCTGGTAAACCCTTTGTAAAACTAAATTACATTGTTAACTTTTTTGTGTGCAAACATGTAGCTTTGGTGTGATCGAAACACTTAACAGAAAGTCACAGGATTTATTTAGTTATATAAAATAAACTCTTTCTCGGAACAGGAGATTTCTTTGTGAAACAGTTTACAACGATGCTATTTACACTCCCCTTTATTCTCATTTATTTGCATTGTTGTCAGTGGGCTTTTTTCCATTGATACTATTCACCAGATTCATGGAGCTACTGCAGAGCTTGTGCTTAAGAGTTGCAAACAAAATACTGCGTAACAGAGCTTATATTTTATGTCTTATAAAACTTTAAATTCATAAATGGATCCAATAAGCTCTACTGGACATCTTCGGTGTATGTCCAATACATTTCAATGCCAGATTAAAAATCTGAAGTCAAACTTCTTCCGTTATTTTTCTCCTACATTTCTCATCTGGGTTGACTTACAATAATATATTTTCATCATATTTTCACATGATCCTGCCTTCTTCAGAGCTGAGACCTAGATCCGTTATTCTTAAACCTTTTGATAACATTTTCTGAAGGTCTTTTAGCAAATATTTACAGCTACTGCCTTTGAAACAAATTCCACAGTTGCCAGCTCTTATGTATGATAAATGGATATTGCTATGTTAAGCACTTACTTAAAAGCTCTGGACCTAGACGCCAATATACTTGGCTTTCATGAAAAGCAGCATTACCAGGCTTCCTAGTTTAAAATGTCCACCTTATAGTTATTGTGGTTTCAGGGGGAGGGAAACTGAAATTTCAAATGTGACCAAAAAAAAAATGAAATTATCATCATTGTAGACATATCAATGATTGTGTCTATGTTGTGATTACTGGGAAGAAGAAATGAGAAGAAGAAAAATGGAGGAGTGGAACAGACGAATGACTTGGAGTGAAAATCACAGTAGTTCAGATAAATCTTGACCATAAAACAATTTGTGACTTGGCCAGCTGTATGAGAAAATCAAATTTCTTTTAATGTTGCATCATTATTAGTTGACTAGGAAGTTAAAACCAACAGTCACCATGTGTTCAGTTTCATTTTGGTTTTTTTTTGTTTGTTTGTTTGTTTGTGTGCTTGTTTTTGGAAAGCCAAACCTCTCTAACTAAACATCAGAGGCTAATCTTGACTATTGACAACATATGGGGAAAAATATATAATATAGAAATGATTACTTTCCTCTCCATTCTCCCAAAAACTCTTCATCAGACACGTTTAAAAGCAAATATTTTTGGGCCTGGCTCCATTGCTCTGAATGTAAGACTTTAATACAGTAAAACAGGAAACCTGAATAGTTGTATCTGGATAGGAATTGAATTTATTTTTCTTGTCAGTTCTTCCCCAGTGTGCAGAGGAATCATTCCTACTCGAGCCAACTGAGCAAAGACCATGAGGGCCGATTGTGTCCCTGAACAAAGAATTTTTTGTTGACTGGACATACTGCAAAATGGGGTGTATAGATATGTCATCAGTCTTTTGGAGCTGGATTTCTTTTTCATTATCATTGGGTTTTAAGATACAGAATGATTACCTGGAGCGTAGGATTCTCATCTCAGGATTTTCCATGTATGTGCAATACTTTTCCCCTAAGGATCTGGTTGTGACTGGGATTTGTACACACTATTCCAGATCATACAATCGTCACAGTAAGTTGTTTGGACATAGCAGAATGAGCAATTTAAAGCAATTAGGACTTTTTCTCCCAATTTTGGCTGCAGCCAATGATTTGAAAAAGGAAAATTCAGTTTATGTCCAAAGAATTATTCGTGAACGTATGCTGCAATTTGAAAAGCAGAGGTAACACATAGATGTATCTTTCCTAAATGAGCCTAAACATTTAATCTTATTTTTACAAATCCTAATTAATAGTATATAAATTTCTGATATGTAAATAGGCATTTTTATATAGGAAATTTTATAAAAAACTGAAGTTAAAGATGCATGGTATTATGTAAATATGCACTACTGTAAAAATTTTTTCCCAGACTACGGCCAGACAAATAAAAGACATGTTATCCTTCTCTAAATAAACTCAATAATTTTCTAATTATAACTGAACGGAAAAGGATTTTTCTAAATCCATGACATTTCAAGATTAAACAGAAAAGGAAGAGAGACATTACGCACTTGACTGAAATAAAAGAAGGAAATCAATTAATATATAAACCTGCAAAGAATCTAGTGATAGGACCACACCATGGATTTAAGTCCCTGACCAATTCTTTTATTGGGTTTGGGTTTTTTTGTTTTGTTGGTTGGTTGATTGGTTGGTTGGTTGTTTTTTTGGTTTTGGTTTTCTTTTTCCACCCTGAAACCAGCAGCTTAATTAACCAGGGGCATAAAGTGCTTAATTAGTTAATTTGGAGACGTCCATTCTTATTTCCGAGGAATTATACACAGAACCATTACATACTAATTAAAGCTTTGCTGACATTGGAATATTTCTGTAAAAATGTTCCAATGAATAAATCCGTTTTGAGGAAAAATTCTGGTTGAAAAATTCCTGATTTGTGCCATCTGATGCCAGTTAGTATCATGCAATGAGAAACGATGCCGTGACGCGTTGCTTCCAAAAGCAACAAAAGTTACACAACAGGCCCCATAGATCTGGAAGTAAACCAGATTTGAGTAGCCTGTCACTGTATGAGCTCACCAGACTGCTTCCAGACCCAAACCAATTTGGGCTGAATCTGTTCAAGTATCCTAACGCTCGCACTCGGTGCTGCTGGCTGCTATCATAGCTTAAGGTATCTCATCTTAAATCAGCTTATGTCAATATGGACGATGGTTAGACTGTCAGCCTCTAACAGCCAGAGACCATCCGTATGGAACATTCTCTTAGATTCCTGGGAAGTGGAATGATCCGTTTTTTTGAGGGAGAAGAGCTGCTAATATAAAAGAAGGATATGATCTGTAATCAAATCATGCTGTTAGAGCTGACGCAGTTCCTTTGTGCTGATTTGGACCCTACCTGAATATTTAAAAACCCAACTGCCACTGCAATGTGAATTGCCATTTACCTGACTCTATTAATGTCAGGACTACACACCATATGGAAAGCAAAGATTTCAGAAATTGGAAGGAATTAGAAAATTGCAGCTCAGCCTGGGGATTTGATAAATTCATAGAAGCTGCATAATGGCAAATTTAGGACAGAAAGAGTCAGCACATTTCCCAAACAAAGAAAATATCTGTACAGCTCTAAAAAGTTTTATTGGGCAAAAGAGAAGCAGAAGAAAAGAAAGCAGAATAGGGAAAAAAATGAATGTACTCATTATTATTATTGTTGTTATTGTCAAACTCACTATTGTTATGATTATAATTTGTTTTAAAATTGAAATATAAATAGTCTTTAAAACTCAGGTTTTATTAAAGGTTCAGTTCAATGCAGACTTTTTATGCAACAGTATCTCTGTTGGCAATATATTTAGTTTGCCCAATTTGGATAATCACCCATGCTGAACTACTGTATCAGTCCTGTGTGACTGACACATCATCAGGATACGCACGGTACTTTGATTTGTCTGCTAACTAAAGATATGATCAAAAGCCTTCTGGAGTAAAGCTGTTTCTGTAATCATGTGATTGCCTTCCTGTTAATTAAATATTTGAATGTAGCACAACCGAATACCTCCTGTGTTCATTTAGGAGGTAAAATTAAAAGAAATCTGACAATTTAAAAACAATTTATAAACATTTTTGAACAAATTATTGTTGAATGCACCCTTTTTCTTTTTAAGTCTGCATGAGATGCATGTTTTGCTTTGACCTTTTTTCACTGTCAGCTAGTTTTTAAGAAAATATAAACATAAGTATCTCTCTTGGAGGGATTTTCCAAATCAAAGTATGTGGTAGGAAAACATTTCAAACTACAACAGTAGTTTTCCTGGTTGTTATTCTTCCTTTCTAATCAAACACCAGCAAGTCCTTCAACCCTTATACACCTTTGGGAATTAACTGTGGATCTTACAGATTTCGTCATTGGACTTTGGGGAAAAGTGACTTCCAAGATTAGCAAGACTGGAAAAATGAACATCTGTTGGCAAAACGAACAGCTGCCAGGCTGAGTTGCATGATGAGTAATCTGCTACTAAGTATTTTCCTCACAAGTAGGTTTTGTTGCACTTAATATATTCTACTATTTAGTGTTCTTTAGAGACTTAAGAATTTTAACTAGAATTAAAAAAAAAAACCAACACAGGGATGTCTTTACTATCTGAGTCCTGTATTGCAGTCTTTCATTGTAAAAATCAAATGTATCATTTTGCACTGCTTATTTAGCGTTATCGATATTCTGCTTATTTTCAGGAATTTCATTCATTCTTCATCCCATGAATGCTGACAGCAAATGGGTTTACTTATTTTATGTATGCTTCTCAAACTTCCAGTGCAAGAAAGGATGTTCTGCTCCTTCAGGCTAACAAAATAATGAATGACATTTGAGTAAGACAAACAGTTGTCTTTAGGTGAACTCTGGAGCTATATGTCAACCTCTGAATTCCCCCAGCAAGAAAAGTTATTCTTTCGTCATCTTTCTGTAGCCTCTGGTGAAGAGGGCATCTTGCTGCGAACAGGAAGAGCTGATATGCTACAGAATTATTATCTGCTTTTTAACCTAGAACAACTTGAAGTTAAGATCAGCACCAAAGAACAAATCCGCACGCCCCTGTAAGTGGTTTATTAAAAATCAGCTAGTTACTTTCAAGAAAAATTGGTGGCCTATTTCTTGTTGCCTCCATGTATTTGGTATGCTCATAATTGTGAGGGGAGGAAAGGATGGCCAATGACATTCACGTATATGAGAAAGAATTCTGTGCACCCATATATCAGAAAGTGATAGCCTGGACTGTAGATTGGACTTGAAATATTACTTTGAGGAAAGAGAACAAAGCTTCTATAAGCAGAGGTTTTGCTGTCAGCACCAGGCTTGATTGCCAGCCAACAGAACATCTGGTGTTACTTCTCGCATTGTAGGAAATCGTATCTAGTCTCCAGTCGCCAGGCCAGACTGGACCTCCCTTAGAGTCCGTGTCTCACTTGCTAGAGATGGAAAGATGGTTTGCACATTGTAGGGCACTTGAAATGTCAGCAAAGGCCTCTGAACACACAACAGACCTGTGTCTATGACAATGAATTCAGCACTTAGAAATGTGTACTGACTGGACTGGTTTTAGTTTCCATTAACATGGTATAAAGCCAAAGATCACATCAAGTAAATTGGGTATATGCTCTTGACAGCATTTCAGGATTTTTCTCCTAGACAACAGATAGCATATGGCAACTGATTTACTTTGTAGTGATACTAAAGCCATATACAAGCTTGTCTATGCAGGTAGTCCCCTGCTTTGCTATGTTTTGGTATTTGTAACACTTATTTCACCTTTTATTGACAGTTTCTTATGATCTGTTATCCAAAGCATTTAGTATTGGTATCACGATAACTTTGCATTTTAATTGTAATAGAACATGGACTTCCATATTTTTAGTGGCTGCTTTAAAACAAACAAACAAACAAACAAAAACAACCCAGAAAAACTCCCTAAGCAACATCAACGAGAAAAGCCCCAAGGTGTTCTTTGCAGAGCATTCAAGCATAAAGATTCTTGGTTTTGATTGAGTGACTGAGTATTATTGAGATAAAAGGAGACGTATGTTGACAATAACATTTCATGAAGTGGAAGTCAAAGGATGTTAGGGTAGCTAAACTGATTGAATACCTTTATAGTGCCACTGCTTGCATTACTCTTCTTCACCTTTTATACTTTCTTTTAAGTACCTCTCCCTCACCTATAGTACTACCAGTTTTACTTTCATTCCTCTTCTCAATTTCTTTTCAAGACTTCTGTAAATTCACCGGTTCCTTTCTCATAGGAATGTGTGCAGAAAACACTGCGCTTTTCTACATGAATTTGAAAACCCTGTCATTGTCTCAGACATACTGACAAAATACTGATTCTATGTTGCATATAAAGGATATAGAAGAGCAGATGGGACATAGAACAGTTCTATTGAGAAGATTCTGCTCAGCTAAGAGATTAGTACCATTACCTAAATATACTAAAATATACCATAAATACTAAAGTAAAACAGTAAAATGCTACACCACAAAATGTAGGACTGGTTTCATGGCTGCTTGTAAATGATGCTATTTCAGTGTAGAAATGGACACTCCCATTTTGCGAGAGAAGGAACTGTCTGTGTCACCTCTGAGTGCCCAGACACGTGTTTTGAAACATTGTTAGAAACTCTCAGAATATTCTAGCTTCTCTTATAAACACAAATGAAGATGGTGTTACAGCTACAAATTCATGTGGGAAGACAGGAAGGAAAAAAGGGTGAAAGAAGCAAGAAGACTTATATTTTGGAATTTACTCTAAAAATGTGCCAGAAGTTTTAGAGAATTAGACTTCACTATGTAATTCAGCCACACTGTTTGCCTAAAAACTGAGCATTAATCTTTATTTAGACTTACGAGATTTCAAGATGATTGGCTGCTTTAAGAATATTGAGGCAACTGTTCCAAAGGTTCCCCTTGCTTCAAGTGAAGTAGTTCAAACGGCTCTGAAAAGGATTTTAAGGAAATTTTCAGGTACGCTCATCAAAAACTGTGACATTTGCAATACTTAACTGCCTATATGTCTGAAGGGTAAAAAAGTTCATTTAATCAACAATGTAAAATTTCTAAAGCATCTATTTTGTTTTATGCTTAGTTTCTATAAATGTTCTTTGCTTGCTTGCTTTTATATGGACTCTTTTGGTAAAAATGAGTTGAACATAAGCCCAGGCACAATTATATTGAGAATAAGGTCTTTTTTTCCAGAATCTCATCAAAACAAAATTGAATACCTTTAATAAATCTGGGAAACATCATTTGAATATGTCTTTAAATTGTATACAAAATGTCATATTTTGTTTCATCCCCCAGGTGCTGACATCAGCTCTTCTTATTTTTTTTTCACCCCTTGACCAACCTTGTTATGTATTAAAAGAAGAATTCTTGCAGTACTCTTGACAGAGGAGAATAAACTATTAAAACCATAGTTGTTTTTCCATCTTTCTCTTTTATTCAGTGTGTAGTAGAAGATAGCTTCTCTTGTGCTGTGCATGGCATTGCCCAAGATATTTACTTGCTTTCTGACCTGAAGCAGGATTTGTCATTTGCAGCTGTTTTTAATGGAAACTTACACTGCATCATTAACAGTTTCTCGTCCCTTTAATTATCAAAGTGCTAAGTTATTGGGAACTGTGTGCTACAGCTTTGTCCTCTGTTGATTGGCACTTGCTAATCTCGGTGTTAATGCACAAAGCTTCATTCTCAAGAAATTATGAACATAACCTGGTTTAATAATAGTGACCAAAAAAAGAGTCAACTCCTCAAAACTGTTCTAATGATTTATTTTGTAAAGCTGAAAATATTCAAGTAATGTTTCCTAAGGGAAAGTTTACCATTTATTTTCATGCTGAAGAAAGTGGGTGCCCTGTGAGTGGGGTACAAAAATATATTCAGACCAAAATATGCACGTCAGACGGCAGGGCCCTAAGGCTGTCTAGCAACCTGTGTAACTCTCTGGAAGAATTAACATCTGTTTCCAGTACCCTTGCTAAAGCTGAAGAAAGTTTACCAAATCCCAAGGGATTTTGAGAGCATCCAGATAGGGAACCGTTGCATTGTTTATGCCTATTGCAAGTGTTTTGACATCACTATCAGATGAACAAAGTACATCATTAAAGTACAGCTTTATTCTCAAAAAGATTAAGTTAGTCCTTATTTAATCTCTTTCTCTACTGTTCTTGAGTTATCAAGAACTTTTGCCGAGATGAGTTATTTTTGTGAAGTACTAATATGGTCACTTTTCTCAAGACTGGATAGTATGTTTTCAGGTTGGGTTTAATAAAATTGACTTCGTCAGTCTCAGTTCTACAGAAATTTACATCTTGTGTGATCAGTTATACCTCATTAAATATTTTAATATAAAACAAAATCTCCTTTCTTATCTGTTGTAATGAGAGAAGAAAGTACAAGATAATGGAGAATTAGACTCTGTGGTTTTCCTTTATCACATGAAAAGTGAGAAATCGCTGCAGAAATTATTTTTATAGATGATAAGCGGTGGATATTGCCTTATTCTGAAAGGTAGAAAAGCATATTCAGCTAATAGGAACATTACTTTGAAGTGGATCCTAAACAGCAAGTGACAGTACCAAACATTAACTTCTTATTAAAACTTGCATACTTTTAAATCACTGCTAGGAAGAGAATAAAAGAAGTTGATCAAAACCCAGAAAACAAAACCAAGAAAAACTGATCATAAATCTCAAAGAACTCAGCAGTGAAATGTCTTGGCTGAGAAACTTGTTCTGAATTTTTAAAACTGTGTGAAAGTCTGTTTTACCATTAAAAACTTCCACAGTAAAAAAAAAAATTTACTTCAAAATAGCCTTCAGATTTTTACAGAAAGTGAACAAAATATTTGAATTAGAATAGCATTAAGGCCTAATAAGAAGGTAGCTGTGAGATGATGTTGATTCCTATTGAGTGCTGACAGTAGACGTACTTCTGTGAATCCTACACAATTTCTCTTTAGTTCCCCAAAAAAGACCTGAGTGTTGTGGGAAGTGGTAGCCTTCCAAATCTCAGCAAGAGGGTCAGGATAACGAAGGTCAGGTTCCAAAGGAGTTCAGTTTTGCGAACACAGGACAGCAAGCTGAATCTGACACACTGGTTTGCAAGTCTTAAACTGCAATTCAGCACGGTCATTCTTTGAACATGTTGGCAGTATACAAGGACTGTTTCCTTGTACGGAAACTCTTATGACAACTTCTTGGTGTAACGTAGCCTAGGTACAAAAAACCATGTTTGTGTTCTGTTTTTGTCGTACTTTGCCTGTGGATAATCTGTAGACAAGTTTGATGCTTTCATATCCTAGCTAATACTGTCCCTCGCCCTCGTTGCCCATTTTGGGGTTCTCAGCGGAGGAAGAAGCAGCTCAAGTGTCTCTGCTTAGAGTCTAGACATGCCTATTCCTTATGGAGTGTACTTATACTGATTGTACTATTTACACTGGATTTAACAGACGTTACACGATATCCCTGTTTTGGTTGAAGCATTACCTCTGTGTAATCTTATTATTAGTCTATGAAATTATACCTTCTCTCCTGAAGGAGTTAAAGTTATTACATTTCCTGTGTGTCTGACTTCAGAGGTAATGGGGAGTTCTTCCTCAGGGCAGCTGATTTACTTTAGATTTTTAAATGTAGGTGAATCAACAATAAGTGGAATCTCATCATTTCACTTATCCATCAGAATGTAACCAGTGCATTTCCACTATTACTAGAGACTCTTTTACCCTCCTTTTTTGTTTTCTGTTCTTCTTCTGATGCCTACTTGGTAGTCACACAGCATAAAACACTAACAGAAAGGAAAATGAAATTGAATGAGAACTGAACAAAAAGGAACCCAAAGTGAATACACAGGATCAGTATCACTACATCAAACTTGCGGTGATTCACCTCAAGTCTTATTCCTCACACTTGATAGGGTTTTACACGCCCATAAGTCTTTCCATTACTGTAATTTGATTAAAAGAGTATTATTTCTGATATCTCACAGAATATTTTGCAATACATTCACAACAGTTCCAGAATTAGTGATAGATAAGTTTATAGTACGTTTACAACCAAATAAATTAATCTTCAGTAGGAAGAAAAAAGGGGAAACAATGTAAGGAGTTCTTTAAAAAAGAAAGCCATTACAGAAATGTAGTTCACCCCACATTTAAAAGAAATGCCTTATTTCGCCGCAGAGTGAAAACAGGAGTAAATTTTTCAATAGATCCATATAAAAAAAAAGTCAAACTATCCATCTTAAAATTCAGTTCTTTTAAAATGAGCTCATTATATGCAAGAAAAGAGTTTCCAAAGGAATTCAAATAAACTCTTTAGAATCAAAACATGTTCTCCCCCAAATTATTTCCCACCACAAGCTCCATTTGCATTGAAAAGCCTTTTGCTCGTACTCAAATAAAATCTAGGCTGTGTAGATTAAGTTTCTGAATTGCTTAAGATATCTTTGAGAGGTTTTAAAACAAATTATTGAAGTTTCTATAGCAATACTTAGCAATATTGCATTTTTAGGAAAGAAAAAATGAATTCACTAGTTCATAACAGAGAATAAAATTTATAATATCTTAAGCGTGATCAACCACGTTTTCCAAAACACAAAGTGGTAGCTGGGATTTTTTATTTCCAGCAGGCCAGTTGCTGAAGCAGAGCAAGTGAGATTAATGAAGTATCCTTTAGTAAAGAAGCTGGGTGTCAGAGCTGCAATTGTTTTCTTCCATTTTAATAAAGGTACATGGCTACAGAGAGTTGTTTGTTTGAGCTCATATAAGTCTTGGTCTCCAGAAAAGACATATTAATAGTCTACTGCCTTTTTTTTTGCTGCAGTTACATATCTCACTTATGATTTAGCAAAGCTCTGGAGAAAAAGCCCTTTCACCTTTGAGATGACTGCTTTCAGGCCATGGTCTGGTTTGTATTTGCAGCTCTGTCAGCATGGTATACATTCCAGGCAAAAGGGAAGAAAAATGAACATAAGGACTTTCTGTACAAATTGTGAAAATACATTCAATTTATAAAACCATTCTTAATCTGAGTATGACATTTCTATATTGCTTCATTATGTGTATATATATTTATTAAGTGCTTGTGCAAACTCACTTGAATGTATGAATTCTTTACATATTGTGGAACATTCATGAATTTGTTTTGCTCCAATATAAGTTTTGTGCTAAGAAATCCACCAAAAGTTCTGTACACTTCTGCTTCTTTATTCTCAGCACCTCTGATTTCTACCTGAATGCCATGACTGGGCTTACTTCCTGGTTTTATTTTGGAAATAAATTGATATCACTAGATTATTTTTTTTCCCTCTTACTAGCATTTTGTCCTACTCAGGAAAAAAGTTCTGGAAGAGGAGTTTCAGATAGTTTAGAATTTATTTTCCATTCCTTCTTCTTTAATTCTGCCAGTGTCTAATAATGGAACGTAGATCTCATGCTTCCTTATTACTCTTTCCTGAAACCATTTCTTCTGCATTTTCCTTGTGTTATAGCACACTAACTGAGGCGTGGTCTGTTTGGGGCCAACTAAAGGCCCCAAAGGTCTAACTATAGACCTCTAAGAGTTGTTGCCCTCTAAGGATAACAACTGTTCCTTGTCACGCTTCAAGGATGTGAGACAGAACTCATCATTTGTCTTCAGAACTACATCAGCTATAGCCATAAGAACAATAACTTTATTCTAGGTATCGATTTCTCTGTTGCGTTGTTCTCCCCCTGAGAACATTTTTTTTTTCCTTTAGATATTTAGATAACTTCTGCTGTAATGCAGTCCTAATGAAATCAACATCTTTTTCCAGGGGAAAAATGTGGCCAAAAGCCTGATTTCTAAATTTAAAATCTCTCCCTTGAAGCATTTTTTTCACTGACCCTGCTAGAGAGCATGTTTTTAATATCAAACACAAGGAGCACAGTAGGAAACAAAATTAGTGCACTGAGGTGAAGCGCATACATGAGAAAGAATTCAACATGTTATTTTCATTTCTACTTTTTTATATTTCCAAGTTCATCTGCATGAATGTCAAAGCTCTGGTCTTTTGTAGAATGGTTGAGCTGTGCTAAATTGTGCAATAGAAATTTGATTAATCATAAATTGATTATCTTTGCCAAATACCATTTCTTTTACTAGAAAGAAGGTGGTCATTATTTACATCATTTTTTAAGTCATTTTTTCCCTCTCATCAAATGAAATGTATATCTACTGAAGCAATGAGGAGAAGAACAAATAAGAGAGCTAAAATGTTCTTCACCTTCCGTATCTATTCCAGTCCTTCATACTCAGATATGCACTATTGTTCTGCAGGCTTTGTTATGGTGAGACATATATTTCATTAACACTTTACTAATACTTCACATAACATTATTTTATTAAAAACTGAGAAGCAGAACACTTGAGTTACCCCTCTAAAATTTTTCTGATGGTCAGTTTTGATACATACTCTTTCCTTTTCTTTTTATTTTTACCTTTTCTCTTTTTTTCCTCCTTTTTAAAGCATTATTGTAGTATCATCTGTTTTCTCACAGTATTCCTGAGGCAAATATAATGCTGCCTGTGGGTTTATTTTAAGGCTATGTTGCAACAGACGATTTGAGTCTCTCTGGATGTCATTTTCCCCTAGTCACCACTGAACATACATCTGTAAAACAGATTTTTATCTAGTTCCCAAAGTCAAGTTCCCATGCTTATTTTTTCCTTATATAAATAACATTTATGGATTTCTCCTATGTAACAACTGGTCTCATTCTCTGACAAAGGAAAGTGTAAGGAAATTGCAAAGTTATTTTAAAAATGAAATTCCATTAATTTCATCACCAAGAGAAATATCTGTATAAAGTGCCTGTATAATTCACTAAATAAGTTCTACTGAATTTGAAATACTTCTCTGTCCATGTAAGACATGGCAGGGAAAACTACGCAATTTGAGTATGATGAGAAAAATTGCTATTCGAAAGCTGTTATTTTTCCTTTGCTTTTCCTTATTCCTTCAGTTTATGTAAGCTTGATCTAATGGCATTGGGAGAATTACCAGTTTTCTAGTAGATACATCCTCTGCCAGCTTTAGAACCCTATGGAAATTCCTTTGATAAAGATTGTAAAATGTAAAGGATGAAAAAACCAGCCCCAGTGAAAGAAGAGTATTTTGAATATTAGGATACTTTCCTGTTTTTTTGCACAGGCATGCCTGTTGCCATGGAGAAAAGAGAGTGAACAGTAAAAAAAAATAAGAAGGTTTTTGAATTTAAAGAATGGGTATGCTTGATATCAAGGAGCAAAATCTCTTTGGGTTGCAGAAGGCAGAGAGCTGTGGCTGACGAATTAAAACACCAAGAATATATCCAGAATCTTCCCAAAGCAAAAGCAAATTCACTCAGCACTTTAAAAATGTATTTTATTAAAGACTTGTGTAAATGTTTTCATTTAAGAATATGCCATCTTTTTCTCACAGATATGTCACAGACTTCTATGAATAGCAGCTTTTGAGCTAAAGAGCTCTAGTTTTTCCCAGCATTTGGCAGTCAGAATGTAGTTGGTCGCTTAACATGCTAATGCATTTTCAGGAAGAAAGGATCAGGGATTCCCTATCATTCCCAGATTAAACTTCAGCGTAAACGAATTCATAAAACAACTGCTGGTTTTAAAAACAGGAACTGTCACGTATGGCTGCTTCTTTCAAAAGCAGCTCAACATCTGCAGCTGGGCCCCTTTGCCTTCTATTTAAAAAAAAAAAAAAAATCAAACTTTAATGGATTACTGAGCTATAATGCAGATCTGTAAACAGAAATTAGAGCTCCAAAGTGGCATAGGTGGCTCTAAAACAGAAACTTGTGCTAATGCTGATGTGTGACTACGGGGCAGGAAGGTATGTTTTAGAAAAGAGTGTAGAAAATACTCCAAGGTTTATAGCTTTGGGCTCTGAATGTAGTTACATTGAAATATACTTCAAATCATAAAAATTAGGTCTAATTTTAGCATTACAAAGCTCTGAGCAGCTTTGAACAACCATCAATCTATTTTATTTGTTTTACTTTGCATTTCAGGCAACCCTCAGCTTCCAAGTAAGGAATTGTTAATAACTGAAAAAAAACTTCTACATATTTCAGGGTACACTTCTAAACAAATGCACGAATATGAGATATCAAAACCAGCAAACAGAAAAGGCTTATTTTCAAGAGATTGTGCATTATTCACCTCTAGCAGCGAAATGTTGGAAGTCAGAGCGTTTATATTTCAGTATCCTCCATAGGCTACAAATTTTGGTTCACATGCTTTTGTTCTCATGTATTTTTCCTTTTTATCCTCATGCAGAGGACAGTTTTAGAGGTGGAAGATTACAAAAAAAATAGGTCCTCCAAAAAGTGCCTGAACCTGTCTTTAAAAGTAGCTGTTTTCTCTAGGGTAAGATAACAAGATCAATTACGGTGATTCGATTTGACAAATGAGTTTAAAAGAATCAGGAACCCATTGCGTTTGAAATTCCTTTGTCAGTTCTAGATTTTTTTCAGTTGATTTTCCTTTCATGCTCAAAATAATTTTTTTCCTTAGATTCGTAAATTTTCCTCTCAGAGCAACCGTCGTGGTCATCTAGTCTGACTTCCTGCATAATATGGGCCATAAAATGTCATTCAGTAATTTCGTATCTCTCCATGTATTATTTTGATGACCATTTAAAACTGCATGTTACAGGTAGACTTAACAGCCTTATCAGATATCCTCCTGCCTTTTTTAAGACTAAAACCAATGTGACATATAGATATGTAAGTACCAATTACTCAATGTATGTAGACTGGATCCATCATGCTGTACGTAAGTTGCTTGTTAACTTGAATTTCTGTTGATAGTTTAGTTGCTCTCTTTCTTATTCAAAGTGTTAGTGTTGCCATCAAGAGGTGCTGTCTTGTGCTGATGCTATTTACAGTTTAGTATTAGATCTGAAGATGGCATTTTCTGTAAATAAAAGACCTCATTTTTTTCAGGCTAGGAAAACAAAAATCTTTTTTTTCCTTTTCTTTCTTTCTTTTTTTCCCCCCTACTGCATAGCATGAAATAATATAAAAATAGCTATGAGCCATCCGATTGCTGCTTAACAATTAAATTCTCTAAGTGTCTGTATGAGAGAGCCATTTTTCTCCAGAGTTAAGTAACTGCTACTTTATATAAACTTTAATAAATCTTGAAGTAAAATACAGAACTCTGTAGAATACATAAGAAATAAAAATAAAAATCAGAATCAGAAGAACAAAGCTACAGCTACTGTGGATATCTGCTGCAAAAGCAAGGACTGGAATCGTGTTAGAAAAAAGGAAAGCTTGACAGCCTGGACAGTGGAACAGAGTTAGAGTCATATATTATGACAGGTAGAATAGGGAGGGAACAGATTACTGAGAGAACACCAGTTAACAACCACAGCAGGTGAAAATCATGTTTCAAGTTGAAAATAATAGTATGCCAATAGCACAGTTTAAAAAATTAAAATATGAAGAAGCTTTTGAAATACAATTTAGTGAGTTTTATGCAAAATGCAATGAAAATTCCAGAGTTATGGGCTTTTTTCTTTTTTCCTCTCTTTTTCTTTTTTCTTTTTCTTTTTCTTTTTCTTTTTCTTTTTCTTTTTCTTTTTCTTTTTCTTTTTCTTTTTCTTT
>JAVKLA010000047.1:7612767-7634847 GCA_034782735.1 Sagittarius serpentarius
TTTTTCTTTTTCTTTTTCTTTTTCTTTTTCTTTTTCTTTTTCTTTTTCTTTTTCTTTTTCTTTTTCTTTTCCTTTTTTTTCTTTTTCTTTTCCTTTTCCTTTTCCTTTTTCCTTTTCTTTTTTCCTTTTCTTTTTCCTTTTCTTTTTCTTTTTCTTTTTCTTTTTCTTTTTATTTTTTTTGGTCCAGAGAAAAGAACAAGAGACTCTGTAAAGTTACTGAAGACTCTTGTATCATCTTTGATATTTTATAAAAAACATCTCCCACTGGTAGGTAGAAAATGCTATAGGACTTTTCTCCCTGCTGTCCTTTCCTGATAACAAGGAAGAGAAAACATTTTAGTTTTTGAAGTATCTTTCTCCTTTGCGTTACATCCGCAGACAATGAGCTCTCTCACCTAAAAAACCCTGCAACCACTTGGTGTGTTGACAGTTGCCCTCACAGTACTTACGGATCTGTATTGTATTGCATCTTCCTGATTGGCGAATTATTTTGTAACAAACTAAGTCTTAGTAACTCGTATTCTTAGTTTATTTTTCTCCTTTGCTTGCGTCAACCATTGTACCGAACTATGATAAACGTGTCCGGTTTAGGAAAACAATTTGTTTTTCACTGAATGGAAAAGTGATATTCACAGAAAGCAGGGATTAAAGCAACAGGAAGCCAAGTGGCTTGGGAAAGGAGAGAGCAAAACTTGTAGAACAGCTGTATTATACTATTTGAGGAAAAAATGCGTTTGTAGTAAGAAAGGAGGTGCATAAAATGAAGTCCAAGTGATTAACTTCAAGTGGTCAGCAAAAGCTTAAAAACATCACATGAGCAGGCTGATAGCATGTTGAAAGTTTTCTAAAGAAAGTTCGTTAAAAAGCAGGGAAAATAATATTGTTAGTATACCGAGGCTATCCTTACAGCAATTAGAGATCAGCCAGTGAAAGGTAAGTACATTCACACACAGCTGGAGAGGAAGTATGTCTTCGCCCTCCGGCACCCTTCTGGCCTCTTCCTCGTCTTTCTCTGCCACCAGATTTTTTCCAGAGACAGCCTTTGTCCTCCTGTGTACAGGGGCCTTAGAAGGGTACCGTGACTCTGGAGGAAGAATGTAAACATAGGGAGGTTGTGAACGAAAAGAAAAGAGAAGAACTCAGTTGAGCTCTTGGTGATTTTACTTTCAGTCTTTTACTTTCTTACTGATGGACCTCGGACTGCGGTAAAGCTCACCCACGCTTACTTGAGCAGGTACCGGAGATCTGTAAGTAGGCAATTTATGGATCTTGGGAAGTCTGAACAAGAGACTCAACTTGGAGATACACAGGGCTATCTTATTACTGGCTTTTAACATCTATAAGGATCAGTGATGTGGATTGCCATAGCGCAGACTATAGAATTCTAGTTTGATTTCTACTTTTGATGGCTGGCTATCAACTGGTGATTTTTTCTTGCAACTTTTCTGGGGCTTTTTTCTTTTTTAAAATTTGTGTTCTTAATATCAATTAAATATGTTATAATACAGCGCCAGGAAGCAGTATATACACGAACATCCATCCTGTCATTAAAAAATGTATTCATTACTTGATAGCTATATAAAAAAAGATTCTTTTTCCCTGTGCTGATAGTAGTGTGGACCAATTATCAAAGAAAAAATATGCTAGGCAATAGCAGTGAGGATCCCCAAACCAGGAACAGTTCCCAAGGGGTTTGCAGTTCTAATATTTGACCCGTTTAAAGCACGGTGAACATTGGCTCCCAACCATCCTAGAGGGAAAGTGATCTTCATATAAAAAGGGCTTTTATTTTTTGATCTTCTAACACTGTAATAAAGACAACTGAAGTTAATGACAGTATAGAGTACTTAAGTGCTTTTGTCTCTTTATAGAACTTACAAAGGTAATATATAGAAAACTTACTTTCAGCACAGCTTATTGATATTTTTATGTCTCAGAAGCCTCTGATTTATTCTTTAATTAAAAATATTGCTTTACAGGAATGTTGGTAAAAATTGATTTTTAATCTAGCAGTTATATTGGTAGATGGTTATTTAGTGAAGAAATCTGTAAAATTCCATGCCTCAGGTAAAGGGCAACCCAGTTTGATTGTCAGTAAAACAAAATTTTAAAAACATGAATTAGAACTTTTGCAACATTTTTTTCTCATTTTGTTATTGCAAACCCTTTGTTGCGGGGGAAGGGTTTGACAATTATCTGTTTAATCTTATCTATTGCTGTGTTTATCTTTTTTAGCAGCAATTCTTTTAGTCTTTTTAACTTAAAGGGAGAGATTCTTATGTTCACAACAGTAATTGGGAATTTTGTGCTGTATTGGAAGGCGTATAGATAGAATATTCTGGGTTTAATACTTTTATCTTGGGATAAGATTATCAAACCACGATCTTTGTCTGAAAGAAAGGGGAAACTAAAATACCTTTTCATCTCTTTCTACAAGTAATTCTTCACAGACTGTTTGTTGTTTGAAAGGACTCAGTGCTGTTTGGATGTTTTTAAGGTTTGATAAAATGCAGAATTGTGATAAATGACAGCCGATGGACAACAGCGTAGTTCACACAGAATGTTTCTGACATGATTCCTTCTTGATGCTGGTAGCCCCAAAACTGCTTTCATTACAAGGTTTGTTCTAGAACTAGTTCTAGATTATAAACGGTAACAAAATAATGTTGGCTGTTAACTCCAACAGTTAACACAATGTGCTTGAAATATTGAAGTCATTCTATATCCTGTGCAATAAATACCTTACACTGCAGTTTCTTTTCTTCTATTTTTTACAAACAATGGTACATTTGAACACTTTTAATGGACACTTCTACTGTGGAAAATGCTTGGGCTCACCACAGCATATTATTGTTTTGTTCCAGAGTATCCCAAATTACCTTCTGAATCAATACATACTTTGTTTTCGCCCCATTTTCCAGAGATCCTGACAATATTATAACGCATTAAACCCGCCATTCAGTGTTAGCACAGTGTCATTATTCTGGGAAACGCTTGTTTACTGGAATATTTGTATTTTCTTTTTTCATCTTAGGTACAGTAACAGGTAAAGCACTCACACCTACTACAGAAGGATACATCTACTATTTGCAGTTATCTAGTTTTCTTTTAGAGTGCAATTGATACATATCCATTTGAAGAAAAGAAAATATACATTAATAAAATGCTGTGTTCATGATCTTATTCAGTTATCAGTGATTCAGGAGCTGCTTGTGATGCTGTAGGTCACACAGAAAGGTAAAAAATGGTGATGGTATATAGCAATTGAAGGAAAAATAATCTACAGTATTTTGTCAAAATCTCTATTGCATTAGAATGCTAATTTATTAAGGCATGAAACAATCTGTACTAATGATTCTTTTTTTTTTTGGTGAAAAAAGTCTACTTGTAAAAGTCTACCTCAAAATTTGTGAACTTTATTCTGCATGACAATAGTGATTCTTGCAAGCATACTGTATTGGGTTTGAGTGGCAGGGTTTCGGTATCCACAAAACATAGAACGCAAATAGACCATAAATACACTTTTTCTTAATGACAATACATTTTTTTGATGGGCAATGCAGAAAGTCAATTTAGTGTGTCACAACGGCCAAATAGAAAATATTATCTCTATTATATAATATCTATATAGCAAGCTTTAAATTAGTATTGGTGGCAGTCCTACCTCTAATTTTTAAACTTTCTTCACCACTTAATTCTCAGTTTTCTAAAGTTTGGGTCTACCTTGTCCCCATACCCACAGACGCTGGAAAAGTTTGAATCAAAGTCCAGATGCCAGCTTTGAAACACATCATCAAAAATCAATATATACACTGTTGTTGATGAGTTCTGAAGAAGCAATATGCCTATTGTTTCATTACTGATCTAAGAGGAGGGATTTTCTCCTTGGGACCAATGATGCCTTTGAAGAGCATCCCCATATCTTTAGGGTGTGAGCCCAGGTTTCTAATCTGGTTTGCTACCTCTACCAAGTTTGTGCTTGACTTCTATTAGTTAACATTTTATGTGACAATGCACACTGTGCAGTGAACAAACCAACCAATCAACCAGCCAACCACTGCAATACAGTCTATGTTATCGGCTCAGTGGGTCAAAACCTGGGAGGAACATCTGTGGACTGAGGACTACAGGTACCGACATGCTCTTTCCAGCCATGCTCTGCTTCTCTTCAAATGCTCCTACTATACCAGAAGCCATGCAGTCTGTTGAAATGTCTTTCGGCTACTGCAGATAAGGATAAAGAGTAGTTTACCTTACCACCCTGGGCATGACAAAACGGAGCTGTTACAACCACGTTGATGTTCAGAAAAGGTGAGATAATCTTCTTAGCCAGAGATGGAAGGTGCAACTTACTTCTCTTTGAATGTCTGTGGTCAGAGATGTAGTGTTCACTCTCCATTATATTGTTTGAACACTTCAAAAGAGGATAGATAACCTTAGCACAACTTGAGCGCTGCGTGATAAGCAGACTTCATTGTTTCTTTCTCCTGCCTTGACATGTTTGCACTGTTCACTTTAACCAGCTGTACTCTGTAATCAATGGTCTATTCTTTTAGAGAAGCATCGGAGGAACATTTGTTTGAAATTATTAGACAGCTATGCGGGGCTTTGAGTCGTTGACTACTCTTGATGCGGCAAAAGAGAACTGAAAACATTGCCAATGGTTTCTCACAATGTGGAATAAATCTCAGTTAATCACTGGCTAATTAACCAAGTGACATCCCTACCAAGTTAAGTTAATTATTGCTTAATTTATTAAATAATTCACAGACTGTCCTGATCATTGAAATGGACCTCATAATAGCAGAGCACTATTATTTCAGCACTTTTTGTGGAAAGTAACAGCCTTAAAAATTAAAGACAGAAATTTACAATTCCTTTGCAAGCTTCTTATCCCACTTATTTCCTATAATCACACAACATAGCGTGGCTGTCCTGTGTTTCCAAATGAGTATTTCTGGTTCTATTATATACTGTGAGCTATGCTAGGTAGGGAAGACTGAAAGATTCCTCAATTTGTGTTGAGAAAGTGAAAGTTATATAATACTTCAATATTATACAGGTAACCCTTGTTTGGGGCCCCCTAGTCTGGTGGTGCTGATATACATAACGTCCTTTATCTAACAGAAGTTTGCTTCTGATTTCCAAGTAGCATTCTTGAGCCATCTCATTCAGTAAAAGCTCAAGCAAATAAAGCTCCCAGTTTCATTAGGACTGCCTGTTTATTCACTGGGTGTATTTTAACAAGGATTTAGGTTTGATCAGGATGACCTATATAACGATATGTAGTAACGCATAAGCTAGACAGGTTTAACTGTTTGCCAAGTTGTCATCCCCATTCTTAAAACGTGGAGTACAACATGCTTTTTCTATACAGCTTCAGTGGCATAATCTATAGCAGTGCAGTTATCATAATAACATAATCATATGTGGTAATTTTCAGTGCAAATTAGATTACCAGTTTTGGCCTGACTTTGACAAGTATACTGAATTTTAAAATGCCAAATATTAAATGTCTGTTAGCAGTATTAATGCTCTCCACTGTGGCTGGTTGACCCTGGCTGGCAGCTCAGCCCCCACCCAGCTGCTTGGTCATTCCCCCCTCAGCAGGATGGCAGAGAGAATCGGAAGAGCAAAAGCTGAAAACTTGCAGATCTAGATAAAGACAATTTAATAAATGAAATAAAGCTGCACGCACAAACAAAGCAAAACAAGGAATTTATTCACTGTGTCCCATCAGCAGGCAATTTTGTCCCCATACCCACAGACTTTAGGAAACTTTTGAACCGAGGTCCAGATGCAAGCTTTGAAACATATCATCAAAAATCAATATACACAGCTGTTGATGAATTTCTGAAGAATTGATACTTCCAGGGAAGCAGGTCCTCAGCACGCATAAAGGTTACTTGGGAAGACAAACACCATAATCACAAATGTCTCTCCTTCCTCATCCTTTCCCTGAGGTTTTATCGCTGAGCCCAAGGTCCCATGGTATGGAATAGCCCTTTGGCCAGTTCATATCAGCTGTCCCGGCTGTGTCCCCTCCCAACTTCTTGTGCCCCCCCCAGCTGACTCACTGCAGGCTAGAGTGGGGAAAAGAGAAAGCCTTGACGCTGAGTAAGCACTGCTCAGCAGCAGCCAAAAGATTGGTTTGTTATCGACACTGATTTAGTCACAAAGCCAGAACACAGCACCATATGGGCTGCTATGAAGAAAATTAACTCCACCCTAGGAAGACCCAGTGCATCCAGTTCTTTGGGGGTTTTTTATTTGTTTGTTTAAAAACTTTTTCTAGTAAAAGCATGCTCCACAGAAGTAAACAGAAGGGGAACACCACACAGTGCAATGAGCAGATTATTGAGAGACATAATTGTGTATTAAGCTGGTTCATAGGCTACCAGGTTATGCTCTTAGCAAAGGGTCAGACAAAGGTGGTGCAACCCAATGATTAGTAGCAACAGCAACTGGAAGTCAAGTGAGGAATCAATGTTCAGCCAAAAGGGTGAAGCAGAACTTCCTTAAATACAATTAGCGCAGAATAGACTAGTCTTCTTGTACATATCTGTCACTGTTGTCTGCTATATTCTGGTAAATGTTGCAGATTCTATAGTGTGTATATATAGACAGTGAAATTCTAAGTATCTACACATGTATTTACTGAAATAAAAATTTGCCATATGATTGTTACTGTGCACTTTAATTAGTGCAACAGACACAGCATGATGAAAGAAGAACAAACATATTCTTACACAAGAAAATAAACGTTAGTCAAGAAAACAAAATGAAATTAGCTTACTTTACTGGTTTTATTTTTTTCTTAACAAGGACTTATGGCAATACAGGAAAACTAAAACTTCTTTAAACTTGTTTAACATTGAAGCCCTTCTGCAAATTGTTAATGTGGTTTCCAAGAATTCAGGGAGATTAGGCATTACAGAATTGGGTTGTATGTCCTTGGGGAAGGAAATTAACGGACACAAAAGATTCTCTATCTTAATCTATATATTTATAATATGTACATAGTTCTTGTCATTGCTTTAAGCATTAATGAATATTAAACAGCAGTGAAATTACAATTTGCAGAACCAGCCTTCTGGGACTGTATTAAGTAGTCATGAATAAAGCCAAGACCTTCTTTCGCTGTCAGGAGCTCTAAGCTGCATCTTCGACTGGTGATGTACTGCGATAGGTCATACGCGACTGCAGCTGGGCACCGGCTCGGGGTCTGCCCCTCCAAAGTCAGTTCTAAAACGCTGCTATAGGATACGAAGAGGACTTCAAAGTATCAGATTCACTTGTTGTGGAAGGGTACAAGGACATAGTAGTGCTTAGTCTGTAGTAGCGCACAACAGGAGCAGCGGGTTTTCTGTACCCACTGGAGGAAAACTTTCAATGGTTCTCACAGATTGCTGTAATTTTCTCACCGCTCCGCCGGCGTGGTCACGTCTGCTGGGTAACTGCTTCCCCGGGTCAGCTCCTTGCCAGTCGCGTGGAAACACACCCAATACGAATTAAGCCGGCATGGCTGGGAGGCTGTGCCTTTGCCTATGTGACCTTCATCAGATCCCCAAAAAGTGGGACCAGACACTTATATAGCTCGTTTTGAGGGTGGAAATCAGGCTGCCATGATGGTGGCACGGGGTGGAGGGAGGTCGCTCCTCCCCTGCGTCACCCACCCTCGGTCCCTGATCCCCAGCTCCCTGACAGCAGCAGGACCAGCAACACCACCACTCTGCCCAGTCCCTCCCTCCCACATCCCTGCTACATTTTCACCCTTCCTCAAAGTCTGTTACACTTCAGGAGGCGGGGGGAAACAGCAATTAAAAAAACACAGAAAGAGAGAGAGAAAAGAAAACCTATTTTGATAAGCTTTGTATTTTGTTACTTTTCTGTCTCATTTGGATTCCGCTGTTTCCCTTACCCTTCTACACAAAATACGAAAGGCTTCCAAGAACTGAAAATTGTGGCATCCTCATAGCAAACAGACTTTAGCAGGCTGCCTTCCACCTGGCTCGGACAAATGACTGCTGGAAATTGGAGTAAATTCAGTGTCTTAAGAGGCTACAGAGAATGCTGACCTGTGTAACATCACACAGGCATCATCAGCCTCCTGCGACCCTGACAACCTGTGGTAATTGAAACTGAGAAATTAATTTGATCCCCTCAGCGTTTCTTTTTGCTGGACACTTTCCTAATATATAGGAATCACTCCTATGCTTTGTACAAACAATGTAATTTCTGTGGTTTGTTTACACTTGCATTTTCTCTGCAGGCATTTTTAATTACATGCACTTAATTTCTTCCCTGCTGGTTATCACTTTTATTTGGGAAGTGCGGTTCACCAACACTTCCCTTTGCAAAGTTGTATTTATTTTCTTATTAACATAGTTATCAGTTATACCACACAAACCATTTGATCTTTAATTAGGCCACCTGTTAACTGCTCAAATTCATGACACTTAGTTTTACTATATTAATAAGCTGATATAGCCAGCCAGTCAGGTTCCTTTAAAGAGGAAATGTTATCGCTAATGTCCTTCTTCCATGCACTGAAATATTCTTGACATTTTTGAAAGATGATATAGCAATTTATTATATGATTTTGTACTCCCACTGAAATATAATACAGATGTCTGGTGGCTGTGAATCTGCCAAAATATACAGGGCTTTATCAATTCAAGTACCTCAATAACTCCAGACTTGGAAGAAAATTTGAGTGTTTTAACTTCCTCCTCCACTACTCTTCCTATTTTCTTTCAAAAATAAGGAATCTCCTTGCTCAGTTATATGCCATTTAAACTTATTTTTTAACCTCAATTTCACTCAAAATTTAGGCTAAACGATTTATATTCATGAGTCTAGCATGAATCACTTCATCAGTTTTCATGGTGTAGCATGATTACTGCTTCTGGAGATGTAGGATCAAAAGAAAACATACATCCTTGCTCGTAAAAACTGTGGTTTCTTTTGTTCATAGTTGCAGGAAAAGACCTTGAAAATTTGCACTCTAGAACTCCAGTGAAGGAAAACAATAAACCCTGAACTCTTACTTATAAATGTATTCATTCTTTCTTCTATCAATAATTATTTGAATGTAGAGACACTTCTTGCAATGAGTAATACACATTTCTCAAAACATGCTATTTTTGGTCAGAAATATTTACAGAACTTGATATATCTAAGTGGGAGTAAGATATAGCTTTTCTGATTAACTTACTTTTCACATTGGAAAAACAAATGATCTATCTAAATCTAACTCAATTACCTTAGAAAAATCAGGGTCACAAAAGACTGGTGATAACAGCGTGGTGTTATGGTCAGTATCGTCTGTCTCCTCTTAAATGTTAAATTACGTTCCAAATGGTAGACAGAGAAAGGACTCGCGACAGACTTACGTCATTTGAAATAATTAACTATATAGATTTATAAATAAATTTCCTGTTATTTATCCATTTAGTTATTTATATCTAGATGGGTTTATGATCGACATCTGCTTAAATATTTCTAGATCTACTTTTATCTATAGGTTATCTTGTATACCCTAACTATCTATAGACAAATTGACATAGATAAATAAAAATAATCAGACATTTATATATAAATAAAAAGAAGGCTACCTTATTATCAGATTCAAAACAGAGGACACAGGTGTGTTCCTTAGCCAGGCTATTCCGTTAATATTTATTGGCTCAAAATTTCAGAAATATACTTTTAAAAGAAAATTAGATCTTTTGAGGAGAGTGTGAGTCAACATATTTTGAGAAACGGTTCCGTGTTGCTATATGGCATGCTCCAGTTTTGTAGTGAGATGAGTTCTCAGATTTCCTGGCAACTGTCTGAAGTAAATATACTACTGAAATTTAGTTATTAAATGTATTTGAACTTAACATATACCACCGTCTGCCATTACACATGCGTCTTCCGGTTTCTGTAAATGAAGCACAGTTTTCTACTGCTGCTAATAGCTCTCATTTAGTGACTGACAAAACAAAACCACTACTGAAGGTGGAAAAAAACGCAGTAAGTGATGTTGTCAGTGCCCCAAAGGTAAATGAATACTGCCTTTTCCATGGTTTGACCTTTAGGCTGATTATGGATAAGGTTATCTTTGCCAGGAGCACACAAGATAGATTAAACCAATCAGCCTTTTTAATACTGATTAATCCTGATGGAAGTAGGTTTGTTTAGTCCTAAGGAATGCAGCAAAAAGATTTGCCTTATCATCTGGGCAATTTTTAAAGTTATCTTTGATACGAGCTAGGAGGTGCTTGTGGTTTGGCAGGTCACAATGTGAGAAATGCCACTTTGTGTTGATATTTAAAATTGGCTCCTGTTTTCATGTTCGTACACAATCCATGTGATGCCGGTTTTTAACAACGCATCCAGAGCATTAAAAAAAAAAATATCTTGGAAGACTAAGAAAAATCTTTTCCTTTTTTCTTTTTTTTTTTTTAAAAAAGGACTGATTGTCAGACTTGCTGGTCTTTAATCAAAGTTCTTCCTTTAATTAAAGATGGATTGGCAGAATACTGGCAGTTTCACAAAACACAGTAAAACTGACTCTGTGCCAAGCAGCCCTGAACAATGCAGTGGAAAAGCCCGCAGCCCTCTTCTTTCCTGTGTCTGTGACCGAACAGGAGAGTTGCTGAGGTTAGGAAATGACTGAACTGGGGGAGATGCAATATCTCTTAAGCAGACGTAAATAAGCCGTTTGGGAGCCAGCCTACGGAAGACTAAATCGGTTTCCCATGAATCCCGTGCTCACCAATGTGACAGTCCGCAGAGGCGCAAAGAGCGTGGAGGGAAGATAGCCACAGGGAGTAAGTCACGGGAGGACAGGAAGGGGCAGCTGGAGCTGCTGGTGAAGCAGCACAAAGCCTAAGGGTGGCCAGAAGAGACCAGTCGTCACCGTTAAGAGCAGTAGCATAAGCAACACGAGTAGGGTGTCAGCAGCAGCTGGGAGGTCGGGCCGGGGACAAGACAGATTTGAATGGCAGGGGACTAGTGCTGTCAGGTGGATGGACAAGAGGACGCAATCACAAGTGGTCTGCCATCTAGGCTGATTGAAGGCAACGCTGTGATGAAATGCAAGCCATATGGCCAAATTCTATTCTTATTTTGTCAGCAGTCGCACACATACAGTTCTACTGACAGGTGCCATATGAACGTAATGAAGCAGGGCATTGCTGGCCTCACATACATCTCATCAACGTGATTAGTAGTGCTCTTTGGGATTACATACCCGTACAGAATTAGGTATTCTGTAGTAAACGCATTCTTGTTTCCTCGGTTCTTTCTCTGTTTCCCCCTTCTCTGTTGAAATTCTGCGGCAATCTTTCATTCCCAGGTAGCTGAATCTGAGCTGCTTTTGTTCTCTTCTTTACCCCTCTATCCTTTCTCTTTCCGCCCTATACTGTCTTGGTATTTTCAGTTCTTCATCAGACAATTAGCTCTTTCTCCTGCTCTGCTTTCACCTCTGACGTCTTCATAAGACATGTTTGTAGCCTTTCCTTTTCATACACGTTTGCTGTCTTACTGTGGGTGTGCGAAAGGGGTCAAATACAGCAGTAAGTTTTCCTGTGCAAACTGGCCTGCTCAACCTTCTTCATTCAACCCACTAAATCCATATTATTAAAAATCCTCTTCAGTTTGTCCTCTTGTCACCCAGGAGTTGACGCATGTATCTAAGAAAGTAATCCTTTCAGACTTAGGAGGGTGACTAAGTGGGGGCTGCTCCAAACACTAAGAGGGAGAAGTAAATAGAGAAACCCTGTAGAGCTAAATATGGTTACGGTACATGACTAGCTATGTCTGAAGAAGGTAGATTTGGACTAAATGAAAGAGGGGAGACATTTTTAAATCCTAGAGAAGGCAAAAACCCGGTGCTGCCTGTTTTTTTTCTTCTCTGTGTTAGTTAGAACTGGTGGACCCTGAGCCTGGAGAAGGAAACTCACTATTTCTGGGGCACCGGCTTGAAAGCTAGCCAGGAAATAACTACCTAAATATTAGGTGGCCCAATCAAGACCAGCACTGCGAATAATAATTCTGACAGAAAGGTTGTACGATACTCTGGGAAAATACTTTTTCATTTTAATTCAACAGTATTTGTACTGAAAACCTGATGGCATGAGTCAGACTGATTCATTCAGAACACCTAAACCTGTCATGCATGTTCACTCAAAACATCTGGAATCTAAAGGACTAAGTATCTGCACAAACTCGAGCTGTGGAAAAAGCATGGCCAAGAAGTATTGACCAAGCTGCAGTCTGTTTTACAAATCATCCATGAGAGAAAAAGTGGTAACGTTTTTGCTGTTGTGAATTGTTTCCTAGAATCCAGTCAGAGTGGCTTATGATGCTTGATTATTTAAAAGGCCAGTTAACAGCGCTCTAGAGGTTAAGCTTTTCATAAGCACAGTAGCTTGCGTCCCAAAAGCTCTAAAACGCCCCTTTGCATCTATCTTTCAAAGCTTCCCGTTCAAAATGGGATCCCACGTGCAGCCAAACCGTTTTCGAGAGAGCTAGAGATTTCAGCAAAGTGAATTATGCCGATGGAGTACTTGCTTCCTGGTGCTGTACGTGTAGCTTGCACGCGACATAAGATTCAGTGCAGGTGACTAAATGAGTGTTCATACCGGTAAGAAATAGTCTTCTGGTTATTAGGAATGACAACTTTTCTCAGCAAGATACAGACAAAAGTGAATTAAGTTCATGTCATAAGGCACCTAGACAGTAAGAGGAAAGCAAAGGAGAAGTTGAAACAATTTACAGGTCTGGGCAGCGAGGAGGAGCCTATCGAAAGCGTGGCCTCTGTCGTTCTGTTCCTTTCTTTGAGACGGTGGCAATAACATGAATTAGGAATTTGGAGTTAAAGCGTCTTTTCCTCATCCTTATTGTGGTTATAAGATTTAGTAACAAATCACTGCTGCCTTCTGCTCCATGGTGTTCTTTTCTTTAGCTCTAATGGGTATTCAAGAGTAACTGCAAGTTTGTGGGAGAATCTGAAATGTCATGAGAATCGTTTCTTTAAAAAAGAGAGTTTGTTTTCTGTTTTGGTTTGTTTTGTTCTGTTTTCTATACCGCTCACAGCTGACCCATCCTTGGGCATTCATCTGAGCATCTTGGCTACAGACATGACTTTTTTTCCCCTTTGTTGCATTCCTGTCATTCTCAGCCCTGAAGAAAATAAAAAAAATCAGGAAAAACACTAACAGAACTTCGACTTCAGCAAATAAGCAAAAGAATGACAAATGCCTTATGACAACTAAGATCTTCCTCTTTTTAAGAAGACAGTAACTATACTTCAGGCATGAAGACTTGGCATGAAATTCAACATTTGGAAACCTACTGAAGAAAGGGTAGTTTTTTGTTTCAAAAAATAATTTAAGAAAAAAAGAAAAAATATTTTTTGTTTACACAAAGGTTTTAAAGGCTTGCTTCGTTCTTTTTGTCGTCCATAATACACAAAGGAAAAAGAAAGTATTGGGTTTTTAATCAAATCTGGGTTAAAACCTAGTAAATGTACCTCATTTTTAAACACATGGTGAAGAGATTTTTTACTGATACCTACCAAACTTCATTTGTATCACGTTATTAACAGAATGTGGACTATGGTGAATATGCAGAGTGTTACGACATGACAGCCAGAGGTGCTGTCAGGCGACAAGTAAGCAAAACATCCTTAAGAGCAACGCTTTCAAAATTACATCACTATTTCTAGTAGTTGAATTCTGGAAATAAATATTTTTTCAAGTATGTGTATGGTGGGAAACATGCAGGCATGTATTCACAAGCAGGCTGACTTTGAAGACTCATTATATGAAGAATAATAAAACTGACATCTTGACGTGTGTGTGACTGTACAGCTGACTTTAAGCTTCATTTGAGAATGGTGATAATACACATGGGAGTCACTCATTCCTCCAAGAACATTACTGATTAATTAAAAGTTTTTCTGTAACATCACATTACCTGAACAAGAGTGGAATGTAAGAAATAGGAAAGTGACTCCATCCTACTGAGCTGCATGGTCTAACTTTCTCAGCACTTCAGTTCTTCATGTCATGCACAAAAAAAGCAGCTATTCGCATTAATACAATATTCACGTTTAAAGAAAAAAGGTCATTGTCAGATATATGCTGTGTATGTAGCTGGAAAACGTGAAGAAAATCAAGACCCAACACACCCTCTGGTGAGAGGTTTCAGGAACGAAAGGGCAATTGTATGTAGACAGTTCTTTCAGCACATCAAATTGTTGTGAAATGGAATAAGGGACCAAATTGTCTTCTATAGCAATGCTAGGTTGCTTCAGATTCAAGCAAAAAGTGGAAAGACTGCTAAACCCAGTACCTTAGCAGTTCTACGGCTCTCCTCATGAGAAAGTTAGACTGAGTATGTATCCACAAAAAAAAAAAAAAAAAGGTAAAATGGGCAAAGATTGCAATATTTTTTAAGGTCAGACTCTTCAGCTAATTGGGCACTCTGAACATGCTTTCTGAATGAATATCCCACACAGTAAGTATAACGAGACACTTTTTTACGTTATCTGCATCTATTTCCTGCTGTGCTTTTTTTCCTCACAGGAAGTGGTCAAAGGCTGACTGAAAGCACAGCCTGTTTGCAGCAGAAGTTACTAATTTGGTTCACGGTGTAGAAATGGCTCTCATTTTTCCCCTGCACTGTTTAGACGGCAGAAACTGAGAACAAATTGCTGCTGAAAGGTAGCAGAACGTTCGCGGATGGCAGCACTGCTGACCCAACGCTGAACCACAAATCTAAGGGAAAAGTTATAATGCCAGCAGCTACTTTGAGAATTTCCGCTTAGTTCTGTATGAATCACTGAATCTAAAAGCAGACACAGAAAGAACCTTCGTGCTTTTTACTTATGAAGATGAATGTATCTCTTCTGTACAAAAAAATTCCATGGTATTTTAACTACTGGACAAACTAAACAGGTAAAATGGACAAGTATACGAACTGCATATCTATTTTCGATATAACATGAAAAATTAGCAAGTTTATCAGGCGAGTTTGGTAACTATACCAAAGTTTGAGTAAAGTTAAATCTTCTATTCATGTTTGCCATGTTACTGACATTTTTTTTACACAGGGTGGCTTGATGCAATGTGTGAGTGCGTCTGTGTATGCGTGTAGAAAAATTTATCTGAAAATTTAGTAAATTGTGGTGTAACATGAGGAGTTAGTAGGCAAGACATTTAAAGTGGAAAAATATTGTTTAGGCTAAATAAAATTCATTGTCCATTTATTAAGATATATGTGTACTTTTATGAAAAAAAATCATTTTGTATTATTTATAATCATTTATTTGCAACATATAATTTCTTGCAGATCTGATTTTTTTAAAACCTTGAGAGACCTCAGAGCTGGAAAAGACAAATATGTGGTCCATGCTACAGACAGGTGACATTCTGACAAGTGTAGCTTGGACAAAAATGAAAGCAGAAAATGTAGTTCAAATACTGTATCAAATTATATACAAGTATTATATATTACTATATATATTTATAGCTTCAAAACAATCTATGTTTTAATGACTCTTCTTTCCATGTGCATTTTATCTTTACAGAACCGCGACGTCTTTTTAAAAGACTGTTTTATCAGAACAGACTTTAAAAAAAAAAAAAAAGAAGCCAGAGATATACTTCATAACAAAAGGCTGGTAGTTAATTATATGAAAGTTGTTATATTTTTAGTCAATTAGGCTGATTTGTGTGAAATGTATCTGACTGCTTTCTAGAAACAATGAGTGTCCCTAAGGAAGCTTAGTGACAGAAATTTTAGTATTAAAGAAGGAGATTTAGAAAGCAGGTATGAAAAAAGGAAACAATCCAAAGGAAGCTTTCAAAAAAGTCAGGAATAAAGATATAAAGAAAAGGAGAGTTATCAACCGTACATGCTAATTCTGGTGTATTAACCATGGTTACTGGTTTGTCGATCCTTAATACAAAGTAACTGAGAAACCTAAATAAAAGTCATGTTTGTGACTGCCTGAGTTCTTACGGATAGTACAAAAAGGGCAGTGATCAATGATATTTAACAGGAAATTAGTAACTGCAGGCAGTAAAAAAAGGCTACTTAAAGTTTCCTGGACTCAGAAAAATGGCACCTGACCAGAGTGGACTTCGACTAGGTTAGTGGCAGCTTCTGTGTGGGAAGGTTGCTTTCAGAAACAGAATAAAATGGCTGTCGGCATCATCAGCACTCACCAGCCGTGGGATACTGGCAGAGCTGGAGTGAATCTTAAAGTCGTTCCGAAGCCTTCTGTTGTATAGCCTGAAAGAAAGAAATTTCTGACTGATCATCTGCCCCGCTTACCTGTTGACCAGGGCAAACAGCCAAACAACACTCCTACAGCAGCCAGACTGAATAGAAAGAAGTATAAAACAACACAAGTTTAAATACGTTATAATCCTCATTCTATTATTATTGTTATTATGATGATCATCATCATCACCATTACCATCGTCACCATCAATCCTTGTTACCATAAATTGTGTTCGGGGTTTTATTTCATTTTCACATTTGTGGAGGCTGAAACCGTGAAATGAAGCAGGAAGATTGCTAGGTAACCAAAGCACAGTAATGAAGAGACAGTATAGAGAAGCAAAGTGTAAGTGTTCCTGAGGCAAGGGCTAAACAAAATATTGAATCGGTTAAAAATGTGAATAGCATGGGGAATATTGTGATTTGAGGACTTCAGTCACTGAACTGCGAGAACGCTGAACTGAGACTGAAGTAGAATTTCAGAAACTGATGACAGTAATAGTCTTTGTCTTTTATATCTGAATTCTGTCAAAGCGTATTTTCCCTTTGCTGATCTTTCCTAGTACAAGTTGATAAGTCTTTTTTCAGTGCTTATTCCATGTTTTCCTGAACCAGTGAAAGGAAAAGTGGAAATGATCTGCCAAGAGGTACTTCGCTACTCTCTCTTTGGTTCCCCATTAGATTTCCTTTATGTGCCATTTTCTCTTATTGGCTAAAGTCTGTTTTAATATGTAATTTTTAAGAAACCCTCCTCGAAAGGCGTTAGAGCAGAAAAATAGTTGTTACTGCTCTTGAGGTCATGAGATCACACAGCCTTTAGACGATGTCAAGGTCATACAGCTTCCAGAAAGGGGAAGAGAAGTAATGTTCATGAAAAATGTGCTTCAGAGTGCCCATTTTGAGGCTCATCGTTCACCTCAGGGAGAATATTTTTCCTTTGCCATCTCTTTGCACTCAAATTCTTTGAACATGTCCATCTACCTTCTTTACATAATAAAAAACAAACAAACTGAAAGGGTTTTTGGGAGGAGTGCAGGTGAAAGCAAATAATTTTTACATTTGCATTACTTCATAACAATTTCAAAATAATAACTTATACTTGTACCTACTTATCTGGTTTATTCTCTGCCAGAGTCCTTTGCTCATTTGGAAGCCTTAAAAACCTAGATGTTTGTGATCAAGTCACTTCATGCACTGTGAACTGCATATTTCCCTCACTTATTTTATTCATACAGTCAGCAACATTGCCCCGATAAGAAAATCTTGGTGGAAGTAAGATGGATTTATGTGGCATAGGTGTCTCAATACCTTGAAAAGAGAAAATAGAGATTGAGAATAATATTCGTGGGAATAAATTGGCATCTGCTGCTGCAGAGCTGGTAGATATCTCCCCTTTATTTCTGACACTTGACTAGACCTTGAAATAAAAAATAATGAGCACCTTTTCTGTTAAATGTTTGAAGGAGAATTTAAAGAGGAACTGAGAACTGTGAATGTGAGACTGACTAGAACAACTGAACTGAAAAGGATTGAAACCCCTCAAACTCAAAACAGGAAAAAAAACCAGAATACAGGAGGGATAATAATATTTCTATATAAACACCATGCATGCACTTCCCCTGCACTCCCTTACAAAAAAAATTGGAATATTTTCCAGTGACAGAACAAAGAGGAGGTATTGACAGCAGAAGAATAAGAAAGAAAACCGTACTAGGAGACAGAAACATCCCCTCCCAGACTGGCACACAGCAGTAATGCATTTGGGCTCAGCAGACGGTGTTAGTGAAGCCTGAAAGGTACTTGTGATGGGAGTTTAGACAAAGCAGTGCTCTGTTACCCGAGTTCAATATGCAACCACTAACTAGCTAATCTTCATGACTGCCCTCTTGCAAAGCACGTAAATGCAGCCGTCTTTCATGTATTGATGAAGCTGTGTATTTTGCCACCAGCAGTGGATGCTGCCAAAAGGACTTGGTTGGAGTCCAAAACACCCTTGTGCCATGGTTCAGTGTTTTGCTTCTGACTAAAGGTTATTGCTTTACTTATGCACTTTAAGCATAGGCAGAAAGAGCATTTAGGAGTTAGCAACTGTCAATATCATCCAACTAAGTATGCTTGCCTGAAGTTTACCAAATTAGCTCACTGGCAATGGATCAGGAAACCGTGCTCTGTACCTGTTCATGGATACTGCACCCGTTGCTGGTTCCTGTATGTGAAGGGCTTCTGGTGAACATCCCCTCTAATCTCCAGGCCCCTGAGTAGTACCTTCCATCGTATGAAAATAAATATTTATTTTACAGTTATCAGACCAGGTGTGAGATGGTGTGATGTTGTGGCATTCCGCACGTTACACTTGCTAAATAAGATTCTTAAAAGGAACTAGTTTGTGAACAGGCCTGAACATGTTACCTTTATTAATGACTACAAACACCGATTTCATCTCATGGCCTGTATTTTCCTGCTTTCTTAACATCAGAAACAGAAACATTTCTATTCAGAAACACGCACTTCTTTTGATCAAACTTTTTGCTCAGTAATGTCGATAATTTCAGTACTGCTAGTCATCAGGCTGCCTTCCTGCTGCCCATTAGTCATCTGAAGTTTCTTTTTATTGTTTCTTTATAAACAGTCATAGTTTGTTTCTACATGTGAACTTGTCTTTAATGTGCTTTAGGACTGTAGGAAATGTCATTTGGTTTATAAATATCTGTCTCTTAATTTTTGTTCAGTTTGCTCGGTGTTCCCTGCTGTCTTTGGCAAAAGCTGTTAACTATTCCCAGAGCTGCACTGACATTGTCGATGATGCTAGCACAAAACACCAACAAGGAAATAAAAATAACATGATTCGCCCTGTGTTTTAATTCAGTTGGAAATCGGGGAGATAGTAGCAGGGTGGGAAATCAATGAATGCCAAATGGAAGAAGACAATGGGGCTCAAGGGGGAAATATTTTGCAGTTTAATTGTAGGCATTAGGATTGAAGAGATTAAAACTGTTAGGTACTGAAGAACTGAAATCGGTGGGAGTTAAGGGCAATCAGCACCTCCCTGAGCTATTAAAATCAGACCACAAACCAGGGCTGATGCTTTTGGCTGATCTGTCATGCTCCAGGAGAAGGCAGCTCTACCAATGATACATCATAAATTGAAGTCACTGTACTTGCACCCTCAACACTTCCTAAAGCAACCACTTAATCTACAGAGTACACCACTAATAACTTACACTTCTCAGTAGTATATGCTGAATTTTTCTCTTGTTGCTCTCTATGATATTTTCATTTCAGAAGTTCATCGTGTTTCTTCTTTAATCCCTCTGGAGGTGGGTAATTTAGATTTATTTAAAATCTCCCTTTAACAGAGAAAAAGCTAAAGATGCATGACAGCCAACATACAAATCTAAATGTAATTTCACACAGATATTTTGAGAAACAATTTGGCTCATCCTTTTTCTAATCAAACTGTACACTATACTCACTACTTTTATAAATTTTTACTTTTCAAGTTCTTCAAAACTGAATTATGAGGTTTTAAATTACAACAAAATTGAGACCAGTTCAGACAGCCCTGAATTTACAGTTGCTCTTTCAGCCAAATCTATGCTTCTGCTGTCTCTATAAAGATTCTTTCTAACTGTCTTATCATTAAATATAGTTTAAAGATGAAAACCTGTGCTTTTCTAGGGGTTTGGGGGTTTTTTTGTTTGGTTGGTTGGTTTTTGAGAACTTAAAAATCATCCCAACTTTTCAGAAGACTTGTTCAAGCTAGATTCAGGTAGATTTCCCCAGCTCCTTCCACCAAATACCATAGACATTTAAATAAATAAATAAAGAGATAAATAGATAAATAAATAAATAAGTGTTCTGCTAAAGGTTTTACTAAAAAAGAAATAAAGTATAAATTATAGATATGTACTGGCTCAAAAGAGTTCACCAGAGAGGACTGTAGTTACCCCTCCCAATTTTCTCCCAGGAATGCCTGAGGCACAACTCCTGGCTGTTTTTCTAGGTCCCTACAGAAAGCCCAGATATGTTTTTGCTCTGTTTCCTGTAAAGTGTTCAAAAATAATGGAAGAGTAGAAAGTAATCTGACAAAACTGAGCATTTTTGGCCATTTAAAATATTTTCCTTGGTGGACATCTAAAGGAAAGAACAAAAGACCCATTAAAAAAAAAGAGCGAACTTTTATAGTTAGTTATAGTTGAAAGACAAGGCTTTCTTTGCAACACAAAGAACAACTGTTTGTATTTATATTCCTTTCTTAAGTAAAATAGATTATTTTAAGACGTAAAAAAAAGAAATTAATACATAGATCCTGATTGTCACTGCAGTATAATGGGAACTAACAGACCTCTGGTACATACCGTACTGAATATTTACTAATAATGTCGTTAATTTTTACAAAATCAAAAGAAGATGCTGCATCTGATTGGACCGAGGTTATTTCCATTTGGTCTAGTACAGTCTTCCTGAGAGCTTTTTGGATAAATTTTAGAATGCAGAAATCCCAGGCAGGATCTGCATACTTGCAGCTTTTGAAAAGCCGGACCCATTTTTCAAATTGAAAATTTGATATGGTTCTTTCTGTGTATTGGATTCCCATCTTCTTTCGTCTCTTGTCTATTTAGACTGTATGCTCTTTGGATCTCAGAATGCCTCATAACATGTAATAGTTACTGAACCCTAAATGATAAGGGTTCTTTTTTATTGTTTTATTATTTGTCCTTTTTCCTTTCTGAATGCTAGATAACTTAAGAAATTAAAATGAAATAATTAATAATTTTGAAATTTAGACATAACATGCCTGTTGGTTATTAAAATTTCTTGAAGAAGTCTCCTTTTCTTAATAATAAAATATAGCGTTCCAAATATTTTCTAAGGCATAGACATTACACTAGTGAGTTTAATTTTTAAAGTATAACAATACATTTAAGGAGGCATTTGTGCTTTAACATGGAAAACAAAGTATCTGTGACACAGAAGGAATTCTTCCACATTACGTTGTTTTTGTCACAAGACAAGTTCTCTCTTACATGTGTTTTTAGTGTTCTTTCTTTAGTCACAGTACATGTTGCCTGCGGGCTGTACAACAATGCAGCTAATGGAGGTATCAACCTGCAGAATGAATATGGACTGATCCTATCAGCTTTACCAGAACACTGAGAGACTGAGAGACAGAAGAATCAAGACAAAGGAACACCAGAAGAAGCAACTGACTTTTTATCATCCCTGAATTTACCACTTACTTGCATGGAGCCTTGTCCATATTTCAGTTTCCTTGAATAAAAGATAGACGAAATAGTAATTGACCAATACTAAATTATTACAAGATTATGTGTAATGCAGTAGTATTGTGTGCTGAATTGGATAAAGCATGTTAAAATGTTTGAAAGAAGCTGGAAATGCAGAGACATTCAGATATACAAGGGGTCATTTTGGTCATCAGATTCAGTTCATGATGACGTACAGCCATGTAACACACAGTCTGGAAGTCATGTAACACACAGTCTGGAAGTCAGTATTCTATGTATTCCATGAATCAGTAAATATTCCCCTACATCCTGTGACAAGCAACTATTATACGCATATAAACCAGAAACAAAAGCTGTAACACGCTTCAAAGCTGGACATGAGCCGGCCATGTGCGCTCGCAGCCCGGAAGGCCAACCAGATCCTGGGCCGCATCAAGAGAAGGGTGGCCAGCAGGTCGAGGGAGGGGATTCTGCCCCTCTACTCCGCTCTGGTGAGACCCCACCTGGGGTACTGTGTCCAGCTCTGGGGTCCTCAGTTCAGGAAAGACAT
>JAVKLA010000047.1:7634947-7668378 GCA_034782735.1 Sagittarius serpentarius
CATCCCTGGGAACACTCAAGGCCAGGCTGGACGGGGCTCTGAGCAACCTGATCTGGTTGAAGGGGTCCCTGCTCATTGCAGGGGGGTTGGACTTGATGGGCTTTGATGGTCCCTTCCAACCCAAACCATTCCATGATTCTATGATTCAGGAAGAGAACAGGGATTGTGATATATGCACAAGCTGAGATCATCCTAGGAATCAACTATGTGCATAATCCTACAGGGAAATGCAAAATCTGATAGTTCAACTGAGGGAGACTCTGGTTTCATTTGATTTGTAATCTTAAACTTTAGTATGTGAGAAATTCACACAGTTAAGCAGACAAAAGATTACCCACAACCCCATGATAATTCCAACAGGAATTATTCTAAGATACATCTCTCTGCAGTCAGTCTCCAGGGCTAAAGAACAGGGTGTGACAGTAATTGTCTCATAAATAAACATATATAGATACTGAAAACTGGATCAATTATATCTGTGGCACTCTGGAAACTGAAATTCATGGTGCTATCCAGATTTTTAAATGTTTTATATGATATCAGTTCCAGTGATCTACTTAACCTTTCTTATTGTTAGACTTCTTTTCCTGAAGTTAATCCAACTGTCCCTTGCTGTTCTTTAATGTCATTATTCCTTCTCCTTCACAACACCTTTTATATACTCAAAGGCCATCATCATGTTTCTAAATCTAATCAACCTCTTTTCTTCAACCTTACCCATAGCTGCCTTTCCAGGACTTATTTTCACACTTGTTACTATTTCATGGGCTATCACTAACTGAATCAAACTAAGATGCTTAAAGCTGGAGATATTATTCCAGCTGAGACATTACTAGCGCTTAGAAGAGGAAACTGTGACTTCAGGGGTTTTTTTGCAGGTAATAGTCCAGTTCTTATCTCATTAAGTGAAATGAGTTTTCATCATTAGTGTAATATTGTTGATTAATGTGCACTGTGACTGTAACTGTTCACCAACCTTTTAGCAGTTTCTGCAATGCTGCTGCCCAGACAGTTTTTCCACACCCTGTGGCTGTGCAGCCACTTACATCTAATTGTGTGTAAAATTCTTTATTTTTCCTTACTAGACTACATCCTGGTTTTCCACACAATTTCTCATATTTGCCAAGATTATTTAGACATACGCTTCTGGCCCCCGATATTTTTGCAATTTGTCAGGATTTAGTTACATTTGTGATTTTAATTATCAGGGTCCTTATTCTTTCGCGCCAGTTATCCAGCGGTACCAGACTTACAGAACCTTATTTGAAATATTCTAGTTCAAGAGAGTGCTAGTCTCTGGAAAACACTCTTGCCGCTGAGGTGTTCACCTGGTAACAGCCTCATTTTCCCAGCTTTCTTATGAGAATCCCATGTAAGAGTGGCAAAAGCTTGCTGCAATGAAGATATGCGATATCGAGCACTTCCTTTCTATTCACAAAGTCTATTACCCTGTCACAGAAGGAAATTAGTTTGGTTTGATATGATCTGTTCTTGACAAATTCATGTTGGCTGTTACTCTTCTTTTCATCTACCAGGTAGATAAATTTGCAAATTTATTTCAGACTGTGAGTTCTACTACTTCTCCAGGACTGAAGTTAACCTGACAGGCCTATACTTTTCTGATTCCTTGTCTTTCTTATTTTTAAAGACAAATTGTCTTTGCGTTTTTCCAGTTCCCCAGAATTTCTTCGGTACCTAAAGATACTTGCTGAGAGTTCTGAGATTTCATTAGCGACGTATCTGAGCACGAATACTTCATCAGCTCCTGCTAATTAAAATGGGAAGTATCATATGCAAATATGATGTCTAATGTTTCCGTTCCCTGTTGTATTCTGAGTTCATATTCCTCTGTTAAAGATGTCCGTAACTTTTTTAATGGAGACCGAATTGGAAAAGAGGATCAAATTGCTTCCCTTCCCAAAGTCATTGGTAGATATTTTCTACTTCCCTTTCTCCTCTGCCCAGCAGCGAGACATTTCATTTCTTTGTCTTCCTCCTATAACGAGGTTTGGAATTAATGCTTTATTTATTTATTTGCAAATGTTAAAGGTGTCACCGATTAGCAGTAACCAATAGTGCTGGATTTGCAAAGCTGCAGTGCAATTCATTATATGCTTCTGACAGAAAAGTAATGTCAGAAGAAAAAAGAAATGTGAAGTGCCGTTTGAAAATCAAGTTGACTTGTCAAGTGGTTCCTTTATCTGCAGGTGCCAACGGTATCGGAATACCTACAAGACTCTTCCAAAGAATGATCATGACAGTAGCAAAGGAGAACGTCATGTTCCCCAGCACCCCGTGCATGTAGAGGCCTCTCAGAAAACATGCAGATAACCCATACCGGGATGTCTGCCGATGCGCCAGTACCTTTAATGCTGTGGTAATGACGCACTTCCACTGCCCGGCACCTGTGGGCAAACACGTTCTTGAGAGTCGTGCCCGGCTGCAGCTTGCACCATGCTTACGTATTCCCCGTCTGTACTGACAGGAGATGCAGTGCTGAAGGCACCTTTGAAACGCCCCTATCCAGAACGTAGTGGTACTCTCCTGAGTGTGCATGTGAAACCAAATACAGTGTGCATCGAATTAATAATATATATTTATTTGACTTTAAAAAGAGTTACAGACAGAGGAGAGCAGCAGAGACGGTGTGCAGCCTGGCATGAAACTGAAATTAAATGTTCTTGCTGCAGGAATTATTTGTCTAGCGCGAGGTGACCACCAACAACTGGTATTGCTGTTGCTAGGAGCTGTCAAAAGAAATGTCACTCTTCACAGCAAGTGATGAAATTTGACATATGGCATCAAAGCATCATTAAAACTACACCTGCTGCAGAGGAGGTTGTGTCTTTCAGGAGACTTTCAAGCAGAAAAGGTTATTCTGAGGATGCAAAAGGGTATGCCTTATTTTCTTTATTTCTTGGTAGGTAATTAAGAAGCAGTAAAAACAGGAAAAATGGTCAGGAAAAGAACACGAAGGAACATCCGAACTTCTGGTTTCTCAATGTTTTGTGGAGGAAAAAAAAAAAGTAATTACCCACAGCGTTTCTTTCTAAAGTCTACAATAATAAATACAGTTGATGATAAATCATTAATTCACATAGCTGGAATGGTTCACTATCTTTTCTCGAGGGTTTGGTACTGTATTCTCCATCTATTGCTTTAATGAAGCTTCTCTGTTTGTTTTGATAGCATTTTAAAGGGTGAATATTGCAGATTTTGGTCACAAGCCTGAAATAGTTTGATACTCAGTTTGTCTTACACACATTGACCTACATATAAGAAAATTACTGTTCATTTCAGTAAAATCAGCACTTCACTTTCTGCGTGATCACTGAATTTACACTTTAGAAGAACCCTGTTTCAAGGTAATGAAGATTTCTGTCGTAATTATATTTGTGATTTTATTCCCAAATTAGAATGGAATTTTCATATCTTGCTCAACATTTCGGCTCATACACCTCTTACTCTTGTTTCAGATAAATAAATAAACACATAAAGCCTTGTTTATTGCCTGCGCAGCTTTGTTGGGAGTTATTGCTAGAAATTGATATACATAAAGAAAGGATTCAAATAAAAATTTGAATCTAAAAATTTGAATTTGCTGCAGAAAGGTTTTTTTATACATTTGTAATGTGCCCTTACTGAGAAGACCGAAAAACAAAAGAGGTGAAAAAAATAAAAACAAATAAAGGAGAAGAAAAAGAAATAATGAATCTGCGTATTTAGTGGTGTCAAAGAAAAAAAGCTGTGAACTATTACTAATTATGTTGCTTCACTGAAACAGATATAATCACAATATCATTCACATTTTTACCTCTTCTCCGCCGCAGTTCTCCATGGATTAGCTGTCCAGGGACTTCCAAACTGTGTTTTATTACTAGCTCTGCCATAACTCCTAGATAACTGTGGCCAGGTCATTGCCCTGCGCTTCATTTTGCCAGTCTGCAGAATAGTGGCAGTGCTACTAAAAAAGTGCAAGGTATTACTAGTGGTATTTCAATTTCACTCCTTTAAGCTAATATATTTTGAACCTTTCCACAGAGAATGTTGCGTATGTTGACTTCTGTTAATATATACATGCTATAATCATTGAGGGAGAATTCATTAGGTAACATTCCTGTCCACAGCCCCACAAGTTCATAATGTTGAAGCCAATAAGAAGACTTGCACAATTCTGCTTTCTCACAAAGAAAACCAATTTTGTTCTTCCGTGAATGTGTCTAAAATGCTGGTTTTCAGATAGTGACATTAAAAAAGGGAAAAGGGCGGCCTAGATCCTAGAACTGATTCAGATTCAGAGTTTGCAAAGTCAGTCTTTGGCTAGAATAGACAAGGATTTCGACACCTGTCTTTGCAGTCAAAATACTGTTTTGCAGTACAGCGATGCAGGAAAATGACCTCTCGTACTGTATGCATCCTCTCACCAAAACTTTCCTCCTTATGATAAAAAAAGCCTTTCAATGTTAGATTGTTAGATTGCATGTAGGATTGCTCTCTTGTAAGTTTAATGAACACTAACCTAAAAAAAAAGAAAAGATAAAGGACTCTATTAACATGTTCTGAAGTGGCTACTTGCTTTCACAACGTATGTACTACGCACACAGGAGCAGCTCTATCAATGTTTCTATGCCTTAGTTTTCTAACATTTAAGATACTGTCTTAAACAATTCACCTAGTTCTTCAAAAGTAAAATGTTTTGTTCTGTTCTTCTGGAGATTAAAGAAAAAGAAACAAGGTTTCTTAAATCTGAACAAGCTTATCAAAAAGCCAACATGATAGATGTAAATCCAATGGGGACACAGATGTTTTTGTTACAATAGTAATAAAGCGAAGTTTTAACTTGATCTTTCTCTTTTGTAACAGGCAAATATATAGCTACAGAAAGTGATTTGTTCATCATACTCTTAGGCTAATTTACAGTGAAGCTGTGAACCTAAACCAACATTCATTTCAATGACATGACTGGAATAGGAATGGTATGGCTGGCAAAAGCCTCAAAAACTTTTTCAAATGGCTTGAGAGAATGTGCTCTGTGGATTTAAATCCAGACATTAGAATAGTATGTTAAAAAGATCACATAAAACTCAAAGTGCTGCATGTATTTCATGGTATTTCCTTCAGACAGCATTATTTCAAGGTCAGAATCAGCTACAGCCCAATAAATAAATACTCTTGCGCAATTACGTTACAATTAATAAAGGCTTTGGGAACACTTATTACCATCCAGTTTAACTAAATGAAGGACAGACCAGGAAATTAGTGGCGAAATTTGGAAACACGCTGCTACAGATATCATGCAACTGAGGTAAAGGAGGAAGATTTTTAACTCCTGCTGCCCAGCAGCGCAAAGCGTTCCACAGCAGCAAGGTCTGTTTGTTTATTCATTGCCATTTTGAAGAGAGCCACCCTGAGAAAGCGGGTTGCAAATGTTTGGGGGTTGGTGGGTTTTTTCTGAATTTGGTGTGACGAAAAGGGTAAAAGTATGCAGAATCAGTTTAGACCTCGTCCCCACTCTGTCTGGGTTTTCCAGTACATCACTGGAACTTCTAAGAATTTACTAATGAATGTCCATTCACTGCTTTGAATATCAACTGCTTCTTTGAGATTAACATCCTTATAGCTGAAAAACTCATACACATATTTTTAGAGATGTTCTTTCTGCATCCGAATGAACCCCAGTCTGAGTTAAAATTCTTAAAATTACCTTCTCAGCCCCTTATAACTATTATAATTGAGCCATATTTATTGGTGGACTAGCTCTCTGAATTTCTCCTGTGATATCTTAATCTGCACATTCTCTGACCTTCTTTTCTGTCCTTCTAGCATGGCATTACCGATGGCAGCTACTGTTAGTGCTACATATCATGGATTTTCCAGAATTCTGAGTCTGAACCCCTGAACTTTTTCTGTTTCATTTTACAAACTCAGCTCTGTTCTTTCATTCTTAAATATTTCTGAGACTCTTTCCTGAGATAGTGCTGTAATTTAGAAGTACTCCCTACATCCTAAGTCTAGATGTCATGAATATCCTGGTGCCCCCCTAGCTTATGTCAGCATAAAAAACCTTTTTCTCCTTCACCCACCCTCTGTTCTGTGGGAAGAAAATAAAGGTGTCCAGACTGAAAAGAAACATTGAAGTCAGGGGCAAGCACATCCCGGCCACTTTGCAAGAGGGTAACTGATGTGCATCTTAGTGTAGCTTACAAGATGGTTCTCTGAGCGTGGTAAAGGACATATGAAATAAGAAGCTGGGTTAAATCATTTCATGAATATTTCCTTCTCTGTGGGCTACAAACTGTTCACAGGATTGATTTTCCTTTGTTTTTCTATTTCTGGTTGTTGAAATAGGATGCCTTAGTTTTATCCAGACCCTAAGTTTTAGTGAAGTTTTGAGTTCTGTAATGATTTTCTTTTATGGGATTTGTTTGGATGAATCTACTCGTAATGAAATGTTTCAGACTGATAATCCAAGAAAACTGTGTTCTACAAATATCTCTCATTAAAGTTTTTTTTCACTTTGCTTCACCAATATTCCTGACTGTGATTCAAGAAGAACTAATGGAGGGATTAACAGTGAAACCTAGATTTATGCATTCATAAATCTATTAAGCCTGCTAGGAAGAATGCTAATTCTGAAGACTATTTGTTTATTGGAAGTCCGTCTTTGAGGAAGTAATGAAATTGTAATAAATTTTTTATTAATAGTAACCAGGTTCAAGGTTAAAATTACACTAGTTAAGAGCTAAAAATTTAAAGCCTTTAATTGTCTCATGAGCCACCCAGTATCATCAGATGCTTTTTTGTTTTTTCCTTTCTTTTACTTGTTTTGAATAGTTAGTTCATCTTACCCACATTCTTTTTGCTGGTAATCTACGTTTCACTCAAACACATGTGTGTATGAGTGCTTTATGGAAATATTTTCATTCAGCTAAGTCCTAGCATTTGCAAAGGCAGTGTGTCATTATTCTACATTCTGAAGGACACAAAATTTAAGTAGAAAGACTATGTATTAGTGGCTTTCCCACATAAGCAAAATTTCATGCAGGTTTCTTTTCCAATGTAGTTGTGATGTGTAGAAATGAAATACTTAGCAACAGTAACTTTTAGTTTCTCTGATTTATGAGGGAAATTTAAGCAATAAACACCATATTCAAATTTCCACTAAAGGAAGAAAAAAATTACTCCGCACTATTAAATTCAACTTTTATTGTAAGTAACTACAAAGGGTAGAATTGATTTTAAACCTAAAACACTGGTCTAATTTTCTTACCAGTATGGGCTTAGGTATTCACTTGTTTTTTGGTTGGGAGGTTATTTTAAACCTAGTTTAGATTGACACTGTCATTTTCAAGCTGCTAGTTGCAATTGCATCTGGTAGTCATTTGCTGTTGTCCAGGAGGGATAAATGCAGGAAGTGGTGTGTAAAATTCTGAAACGGGTAGTAGCCTTTTATTCCACACACATAGGTATTAATGTCTGCAATGAATATTCTTCAGTAACTTGTCTCCAGCAGTAAATTATGTATACTTATCTGACATACAATAAATTGCATTTCCTACATTATGGCTGTAATCAGGACACTGGAGTTCAGTTCTTTTCATCACAAGTTTTGTTTCTCCACGGTTGATAAGCTGGTGGGTCTCATAAGCTTAGATTACACCCATCAGTGTTATAATGCCTTTACCTCTTTTCAGGAAATGTCTACAATGAAGTCACAGGAAAAAAAAAAAAATTCCATCTGTAATACAGACTTCTGTTATTATGGATAAACTGATACATCCATCAAACTGTCAACTGTAAATGTTTGTGTTCATCCTACAGACCTCATAGTCTTTCATGACTAATCTGCACTAAAAGAAGGAAAGGAAAACAGTAGTCAGCAAAGCATAATGCTCTGTTGATAGATCTCAGTGTGTACAGTGCTTAGTGTCCTGAGCCTAGTTCTGAGATGGAAATCATGAAAAAGATGAATCTCATTTGTGCTGAAGACAAGTCCATTTTGTCTTGATGCAAAGAAAGAAAGAAAGAATCCCAGGATCTGAAGATCAGCGACTATATTTATTTTGGCAAATCTCATTTTCCACTGGATAATGACACTACATTTTAATTTGTGTTTCTCTTCTAATATCTTTACAGGATCTGTTCTTGTTGCCACTTCTGTGCCTTGCTTGCTGTTTGCAGTCTAGTTTCAGTTGTGTTTTCTGAATCATCTCTTGAAAAGTGCTCAGAAACTGCATGGATAAGAATGACATGAGAGAACTTGCCATCTCGTAAGAATAAGAATTCCATATACAGCAGGAGAAAACTTCAGCTTCTTATGCCCATGCTTCCCAAAGACAGTAAATTAACAGTCTAGAAACCTACTTTCCTTTGCTCAACTTTGCAGCATTTGGTTCCAGGTTCATCCTAAAGATTATATCTACTCTGATTATAGTGTTACTACAGAGTCTTCATAGCAGTTCTTGAATCTTCATTATTATATCCCATTGCTTCCTCATTACACTAGCCAATATTTGCCAATACAGTCTTTAAAAATAGGCAACAGAAATTCAGGTGCCTAACTATATGTGTATACATGTGATACATGTGAAAATTACAGGCACTGAAGCTCCAAACTTAAAATATATGATATGAACGGCCAATAACAGTGTATTCCGGGATTATTTTTATGTAATGGTTTACTTATATTAAAAAATTTTAATATATTTTAAAATTAATTAATTAATATATTAAAATATTAAATTATTTTTTTAAAAAATGCAGGATATCCTTCAACCATTGCATTATTTCACTTTGTAGAACGGTCTACAAGTTTTTCGTCTTGCACTTTCCAGTAACCTCTTCAGATTCTTCAAAAAAAGAAAAGGTTATTTGCGAGCATTCCTACACCTACTCAACAAACGGAGCATAATTCATTTTATGCAGCTTTTACAACAGAATCTCAAACTATGTTTCATGAGGACATTAGTGCACACTGCAAACATAAACCCTATCCTTTATTGCCATTTGTAGGAGATGATCTAGAAGTGCAGTTTCAAATTACTGTGATACCAGACAAACTGATTGATACGTGCCAGTGAGAACTGCAGTTTCTACCTGTCAGAATATTTAACATGGTTATTTCAAAAGCATAAAGAGATTATGTCTGCAACTTTATCTACTTTAAAACAGCTTCTCCATCTGGCTACAACTTGATTGCATGTTTCAAATATGGCAGTAAATTTTAATATTTTAGTATGAAATGTAAGTGATGCCACAGCTGGTAATGACAAATTCACATCGTTTGGCTATTTAATTTCCATCATGCTAAATAGCTTGGTGCTTTAAGACAGCTTACTTTAGAAACAAAAAAGAATAGCGTTTCAACTGTAACAGGAAACTACTTCTGTTTTAAAATCTTCATTCAAAGCTACATTCAGTGTGAGTGTAGTGACAGCTGCTACTAACTTTATGCTGAAGTCATGCTTCAACATTTCCCTAGCCTTTCTTACGAAAAGTATTCCATCTGAAAATTTCCTAAGAAAGCAAAGACACTGCCACTTGAAGAAAATGAGCCAAGCTGTTTTCAAATTAAAGACAATTAGTGAGTTTCTAGCTGTTGAATTCTCTCTGCATCATCAATAATCCCATCTCCAGTCCTCCCTTTCCACACTTCAGATTAAGAATATAGCTTTGATTTCCACCTGCACCCACTTTGCCAGACTTTGAATTGTCATATGTGCTGTTACTGACCCACTGAACACTGTTTTGGTTTCAAAATGTTTATTACTTTACATTTTTATTCGTGATTCCTTATGGCTTGGGATGGCCATTGCTTAATGTTATAAAATGTTAAAAGAAATGTGAAAATGACATTTTGATAACCTATTACCACTACTTTAACCCGTGTAAAGGCAAACAGTAGAAATTATATAGTAATTCTGCAGAGTCCCCCAGTGATTTCATGTTTCAGGTTTGATGATTCATATGGTGTGTATTTCTGCTTCTCTCAATCGCCCCCCACCCCCCAGCACTGCAAACCAGGGGAGAGTTTGCCGTATTCAGAAAGCAAGGAACGCTTGCTTTCTTTTTGCCTCCCCTACACATGTATTTGAAAAGAATTCCTCTGTTTGTCATAGCAGGCCCAGAACAAGAGACTAAAACGTGAGATGTGAAGCCTTTAGGAGGCAATAGCATAGAGGCTGAGCTCCGCCTGCTAGCCAGTTTTATTAGCTCTCCTGCTACCACACCAAGGGCAACGTTAGGCATATTTATGAAACATCATCTCCGTTGAATGGACAGCCATGTAATCCTGGCACTGGTTTTCAGTGCTGAAGATACTTAATTAGTGAGTAGGACAATATTAGGACAATATTAGGACTATAGTATTCCCTTTCTGAATATCCTTAGTTGGGAAACTGAGGTTTAAATAATTTCTGCTGAAGGAGGATTGACGCCTGCTCTGAATTCTGCGAGGACGTTCTAAAGCCTCTAGGTTAGAAGTGTGATATTCCTACCACGATCAAAACCATGACAAGGGAGTAAGTTGTAAAAAATATTTTTACAGATGAAAGTGTTTGATGACTTTGGTCTCTAATTCATGAAAGATCTTGTAAAGAAAGAAACTACAAGCTCTTTTACTGTAATTATTTCCATAATAGAATGAAAGTGTAAACTCATCCAATCTCTTCAACGGTTTATGTAACCCTTTTTTGAAACTACTGGAAAAGAAATCTGTGCAACTTTGAAGAAATTGCAGCTGTACTTCCACCCTCAAATGGAAAGCAAAGAAATGTTTTCTGTGCACTGTCTTCTTCTGTGAAATATATTACCCTCAGGCAGAGTTATTCTAGGTTTTCTTTACTGATACATGACTATCAACTGTATATAGCATTGTGTTCTTTAATTTTTCCCAACTGTATTCTTGAAACTGGAAGCCACTACACTGTCCCCAGGACTATCATATTTAGTGCTTCCCTTCTATATTTTCTTATGATTTTGAAATGATCTTTTCCTTTGTTTGAGATCTAAACCTCACAGTTCATTCTCAAGTAACAGTGAATACAAAATAGCAGTGAGCACTCCTAAAATGGTAGAAGTACTGTTGTAAACCCTTGCTGGCTGTTGGTGTTGTATCCTTGTCACTGGAAACTTTAGTGGGACTGAATAATACCAGTGTTCCTGGGACTAATGACAGTTGAATTTTGGTATGTCTCTGATTTGATTTGTTTTGTTGAAAGGTCCAATATTTTCATCTGTTATAGGAAGCACTCCCAGGTAAACAGCTCACTTAGCATCCTTCCGAGCTATTCAAGATTTGAAGCCTTAGTTAAACAACCATTTGTTTCTGAGTGTGACTCTGCTTCAACATTTTTTCCCATCACTGTTAAATCATCAGTTATTTCAGTCTTTTAATAACCTAGAGAATGTAATTTTTTAAATATCTGAAGCATCACTATGTATAACCTTGCTCTATGCACACGTTAGTGCCTCAGTGTAGTAGCACATGAAGGCTTGGCAAGGTGGTTGCTGTCAAGCAAAGCTGAGGAAAGAAAAGATGGTCCTCGAGCTACTTCTTTTGGTTTCTAGTAACAAGAAAGAGAAGGTGACTTTTTCCATGGACAGAGGAACTAAAACTTCCGCTGAGTTAGGAAAAATTCAAGAATATTTCTCATGCTGTTTTTTTTTTAATGATCCTTTAGTTGTGAGCCAGCACTCAACCTAGCTAAGACTGTTTTGTTATAGGTTGTCACCAAAGTACATTTTAATTTATATGCAAAGACAAGACAAGACTTGATGTTCAGTTTGATTCTACATACTACAGATGATAAAAAATAAATTCTCACGAACTACAGACATTTCTCTATGTACTGAAAAGATAAAATGAGAACAGAGTATTGCCTCAGACTGTGGAACAGTGTTTCTTACTTCAGAAGAGCTGATAATCCTGAATTAAACTAGCAGCTTAGTTGTGCTACTCTCTGTAGCATCATAAAGAAGTTTCTAGCTGTTAGATAAGACATTATTGTTCAACACCTTTAAAAACAATTCCGTACACTTTCTAATGCATTCTAATTTTTCTGAATGTTAATTGCTATAAAAGAACTTCTGAAGTACTGTTGAAATTAAGATGAAGATTAAGAGATCTAAAAAAAAAGGACCAAAAACATGCCAGGCTCCTCAATATCAAAATAAAACCATCCAGATGTTCATACTGCATTCATAGAAAACTGCAAGATTCTTCTGCAGGTCTATAAAGCAGTATTTGAGTATACATACCACATTTATGGTGTTTATGCTTTTCTCTGAGGCACTACAAAGTGGCTTTCTGCCCAACATTTTTATCTGTCAAGCACTGCCATGCTTGAATTAATGTTATCTTTATCCAAGTAGTATGGTGGTTACTTTGTCATTCTGATTTTATCTGAGTGTCCATTTTTGCCTTTAGGAGATTTTTTCTTTTTCTGTCTAAAAACTGAATTTCATTAAGGCAAAAATACTATGGAATAAACCACACTGATTTGCCAATAAGTATATTATAGTAAACAAAAGACATGGTTTTAAATTTATAAGTAGTTTGGCTTTCATGTCTTACTAAAGGGTTTGAATGGGGAAAAGAAACTCAAAATACGAGAAAGACTTTTTTTTTTTCCCCCCCAGGTATAAGATCTTCTTCATAGGACTGGGAAAAAAAAGGTGTAGAATTGCACTGAAAGCCTCAATAGAGAGGTAAACATAACAGCTGATGGTGTCCCAGTTGCCTGGGAAAAGCTTAAAAAGATATTTCTAGATTAAAGTGGAAATTTCAGATATTCTTGAATAATATCTGGTTTTCCCTCATTCAGAACTGCTGTTAAAATGAGTGGAAATATTGTATTTCTAGAGGTGAACAGGATATAGTGGACAGCACAACAACTGAAGGCAGAGTTGTTTACTCAAGAAACTGCAGCTACTGAGAACACTTTAAAACTGAGTCTTATGAGTTATGAAAAAAAATTTCTAATTCAAAATCAATAGAATAAATTTCCAAGATTAAAAGAAAGTGTATAGGGCTGGAAGAAAGTCTCATAATTAGGTGTTATAAAAAAATCTCAGTTAATCCATCTTCATGTAGAAACGTAGAAACACAACAAGCAAGCAGTAGGTGAAGAACTAGTTCCCGTAGCTACTGCGAGTGACTTTACTTTCAAGGTAGGCTGACTTCCCTAATTTTGCCTGCTTTTCATAAAGACAAAGTTAGAGCTTTCTTAATAAGGGAAATTTCTTCCCACTAAAGACTCTCTGAAATATTATGAAATATTCCATGGAAAAAAAAGATCTATAAAACCCCTCAAAACATGAAATAGAATTCTTTGAGCTCTTAGTTGTTTATCTGGAAGGTTTCTTTCAGTTTTACTTTACCATGCAAAAACAAGTAGGCATCAGGGAGACAAATGCTGAAGTGTTCAGCCATTCGCCACCGCTTCCACTCGCCCTCATGCTGAGTGAGAGATGAGTGTCTCAGTTCCATGTATTTCTTAGGGTTTAGGGTCAGGGTGGAGGTAGGTACTGAAGGATCCAAGGGGTTAGTACATGACTTGACCTCTAGCCCTTGCCTTCATACATCTTGTACAGAAATTGATTTCCAGAAAGCAAACATGAAATGATCATTTCAACTTTCCAGCTGGAAAACGTAAGTTCTCCAAAAGAGATGTTCTCTACTGGGAATAATTCCACCTGAAACATCTTACACAGCTAGAGCCTCCACTTCTTCCAGACTCAGTTTGTCTGTCCACATAAGAAGTAAAATATATTTAGCTTTAATAAGAAATTCTCAACAAATAAGTCAGCTCTGTGTTTCTCTGTCAGTCCAGCCTCTCCATATTGTAATGAAGTATTTTTCTTGTAGAAGGCAAAGTTCAGAAAGTTCTCTTAGTGCAACACATAAAAGGCGTCATGTAAAGTGAAAATATTATTTAAAAGTCAGTGAGGTCAGAACTCCATTAGGTGAAAAAAACTGAAATGAGATCTTTCAGGGAGACTGAATTTGAAGAAACTGTTTTGCCAAGCTGCAGCCAATTTCTATTTATTTTTATCCAGTAGATTCAATACACATAAACTGACTGAACTCAGAACTGAAGTGGACTTCTTTTTTCCTCTTTACAAACAGAATATCAGCTATTTGGAGGGGAAAAAAAAGCTAGGAAGGATAATATAGTGTTTATTTCTAGAGGCAGGAACTAATATCAACTAATTGTTGATTAAAACACAGGACCATTTATAAATAAGCCTGTTTCAAAGTGAAGGTCAGAGATAGCCTAAGCAAAAAATGAATAGCCCAGATTAAAATGTTAATGTTCTATCTAAAATGCACAAAACCAAATGCAATCTCATTTAGTGACATTTCCAGAATTACAGCAAAGATTGCTACATTAATCTGTTAGTTATGCATTTTCATTAATCTGAAACAGAAACAAATCTTTAGGGAATGGGGTTTGAAGATTCTGAACACTTGAATTTCTGCAATCTTGAGCAAGTTAGACTGGTTTTTTTAAAGAATATTTGTGACTCTTTTCCTTCAGGTAAACAAAGCAAGCCAGGAAGAACAGTCAAATATTGGTTATAGTTTCCTGGCATCACTGAAAACTAAGACTTTAATTATTGAGACCGAAACTGTGGAAATTACTTCTGGGAATTTAAAAGCCATATTATGACAGAATAAAACCATGAGCCATATGCCATATATTTATAATAACTAAGCTCATCTCAGATTTTGTGCTTCCAGTCAAGTTCAGGCAACTTCTGTTTTCTGAACATAAGGTGACAGTTATGGTTGCACAGCATGTAGTTTTGTCTGCAAGCGCCAAGACCTCCATCAATGACTGCGCCTGGACATTTTCTTTACGTTGTTTAAGCACATGCAATACTGTAGGCATGGAAGTAGAAATGAAAATGTTTTTGTGCTCCTAATATCCTTGACTGTGCGTTTGGTAGACTGTCTGGGTGTGGTTTAGATGTGTGCAATTTGTATAAATAGTGTCGACCATTAACGGCAAGGTGTGGTGTACATCTGCTTTCCAACTGGCTTAGCTCTTTTCAACCCAGCTTTGAAGCAGCCTCCTTTCTCTGGGACTGCAACTCAGTTCATACGAGTTACTAGGTTAGTTGGGGGCTTTACAATTCACTTCAGGTGTTCTACAGTAATTGGACAGTAAAAGGATCTTTTGTGATTTGTCTGGTTTGAGGAAGAAGCCCCTGAGAAACCAGGAGGTAAGGCTTAAAAGATACTTATGGCCTCAGACAGAAAATCTATCCAGTGTCAGTTTCTACAGCTGTGTACCAGAAGATTTGTAGGCTTTAATAAGGCTTTTTTTTTTTTTTTTTTTTTGAAACCTTGGATTCCTTCTAGCTGAATTCTCAAAACAAAGCCTGGGGAGCAAGACTGTGTAAAATGAAACATCAAGGATGGATGAGGAAGACTGCTGTAGGCAAAAGAAAAGTGATGCCGAACGCCTTCCACCAAAGAGTTGGATGAAGGTTCACCTCAAACGCCTGTCAAATTGCACCTTTCCTGTTCTCTAGCATGGCCTTTTTTGGTGGTCTTCTGGCACCTCTAATGTGTTGTTTATTTCTCAAGATTTTACCATGTCGCACAAACAGAATGTATGTGTTCCCCACCGTCATGGCCCTGCCCGTCCCTGCCCACCCCGCAGGCCTCCCCCCACCCCACCCACAGCCCAGCACCCCATTGCAGCCCCCTGGGGCTCTCACCTCCTCCCCCAGCAGCATCGCAGCCGGGCCGGTCTCCAGCCCCCCGCAGCCCTGCGGTGCCCGGCCACGGGCCCACCTGCAGGCCCACATCCCGGCCTGGCCTTGGCCCGTCCCCGTGCCCAGGGAGGTGCCCGATGCCCAGGGCTGGGGCTGCCCCGGTGTCCCCCCCGCCGCCGGCTGCCCCGCTCCTGGCTGGGGCGGCGGGACAGGCCCCGGCTGCCAGGCCCTGCCCTGAGAGACCCGTGGGGAGCTCCCGCTGCTCCGGGTGCCCCCTGGCCCCCAGCAGCCGCCCTGCTCTTGCTGCTCCCTGCCACCCATCTCCTCTTCCCCAGTGAAAGAGTGCGAAGTCATGCTTTGCAAGAAAAACAAACCGCTGCTACAGCTGCCCTGCAGTGGACTGTTGATGTTGTGCTGAGGCGCACGTGGGGAGACTGAATTCAGACTCAGACATGGAAGCCGAGCATGCAGCTCACATAAAGATATATCGGCTAAGCTGCATCGCTTAACCCCTGTCTTGCACTGGAACAGGCTCCTAATAGTCCAGTCATTTTTGTGGCTCCGTGTAGAGCCAAAGGGCGTTTCCATGGCTTTGCCTTTACATCCAGTACCTTTCACAGAGTCTTAAACAGTTTTGCCAGGCAGCTTCTGCTGGTTGGGGGGTTTGTCCACTGCTATGCCGTCTTTCAGGGTAGGTGCTGCAAGCTATTTCTGTATTCATCAGCATTAACCAATATATCATCTACTACTTATTTTATTTACTGTATTCAAGAGGCCCAAGATATCATTCTTTTCAAAGAAAACAAACAACCACCTCTTAAGTAAACCAGGGGAGGCCATGGCTTTCTATTACCCAAAGCAAATACACTTTGAAAAAAGACATGGTACAATAAAAAATACAGGAAATAAAAGATGCAGATTTCTAAACAAAGTAGCTTGACTGAACAAACCAACTTGACTAAACAGATGCATAATACATCAGCTAAAGTTTAGATAATAAATGAGAAGGGCAGGAAAAGTCTCTCAGCTTGCCTGTTCTCACTGTCCACTTCTATGCTAGTTTGAACATTTGTGAAAGCAAAAGGAAAATGTGAAATCTTCATTGTTCTGGAGACAATAGTGGTATTGATTTTTCATTAAGATGCATCCTTTCTCGATAAGGTCACACTCCCCTCCTTTTCTTGGTGTTTCAAGATTTCTTCCTTCCTCTTCCTGCTGGGTTTCTGATAATGATTAAGAGAAATTCTGAAGTCTTGACATTTATTTTTTTATTTTTCTCATATTTCTTGGAATTTTATTTTGTTTTATTCATTGAAACTGCTATCACCAGCTTTGCTAGTTGCACATAAGAGGGCTAAGTCACAAAATATTTATGTCTCAATAAACATAAAACAGAGCTTTTGCATTCAGCATTGAACAAGGGATTTTTTTTCAAAATAAATTTCTTTCTTTCTGGATAAAATACTTTCTTTCTAAATAAGTCTTTCATAACAACAAAAAAAAGCCTGAAGGCTGGTTTATCCTGCTTTATGTCCTGTGTTCTAGTCCTCCACCTAGAACCTTTTCAGAAATTAAGAATGATTTGTGGTCCTTACACGTATCCTACTCCACATTGCATGCAATTGCTGGGTCCCAAACAGAAGGAAAAAAAAAAAGAAAATGTGCTGCTGGTACCTTTCTATTGGATTTTTTTAATGAGTTGATTTCTTGGAGTTCTATGAGGGCCTGTCTTGCTTGAAAGTTTATCAGTGGCAGCAACATTAACTTGTGAGCAGGGTCGTGAGGAAATTCTGTTTCTTCCTGTTTTCATTTCTCTCAGTCTTCTCATCCATATTGCAGGAAGGAAACAAAGCTTGCTTTCCGAGTCCATTATCTTTCTAGTTTGCATAAAGTTAAGAGGCCACCTCATCTTCTCTTATTCCATCCCCAGCCTGCTGCAACAAGGACACAGTTTAGTCCAAAATACTGTTGATATTGAGTTTTATGCTGAATGAGACTCTTCGGAGTAACTAGCATCCCAACAGGTCCACTACTTTATTACTTATTACATTTAACATACAGCTACTGCTACTGTATGTGGGACTCATACAGCTTCTAGGAACCAATTCAGTGAGACCTCAACTTGAAGTAAGCCATTATTAATTGCAAATTAATTAAGTTATTTAAGGCCCTGCTGTTAAATACTAATGCCAGATTGAGCTGTCTGTTCTGGCACTTTCAAGAGAAAAAAAAAAAAAAGGTCTTGTAAAATGCAGAATTTTATAACAAATTAAAAGAGAGATCCTAAACAGAGAGTGAATTTTTAAACTGATATTTTTGGATTATAATTTAGTTGGAATGCAGTTTTATATTGGCTCTAGTTTAAAGCTTAATTCCAGTGAAAGTGTGTGCTGTTATAAAGCAGTACTGTTAGTGTTTATCTCAAGCAAACTTTTGGTATATTTGTCCAGAATTACTCATGGCTTTGGTTCACATGAAACTGTTCTTCAGCCTTGTACAGGGTCGCCCAGGTGCTCCTGTGTGTTAAGGGATTCCAGTAAAACTTTGAATTTACACAGATTTTATGGCTTTTAAAAGAACTTTTGTAAAACAATGTACTTAGATGCTTTTAGTGTTCTGAGTATTGCTATGAGTTTATTTAAAACCGAATTTGAAAAGGCTTTTCTGGAAAACTTTTGGGGGGAGGTTACAGCTAAGCAAGCTGCGGAAGGTGAACATTCTCTTAATTATTAGGAACTTCCATTGCAGAAGACCACCAGGCTCAGTAAGCCATAAGCATATTCAACAGGGCCTCATCTGAAATCTCTGTGAGTCTTCCATTAATCTGAAACCTCGTGGAGATTTAGTTAGTGACAGAATCAGATCCAAACCCACAGTTAGATTTCTATGGGAGACTAGACTTAGACATCTTTCCTTTGTTGTAAGCAAATATCCTGTGAGTCAGTCTCATCATTGTACTCAGTGCTGACAGTAAAGGAGGGAAATTAAATATGCCTATAATTAATTTATTCAACTGAAATTAATTGCATGCCCTTTAAAATATTTAGTAATTGATTTTTTAGTTTTGTTTTGAAAATATTTTTTCTTTCAGGGCAGGTTTTTTTCAGTGAATGGTTATATACTTCTAAATTGCTTTTATAACAGCCCTCCTTGTAAAAGGAACATGAGCAGATACCTCTTTGAGCAATTCAACCGAAACATAGGGTACTATCAATGGGGGAATAATTGCCACAGGGAAATCAGTGAAAGATTTGTCAGTAATTTTAGTGGGTCCAGGATTTCACTTTTGTAATTTTTTTGGCATCCAAATCTGTAAGTATAAAAATAAAAACTATTGATTTTTGTCAGAGAAAAATAAATGCCAGTGCTTTTCATGGAGGATATCTTTTAATTTCAGGAAATTAAAATCTATGCTTACATTTTTTGTAACAATATATGAACATACATCTGACTACCAGTTTTTCTGAACACATTATAAGGTGTTTGAGATACTAAATTAAAACTTTAGCAAAGCTAAGACAGGCAGAAACATATGTCTGATTTTAAAGATGATACCTCAAAGGAAAAAGGAAAACATGACCATTTTGATATAACAATCTCTATTGATACACAGGTGACACTTGGAAAATGTTAGTCTGGTTTTGTTTTTGTTAGTCTGGTTTTGTTTTTCTTTCAGTTTTAAGCAGGTGTTTCTATTTATTTTTCCTTCTACTGCAAATGGATAATGCTATATTTCACCCTTTCTGATTTCACTGGTATACTTGTAGGTCTCAGATGCACGCTCATTGTTGTACATTCTGGCAAATAAATGAACCAGATACTAACAAAGAATCTCAACATACTAAAAAAACCTTTTAAATTTGTGTGTTTTCATTTTCTTGTCAGTTGTTAATGTCACGATTCAGTTACTTTTTCAGTTGTCCGTTGATACAAGACATGTATTATTTAAAAAAAAAAAAGAAAGAAGGAAAACAAAACAATAAAAGGATTAAAGTGGAAACAGGCAGAAAAACAGAACTTTCAGGCTTCTTTGTTTTTCATGCCATTGAGATGCAATTCCACCCTACATTTGTCTGTTTCTGTTTGAGTCACCTTTAAGATCACTGTCTTCTTGTGGTGCAGCTTTGAAAAGCATCTCTTTAAGAAAAAAATCTACTGGTAGTCACACTAAATATTGACTGCATTTCATTTCCATTATTCTCTGTTACAAAGGACATTTGTATGAAAACCTGATTTCTTTTTTTCTGAAAAATTAATATGCTCTAGCTGCTTTCTCTCACCTGAAATAATAATCCTTCCTTTGTGACATCACTCTTCATTGTTGTGCTATGATTGATGCCACAATCTGCTATTCTGACTTCAGGTGGGAATAAACAGTGGGAACAGAAGGAATAACAGAGAACAAAAAGACTTTGTGTTTTCAGCATCTTAAAATATTGTCCATAAAAAATATGTAGAAATGAGATTTTGAGCTGAACCAGGATAACCTTAAGAAATTACAGGAAATCCTCACATGCATCTTTAATGTATATCTGTAGTGTAAATCTGTAAAGTAATTCCGTCACTGTTCAAGATGCCGCTAGGTCTTATCAATTTCATGAAATAATGCCCCAAATCTAATATTCCTTATGCTACTTCACCTGTTTAATATCTGTTACTTTAGGCATCCCATAGAAAATTCAGTGCAACGGAACACTTCTTGAGTGACTTGTGACCTCCAGCGTAATATACAGAAAACTAATACACAGATAATACTCACTGTCTCCTCACAATTAAATATTAAAAGCATCATCTTTTACTATTGTCAGGTTTGAGATCTTCCCTCTATACTGCTGTTAGATCAATAGGACATAAACAACAGTGACTCGTTCAGGCACATACAGTAGGGTAGTGTGAGGGAAGGGGTGAGAAGAAATCATTCAGTTGTAGAAAATGATCCAGTAAAATAAGATGGACTGGAATTGGACCTTCACTATCCTTGAGCATCATTTTATGAAGTTTGTTTCATGTGTTTCAGCTTAATTTGATTATTTAAAGGAGATAATTTTAAAACCTCTATGCTTAAATTATTAACGAGCATATATGTGTGTATTTATAACATTTCTTGATAATTTATGCATTTTATACTTAAAAATTCATAAATTATATAAAATATATGTAATATACATGAATTGTTTATATACAATTGTCTGAATGTATATATAAAACATCTTGACATACTGAGTTTTATTGTTTGTTCATATAATTTTCTTTAAATATGAACTTTCTTCATGGTATGCTAGAACAGTTCAATTATGTTTAGTCCCTTAAGAATGGGAATCTTTCCACTGAATAGTCTTTGGTTCTTCAAGAACAAGTATGATTTGAAAAATATTCTTATATCTAACTTTATAAATGCCCTAGAAACTTAATATAAGGGAAACTTGAATAGGTAAAATAATGTGGATTGTGAGAACAATAGGAGAAAACTGGAAATTCTGAAGGAAAAAATGATATGAGTTTATATTTCCCTCTAGAAAGGTTTGCTTAGACTCTACAGAAGGATTGATACATTTTGAAAAAGAAACAGAGAATAAAAATATGTGAGTATAACATACCTATGAAAGATAAAAATTTTTTGTTACCATGAATAGACATGTATCATAAAGTCTCCTTTCTAGATAACATAGTCCCCAAACTGTTAATGGTCAGCAAGCAATAAATGTATTAACAGGGGTGGGCACTCTTATTTATTTCGCACACACATACTTTTGCAGGAGGAATGTAGTTATCAAGAATCAGCAGGTGGAGCAGTAAAGATCAGAGACAATAAAAGATCAGAGATAATAAAGGGTCAAAGACAATAAAGCAAAGCAGAAGGTCTTCCTATAGCCATGTGATCATCAAACTGACGTGTTTTCACATGCAAACAGAAGTCTTACAGAATTACAGAGAATAATCATGGATACCTTATAAACTAAAAAAACCTGTCTCATTTGTTTCTTTTCTCCTCTGTCAACTGTCCCATAAGGGGAAAAAAAAATAATCTCGGTTATTAGGAAGGAAATACTAAAGGAACAGGAGCATTGCAGATATTCACATCTCACTGAGACTCTGAATTACCTTGCCAGCAGTAAACACTGTGTGTCTCCTTCAAGTATGGTAAGATGGAAGGAGATTGCATTAAAGGAAAAAAATCAAGTAATTATTTAAAATAGTCACATAATAAAAACCAAGCATGCAGTAGGTTTTCTCAAGCTGCTTTGTTCCCCTAGGGAAAACAACAACAAAAAAAAAGAGGCTTACTTTAAACTTCTACCTTTCTTACTGATCTGTATGGTTTGTTTTTAAACAAGGAACAAGTTGGGACTAAAATTAAGCTGTATTAAAAATTAAGTTCACGTGTGTCTGCAGAAGTAGGTATTGTCACTTTTCAATGTTGTTTAAGAATACAGGACATAGTCATGGAACAAATTCAAGTGTTTACTGCTGTGTTTAGTTGATAGTGTATGGATGCCTTTTACTAACACATCACCAGTGATGGTGAAAATTTACTCTGTAATCTTCTATGGAGAACTAAAATAATAAAATAATAATTTTCAAATACCTTTCTATGAAACTAGGGAAAAGAAAAATCTGAATTTCTTGGAAATTATTATTCTCTGTTCTGCAAGCTATGTCTGCAAAAAAATAAAATCCTTTGTACCTGATCGCATTTTAACAAGGAGGATCTTAGTTACCCTGTTGTACTCACAGACATCTTGATATTTTAGTTTTGTTGTAGGAACAAAAATAATTAAAATACTTCATCACCTTTAAACTAAGCTGGAAACAAATCATATTTCATCGTGCATCAATAAAAAGCTCTTTGTTGTTTTATTCCAGCAGCCCAAGGCCTCTTTTGCTGTTCACTGCATCTCTGAACTACTGAGACAGCTCAGCATGTCTGTAGTACTACAGAGCAGTAATAAAGGTGGAAAGTGGTGGCACTAGCACTAATTGAAAACGAAGCGGATAATGCCAGCTGAACCGCCCGAGGGGGACTTCTGGAAATAGAACCACGGAAGTGAAGAAAAGGCCAAACCAATTTTGGCCAAATGGTTAGGCTTGTTTCAAACAGGTCACTACTATATCGTAAGCTAGTTAGGTGTGACATGAGACAGAACCGAGTTTATGCTTACAGCGGGAGCTGTCTGTTTAAAGTGTGAGTGCGTGACACAGTGTTCTCTATATACTGACATACAGGCTAAATGTCTGATAGTGACTGCCACCTCACTTTCTCCACTGCCCAGAAAGTCAAACCACTGCATATCGAGAATTCATAACCTCTGACGAAAAAACCAACAAATGTGAGTCCCTGTTTGGTAAGAATTTATAGTTACCGTTTACTTGAATTTATTAGGAAATTGTCATATGTGTATATTATAACTCAGACTTCTGGCCTGAAGTGGAGCAGATAAGTCAGTTTTTGAGAGAATAACACAGAATGCAGTTGCTATTCCCACTCTGTATGCAAAGAGGGACTTTTGCAGTGAGAAAGACATTACTAAAACAGTGGATCAGTACAGCTTTTTTCCTCTTGCTCTTTTGGGGGAATATACAGCTGAAATTCCAGTCCTTTGAACCTCTCTCTGCTTTATAGCAAAGGAAATTAAACCTTCTGTTATCATGGTAGAAAACTATGGATGTGGAGACCCCAGAAAAATATTCTTTAACTCAAAATAGGTGTTGAGAGGAGAGGAAATTGTTATTTTATTTTGTAAGGAATTTAACCTGTCTTTTTCATGTAATCACTTCCTAAATAAAGTACTGTCTGTTACTCTTTTTTTTTCTGTTTTTTCTTTCTATGGTGTTGGAGACACCATAACATGCTGGTTAAACAACCACTCCCTCCACCTGTGACCTCCCTGAAAAAAATAATCTTAAACGGAAACACGCTGATTTCAAATTTTATTTGAAACACTGGCTCCATCCTAAGAGAGCATTTATTCCTATTTACAATTTATCCTTTGGTGCTGACCTGATACTACATGAGAGTCAACCTTCAAGAAACATTCAACATTCAAATTCCAGGATTCCTCCTTAATTACCTCCTGTGCAACGCCATCACCTGGTAACCTCGTAAGAATTAATCCAATATATAAGACCAACGCAAACCACAAAATACTACCCTCTGTGTAAACACTGCGGTGTCCAAAGAATGCTAGGTCAGCAACGTGGTACCACTGTTTTCTATAGGATTGCTGAGAAAACTTTTTTCTGTAGTCTAACTAACTGGTGACCAGGTCACAGGAAGACGTGCGCAGCCACAGTGTGTGCAGAAAGCGTGAATGATGGGTCAGAGAAGAATCTACCCAGGTAACTCCTGGCTCAGGTCTAATTCCTTGGGACTTTGGGCAGTCTCATGTATAATGGTCTCACCGATCAGCTGTTACATTTTCTTTTATTCATATTGGAGCAAGAAACTCAAATGAAGCCTGAATTGCAGAGTGGTAAAATATATACTAGTTACTGTAGAGAACTGGAATGATAGAGTTTCCTGATTTCCTGGGTACAGTTCTATTAGTCAGTTTTTACAATGCATATAAATAACGCACCCAGAAGACCATTGTGGACTTCAGCCTTTTTTATACCACGCAGTAATCAGCTTTTTAAAAAAACTTAGTACTTTAACTAATACATTAGATCTTCTCTGAAGAAGTCATACAAATATATCCTTCAAATGATCAAAGTGGTGATAATACTTTATCTAAAATGCAAATGATTCACCCATTATAAAAAGCGTCTTTTTTTCAATATGTTCTCCCTCCTGCTGTCCCATTTCATAGGCTAGTGTTTGCTTCCATTTACCAGATGTTCAATCCAGTTGTATGATGGGTTTAGTCTGAATTTTCTCCATGAAGTAATGGTGGAACCTTCTGCTATTTGAAATTTTTGTGTGACACTGACTGTCCCATTGATTCTTTAATGTGGATTCAGAACCTTGACAGATTCAGTCATCTTCTGTAGGGGTGTAAATGGCTTAAAGGATTGGCAGTGCTTGGTATGGGAGGGAACCTTATGTGCCTGGCAGAAAGAAACTCATTTTTGGAACTCAAAAATTGTGTTTATTACTGGTGTTTAGTTGTTGCCCTTCAGAAAATAGTTGTTGCTCACTCCAAATTTTGGCTTGTATGTGCTCATTCAAAAAGAAATCCCTTTTCATACCATATTTTCTCCTTGGTCCTTTTATTAGTATTACTTGGGACTGAGTGAGAACGAAGAACAATTTATAGTGCTACTGTTAAATCAGAGTTAATGTATTAATTATGTGTGTGTCTAAGCTACTGGGAATCACAAACTGCTCCTTAAGTACTGAGGAATTAAGTACCCCCTTTATGGGTGTAACTGAGCATGATTACCCCTGTTATTTAGATCCTGCCTGATAATCAATTTTGATCTTATTGCAACTTCACTGAAGTCCCTGGGGTTTTTTCAGTCACACTTATGACACTAAGTTTACCTTCCATTACACGGGAGTTTCACTGAAGAGGAACAAAGCAAGGCTGTATTCTGTTTTCCAGCAGACTTAGAGAAACCTTACTGATAAAGAAAGGATAATAAAATCATTTGAGCACGAAGCATTTGTTCAGGGCTCTTTTTATTAATGAATGTAAATAATAACAATTTTAATACAAAATATTTAATTTACATAGAAGAAATAAGATGGACAGGCTACTAAGTTAGCTAATTTAATGATTACACAATAAGGGACAGACAAAAGTTACTTGAAAACAGCAATCTAATTTTATTTCATTGATTGTTTCTGTTTTATAGACTTCAAGTCGTAGGCATGTCATAGTTTTCATTTTTGCAGATACAGCTTGAGATAAAAAGAAGAGGAAAAAACAGACAAAACAGGAAATGTAACGCTTGAGCCTAGCCAACCGGTTTGATATATGCAGCTCTCGAGGACCTACAGCAATGCTGTTAGGTAATATTGTAATGTCAATCAGGGTTGCAAACAACATATTGGAACCTTTAGAACCTTTTAGTTTTGCCAAGTTTTTTCAGGCTTTTTGCAAAATGATTTGTTGCATTTTGTTGAAACTCACTGGACTATATTCCTGTCTACATCACCTAAAAAACCTTCTGTTGTTACAGCAGTTTATATATTTTGTTCTTGTGACAATAATCTTTTTTTCTTTTCTCTTTTCTGTAATGTGTAATCTACTTAAAATGTAAGTAATACCCTGACCTACTCAGCCCATTTGCTAGTTGGCTGTGACTTCAACCACCCAGTAGATCTTGGTATTAAAAACAGGAAAACACGACCATTTCCAATAATTTTTCACTATCATCATCACTGGTTTAGACAACTATGTTGGACTAAGTTATCTAGTAATGTCATCAGAAAAGATAAACTGGAACCAAAAACTTGTTTCAGGTACGTCTAGGCACATTTACTACATTCACTAATGAAGATTAATTACTTTATTAAAGATTAGCCAAAAAGTGGATACTATCAAATTTTGCTACTTACTCAAGGTCTGTGAATGAACTCTCTTTTATCCATATTCCTTCTTCTATTTCCTTTTATCCTCTCTCATCACTTCTTTTGCCTCCCGTTTCGATGTCTTTTTCCTTTTCTTTTGCTCTTCCCATTTAGATGTTTCTGCCTGTATATCTCTCCGTCTTTCACCCCCCAAATTAATTATGTTTTTTAAAGTCTCTAAAAAGATTTTTTTTTAGACCTAAGTTTGGCGTAATTCATACCAACCATGTCTTCTCTTCCTCTTCTTGAGAACAATTCTTTTTATCTCTCTGTCTTGTCTCTTCAGATCCTAAACCTTTTGGAATAAGGCCCATTAAGAGATTACACAGTGGCGCATCGATCCCAGCTGGAGCCTTTAGGCACTAAAGAAATACAAATCATTACCAAGCATTGCCATATGCCTGACCTCCAGCAGCTGGGAGCTCTGTAACAGGAGTGTGATGTTCCTCCGCTCCCGCTTGCCACCGCTCCGGTCCTGCAGGCCACTCTGCAGTAGGACACGACGTTTCTGGACTCCCCTCCTCCTCCTCCTCCTCCTACGCCCGCAGTAGGTGTCAGGCGGTTTCCACAAGCTCTGAAGCCCAGCTGGGGAAGGACTGCAGGCTTACACATCCAGCGGGTCTGCAGGTTTCCCAAGCACAGTTCGTCTGTACGCGATTGTTAAATGCAACTAGGAAAGTGATTTTTCTTTGTCAGTATTATCAGTCTGTGAGACATTGACTGTCACCCTGTCTAATTTTGAAATGAAATGTAGCGTAGACAAGGTTATTTTTTTGGCTCTTTAGCAGGTAGTTGTTGAATCTTTAATTACTGTTAAAGTATATAATACACGTAACCTTGACTCCTGCCTTCAAAATGCTAAAGCTATGTTTAATCTTCTATTTCTTACGTTTCAGGAGTCTTAACCTGAGAAACATTTTAGCACATCATGTGAAGTTAATTATTTGAGTGCTATCACTTTAACCCCTTCACATGAATGACCTGAAAATAAAGGTCAACTCATTAAACTACAGATAATTAATTAAAAGAACTGAAGCAATGTTTTTCATCTGAAGACCTAAACAGTAAGTATTCTGTAATGGCAGCAGCAGAAATTGTCATATTTGGAGCCTTTGTGGACTATAGCATTTGTCTCCAGATGTGAAAGTACTAGAATAAAAATCAATACTATGTTTAAAAAAAATACATCTTTCCAAATGCATGTTTAGTTTTCTCTGATATAGACATTAAGTGTTTAACATGTGTATCTAATATGTTTGAGGCATATCCCAATACAAGCACAAAAAGAAAATAAATGCATGAGAGAAAATGGTGGTATAAAAAGGTACATATTTCTGTGGAGATTTTAGGTACAATGTTGCTAATAAAACTATGTAAATTACACCTCTCATATTTATCTACGGTAGCAATAAAACCAGATCATTACTTATAAATGAAAGTGTAACCCGTGATAATGAACAAGCAAATTACATATTCATGAAGTATAATTTAACCTGATTAATATTATTTGACAGGCACAGCTTTTGAAAAATATCCTAGATCTAGACTACAACTCTACACAGCTCTAGAAGTAAAGGCTCAGCTTAGATTTTGCACTTTCTTTCATGAATTTTGTTGCCAGTCATTTATAAATGCAGTTTATACAGTAAAAATTGTTTTTTATTGAAGAAAAAATAAAAGAAGGAAAAAAAGCAGAAATAAGACCCTGAAATGAATATACAGGTCTATATTTTATTGGATACTGGATGCCACCAGGTAGATTGTTCTTTTCCCAGAAACCCGTCAGATTTCACTAGGGACCTATTCTTAGCAACAGAGACCTTGAGGTTTGAACTCAGGTATTAAAAATCAGTAATCTTTTATAGAAATGTTGCCCAAGAATCTTCAAAACCTCACCGGCTTACCTGGCAAATAAATGTTGCTCTTTCCCCAAAAGTTTTAAACTTTATCCACAAAATCATGCTTCCCTTTTTCCACAGTTATCTGTCGCTTATTATTTGTCCTTACAAAGAGAGACTGACTTTCCTCATTTTAACTTGGGAGGTTTAAGGTATGTAATATGATGTTATATATTAAAATGAAATGCAACTTAGAAAAACAAATCTTAAGGAAAATTCAAAAGAGATAATTAGAAGCCTTAGTAACTAAGGTCTTACCAAATGTTTATTATACAAATCCAGTGTATTTTTGGGGGAGTCTGAGAGGTTTTTATTTTTAGCTCCATGTTATTTGGAGACACTTAAAGTAAGTGCCAGTTTACCTAAGTTTAGAAATCTGAAAGTGGTGTGCCTAGCTAAAGCTAGTTCTAGGCTCCCTTTGGAAAGAGTAGGATGTAGGTCTCACCATGGAGTCATTCCCTCCATCCTTTCAGGACTATGTGTCCTTGAGACAGGATAAGACAACCTAACAACGCTGAGACACTGAAAAAGGGGTGGCTGGGGCACCCTCATCCACTTCATTCATTTTCTTCATTCAGCTTGTGCTATCATTCCCACCCATCAAATCTTCCTGCGAGCTATTGCAATGAACTAATCCAGCAGAAAACCTGTCTGAAAAAAATTAACAGACAATTTTGTTCTGGATTTATTTGCAATTATTTTGGAACCTCTGCATTACATGGTTATTGAGATGACTGATATATATATGTGTATATATCTCCACATATCCGTGTACTTACATATGATTAGTAAGAAGTTACTCAATAAGCAAGAGTGAAAGGGAAACAATGACTCTGTATCTTTTCCCAGCAAATGCCTGAGAAGGTTAACGGCAAGAAAGAAATACCTAAAGAATTCAGATAAGCAAAGTAGTTTGAGTAGTTTTCTAAAATTATCTTTAAAAAATGATACGGAGAGGTGGAAAATCTCTATAGATTGTTATTGGGTAAAATAAGTTGGTTAGATAGTCATGCATCATTCTTTTTAATGTCCTTTTTTTTTCCCTAATTTTTAAAATGTTAAAATATGGAATATCTATATTCTTGTCACTGTAGACAAAGTGCTGAAGGCAAAACCCAAGATGAGTTCACTGTCATGTGCATCATCAGGACAATTATGACATAAGTTGTTGTTGCTGTTATGATTATATGCATTCAGTATTATATTTTCATATATCACTAATATATTAATTGTGCTATAGTATAATATTACTATTATATTATATATATTTGTATATTTCTATATATTGTTATTTTATATATAATAAAATTATGTTATACTATTATGTGGTACAGACTAAACTTGGGAGGACTGCAGAATTCCAGCCCAAGATTAATAAAGCACAAGACTGGAGAGAAAGCCTGGATAAAGGAAGACAGGTGACTGAGACAAACCTCATTGTGACTAGGAAGCTGAAGAATATCGACCCAACACAATCACATGAACTTTGTTATTAAAACTTTCCCATATTGTCATGTTAAATATTTTAAGCTTTTTGCACTTGTATTTCCCTTCATGAATTCTCTGTTCTTTTTCAGTTGTGCAACAGTTACATTAAAAGGCCTAATAATAAAGAGATTTCTTTTTATATAAATATAGATATTGTGACATAATTTTTTTCTGCAGGGAATAGCAACTTTCCGTTAGATCAAACACATGAAAGCACTGACAGAAAACCACTCTCTGTTGTAAATATGGTCCTGTTTCCTGTTTTAGCATTAACAAGCTCCATTGCAGACTTTGGGGGTTGATATTTTGTCTCATATTTTGGGAATCCTGCTCATATATGTCAATTTTAGGTTTCTGTAAGACTATGGTGGCAATTTATGAGATAAGAGTGAGCAAAAATAGAAATTTTGCCTGTACTTTGACTGCTTATATGTGTGTGACAGAAGTAGAAATATATGGGAAAATGTCAGAAACTCTTCCTTCCACAAAGTGAATCTTGACTAAAGATAAAATTGAAAACAAAAGATCTGCGAAAGAGATCAAAGTGAAAGAGAACCCAAAAAGTACAGACAAACCAATCTAATATTAGATGTTACCACAAAGAATTGCCTTGCGTGACGGAGTAAAACCGAGAGAGGCGCATCATTGTCACAGCAATGGTCCCTTCAAAGATATTAAAAAAAGCTGGAAATGCTCTCTAGTATCTCTGGCACAAGATGTCGAGGAAAGAAATGAAGGGATATCCTTCCTCCTTTTGCAGATAAGAAGAGGCTCTGTTACTATATAATTTGGAGGTTTTTGCTAATTTTGTAATGCATTATACACGTGGAATCACTGTGAAGTTAAAGGTGAAGGTAACAGTTAAAAGTAAAAAGGGGAACTAATGTATCTTTCACAAACATCTGAGGTGCCTCTGGATGTCTGTTAAGAAACCACCAACTAAAAGCTTTCCTTGAGCTCATCTTGCCCCACAGCTATAGGACTTTGTAGTAAAAGAAAAAAACAAACCCCAAACCCAACAAACCAAAAAACCCACCCACCCACGCAACCAGCCAACCAAGGCCACTTCAGAAAGACATCACGACTAGCACCGTGAGATGCACAAGAGCATCATGTCTGTATCTAGAAAGAAGCCCTACCTCCTTCACCAGCTGTCACCTAGGCTTTCTCCAGCGGGTCCTAGCTCCAAAAGCTTGGGCTCCAGAATTCTCAGGGCCAGCCTTCCTCCTCAATGTCTACCTGACTGCTGGGCCGTTCTTTTATATTCTCCTTCCTTGTGCCCTTTGGACTATGATTCTTGCTTTGATCCATCTAAGAGTAGTGTGGATGGCTTCTCTGGGACGTACCACTGGTTCTGTTATAGCCATTCCTCTTTCATTACACGCTCCCTGCAGAAACCTTTGCAGGTTTTAGCTCCATCTAGATCCCTCTCTTGCTCAAGCAGTAAGTACACATTCTGAAAATCTAAGGCTGCTAAGCTTTACCCCGTCCTACATATTGTACATCATGTTATACCCATATTTCCTGAAACCCATTTTCAGTGAATTATCAGCTTTTTTATGAAGCCCACTCATGAACTATTTGGATAAACTGATAACACAGCACAGGGATTAGACCCATTCCGTGGTCCCTTCCCCAAACCTAGCTTTCTTAACTCCCTCTCTCCATCACTGCTATGATCAGTTTTAGAAGTATAAATGTAGTTTTGAAAACTTAACTGTGTTTGTTTAATATATCTATAGTTCAAATGCCCAGAAGGGCAAAAGGACCTAAAAAGCAGGTATTGTGGAATAGAAACTAGCCTTAAACAGAGAGTCAAAAACGCTTGAGAGATTTTTCAAAACATACAGCACATTTCTTAGGTGTTTCATAACCTCTCAGAAATAGCTTGGTCTCTCTCAACATACATGCATAAAATATAATTTTCAAAATGAAAGTTCAAATTTATTTTATTTTTATAAATAATTATCTTTACATAATTTGTCAAAGCAACGGAACGACAGCTACAAAATTAATTTTTCTTGCCACCAGCTGGCCTGTCATTAGTGTGTGTACATCATCAAACCAACATGGCTCTTAAGATGTATTAACACAGTATATCATCAAAATCATATTGCTTAGAAGATGTATTTCTCAACTATAAGGCCAACTGGCAATAAAGAATATATTCAGATATTTATTTTTTTCTGGATGTTTCAGTTATCTGAGGTATTTAAATATGCAGTTGTAGCCGAGAATGCTGCTAGATCTCCACAAAAGTGCACTAATGTGTTTCAATATATGACTATTAATTTTTCAATGTATTTTTGCCATTATTAATCTTTTTTTTTCCCTTTCTGCACTTCAAGAGTGTTTAGAGACATGTTGAATCAATTGGATCTTATTGTTTCTCATATATGATAAATGTGATTTGGAGTTAACAGTGTCAAATATTAACTATGTTCCCAGTGCAAACCTTTCTTCAGCCAACTATTCATGAAGTTTCACATTGTACTACATTATTGCAAGACATTACTTTTAGTAATAGTGACATCTGTCAAAGTGAATAAACCACAAAATGTATTATTGATTAGGGTTTAGTGAATAATTTGCAACAATGGATTTATTCAACAAATTTAGCCTATTGTCTGCATGTGGAATAGCTTCCAACAAAGAAATAAACAAGCAAACCAGAATATCCTTGAATATATTTAGAAACATTCAAATGATCTATTTTCAGGCTTTGCTTTTTATTTTGTTTACTTTGTATGCTTCTCTGCTGCTTGCATGTTCATGCACCATTTGTTACGAGCATCTAAAACACTAACTTACCGGTTATTTATTTCTAAAGTGTCAGCTGTATCACTTTTTTTTTTCCCTTAGATGAATGCAGAAAGAATTTTCTAGGACTGGTAAAGCTTTTGCAACTATTTGTCTAAAACCCTGGCTTTGCAAATATTCACTTGCATCTTTGAAATTTACTTTCTGCTAATGCTCTTGCAGGTAAAACTCAATCCTTCAAACATTCCTGCAGAAAGATCACCACAGGGTTGCACGTATTGTCAAAGCAAATTCAATCAAATGTTGGTTGAAAACCTTGCACTGTATTTGCTCAGGTGTGTTAAAAGAACAGCTCATTCAAGCTGTTCCCAAGGCATCCCCTAAGAAAACCTAAGATTTGAGAAGTGGTTTTATATTTGAAGATTGTATATTGTAAATTTGTATATTCGTGATTTAACACAACGTTTTATAAACATATGCTTCAAGGTTACCTTTTTTAGAGCCAAACCATGTCATAGATCTCTGGTGTTATCTTTTGAAAATTTTAATATTTGCTTGATAGACCTAAGAATAATTTAATGACAGACAAAGCATTATCTGGAATATTCTGAAGCTCTTTTTTTTAGTGGAAATGAAAGAATGTCTGACCTTTTAATATTTGTTGTCTAGTTTGCTAATTGCCCGTCCATTCTTCTTAGTGGTGTTTTATTGCTACACTGCACTTCCGCGTGTCTCATTCTTTGCCTCAGGCACTGTGTATAAAATCTCAGCCCCCCTAAAACAATGATGAGCCCACAGTGAAACTACAGTTAACTTATGCCAAACACCTCATCCTGCACAGTCACCGAGTGACTTTAAGATGAGCATTAGTGTAGCGAAATTAGGTAGGAACCAGTAGTCTAGCAAACTCCACTGCTTTTCACAAAGTGGAAGCTTTAACTTACATGTACCATAATTTTAATTCGTAAGTACCTGTCGTGGTTTAACCCCAGCCAGCAACACAGCACCACGCAGCCGCTCACTCGCTCCCCCCCCACCCAGTGGGA
>JAVKLA010000047.1:7668478-7707266 GCA_034782735.1 Sagittarius serpentarius
TCATACTGAACTGAAAACACAGCGCTGTACCAGCTACTGGGAAGACAATTAACTCTGTCCCAGCCGAAACCAGGACAGTACTATAGCCCATTTAACATTTAATGATGAGAGGAAAGGCAGAAACCTTACCATACAGTTAAGATTGCATCATAACTTCTAATTCAAGTCACATATGCTGTGCTAATTCTCTTCAAAATTGGTAGGAAAACTAAAAGTCCTCCCTTAGTACAAAGCAGTCTTTCTTTTATTGTTCCACTTGTCTAAAATGTGAAATATTCTGAATTAGATACAGACAATACACAAAAATAAATACAGAAATGGAAATATGTATTGTTTTTATGTTCCCAGAGTTTAAAAATTGTGTTGTCAAGCAAAATATTTAGTGAAATTAAAGTAAGAGGGTTCATGGAACACTTGCATCTCTCCAAAGTAGCATGGCTTAAATGTTCACTTGTATCAATGATTTTGAGGAGTGGTTATCCCACTGATAAGGACATTTTACCGTTTTTCATTTTTTTGAACAGAGAAAAAAACGTTATCAAGAGAAAATAGCATCAATTTGTTTTATTAAATTATGTTTTTAAAAAAGTGAAAACTTAAAAGTAGCATTTCTTTTTAACTTTTTAGGATAACTTTGCAAGATGCAAATATTCTCCTGTGATAATGTGTATCTGCAGTAGGTGCTATAGAAATTGTTAGGGATTCCTGCTTGAGCTACTTTGTGCCACAGCCTTAACATTATTTAAATGTTGATTTTCTTGAATGTTAATAGTGAGGAGAGATATCTGACAATGTTGCTATTTTTGGCTTCTTAAGCATGTGAATGTAGTTAGTATTGAAGCAGTAAACACATTGTTTATCAAAAATCTGAAAGATTCAGAGGACATGCTAACAAAGGCTGAACAGTGAACTATCATGACAGGAAAATTCTCAAGAATTTCATAAACGGCAGGAACTTAAAGAGTTGGATAAATATTTATAAAGTACAAAGTTGAAAACTGCAGTCACTGGAATTCAGCAGAAATTTCCTGTCACTGTTTTTCATGATAAGCCTTTATATATTCAGAGTGCTTCTCACACCTGAGATCTAAACAATAAAAGATCTTTTCTTCTCTCTACAAAGGGTTTTTTCTCACCACTTTACAGGAAGAACTAGAAGTTAAAATATTTCAGAATATCAATTTTACCTTCAATATCTATCAACTTCTATAGCTATAATCCTTTGTAATGTACGTGTTTCTATTATTACATGGCAAAAATATTTTCATGTCCGAAGTGACATATAGAAAACATTAGAAGGGACTCACAATTTATTTAAAGTGAAAACCATGTTTGAAAATAATTCTGAGAAGAAATGTAGTGATTCTGAATGTAATATTGTGGATCTACATGTACGAGTCTCAGTGATTTCCAGATTAAACCTTAACCTACAAGAAAATGGACTTTTTCTATTCCAAAAAATACTGTCTGGGAACTGAATCCAGACTGAGGCTCTTCCTTCTAATACTTAGCGATCGATGTAAGTATTCTGTCACAATATTGTGCATTAAAGAAATTGGGGGTTGGGACTTTCTGTGCGTTTCTGTGACCATTAAGTTGTGATCTCTAGTCAAAAGATACTGTACGTGGTACAAAAAAAATAGTATAGGAAACGAGGTATTTTTATTTCGGCTACATTTATTCTGTGGGAGTAAAGCTGATAAAAGAGGTAAAAACTCCCCCCTCCAATCTGAGTTGATACCAGGAACAGGATGTTTAACAGCTGGTTAATATTCAAACATCACTTTCTTCAAGCTCAAGACTGGAGTATCCCGATGTGCAGGAAGTCAGCCAAAAGTGCCAGGAGGCCTGTGTGGATGAACAAGATGCTCCTAGCAAAACTCAAAGACCAAAAGGACACCTGCAGAAGGTGGAACAATTAACAGAAGGGACAGGTAACTTGGGAGTAATACAGAGACACCGTCTGAGCATCCAGGGAGGAAGTTAGAAAAGATAAAGCAGAACTTAAATTGGGTTTGGCAAGGGATGTCAAAGGCAAAAAGAAGGGCTTCTATAAAAACAAAGGTGACAAGAGGAAGACAAGGGAAAATGTGGCCTGCTGCTGAATGGAGTAGAAGCCCTGATGGCACAAGACACGGAAAAGGCTGAGGTCCTGAATGTCTTCTTTGCCTCAGACTTCACTAGCAAGATCTGCCTTCAGGAATCGCAGGCCGCGGAGACCAGGGGGAAAGTCTGGAGCAAGGAGAAGTTAACCCTTGGTGGGAGAGGACCAGGTTAAAGAACGCTTTAAAAACTGGGCATACGTAAGTCCATGGGTCCCAGTGGGATACACCCACAAGTGCTAAGGGAGCTGGCTGTTGTCCTTGTGAGGCCACTCTCGGTTATCTTTGAACAGTCATGATGACTGGGAGAGGCTCCTGGGCATTGGAAGAGAGCAAATGCCACTGCTATCTTCAGGACGGGCAAGAAGGGGGACCCATGGAACTGCAGGCCAGTCAACCTGTTGACTTCAGTCCCTGGGAAGGTGATGGAGCAGCCAATCCTGGAAACCATTTCCAGGCACATGAAGGACAAGAAGGTCATAAGGAGTAGTTAGCATGGCTTCTTCAAGGGCAAGTCATGCTTGACCAACCTGATAACCTTCTACAATGAAATGACTGTCCTGGTAGATGAAGGAAGAGCAGTGAATATTGTCTACCTGGACTTCAATAATGCTTTCAATACTGTCTCCCATAAGATCCTCATAGAGCAGTTGATAAGGTCCAGAGAAGGGTCACTTAGAAAGTTAAGGGACTGGAGCATCTCTCCGATGAGGAAAGGCTGGGAGAACTGGGACTCCAGAGAAGGGAAGGCTCAGGCTGGGAATCTCATCAATGTGTACAAATATCTGACAGGAGAGTATAGCGATAATGAAGCCACGCTCTTTTTAGTGGTGCCCAATGACAGGACAAGAGGCAATGGGCCCAAACTGAAACACAGGTGGTTCCTTCTGAACATCAGGAAACACTTTTTCACTGTGAGGGTGACAAGCGCTGGCACAGGTTGCCCTGGGAGTCTGTGGAATCTCCCTCCTTGGATATATTCAAAAGCTGTCTGCACATGGACTTGCACAAGAGTCTCTGGGTAGCCCTGCTTGAGTCGCTGGGGTAGACCAGATGACCTCCACGGGTCCCTTCCAGCTTCAACCATTCTGTGATTCTGTGACACCTCAGAATGTCTAGACACTTTGTAGAGCACACCTGTAGTACATATCTGTTCATAACTTTTCTGTGCAGAACATATTGCTATTAAAGCACATTCATGGTCTAAGGTACCAATTAAGTCCTTGGTGCTGCTGAAGATGGCCCATGCCTTGATAACTGACAATCAACAAGAAAATAAAAAATACAGAGACAAGATCCCTTAAAGAGATCCAATGGTCCTGAAAGAATTATTAAACTATTGCTTAAATATTTCTGTTCATTCTGGCTTAGTGTTTTGAATTTTATAGGAGAAAAATCTGTATGATACTATTTCAGCATGGTGTAAAATACTAGCTGCTAGTTCTTCATTTGTAATAGAAATCTGCATAGTATAGCAAAGAGGAGGAGAAGACAAAATTGTCTTTCAGAAATCTTCATGATGTCTTTATAATATTAGGGCCATTACAGCCTCTGGCGAAGTTTAACACAGCCTCAAGGATGCTCTAAAATCTGCTGGTTTGTAAACGCCTCCAGGGGCCCTTATGCTAAAGTGCAGAACAGCCAAGCTACGCCTTTGGCACTTGAGGTGCTGGAAAGAAGATGAGAGGGGTAAGATGAAACCAAAGATCAAACAGGTAATACAAGCATCAAATAAGAAATTCTTAATCTGTATCAGAAGGGGGAGTACTGAAAGAAAGTTAGCAGGTCTGCCAGAGAACTAGTGGGAGAAAGGCAGCGATTAAGGAAGAACACAATATCAATAAGAAGCTAAATTTGTTTGTTAGTCCTTACCAGATACTATTTTTAAGGAGTTGTTTACTCTGGACTTCTTTTCTAACAACAAAGAAGGAAGTCTATCAAAGAGTTAAAATAAAAGGTGTTGAAAAATGTTGATAAATGTATCATCAAACCTTGGTAATGTTTTGGTTTTGTTTGTTTTCATTTAGTTTCTGCATAAGCTGGGGGAAGAGGTTGTTCAGCTGCTAAAAATATTCAATTACCTATTAAAATCAGCTAATACCCTAAAGGAGTGAAGTAAGTGCTGTAACTCTGTCTTAAAATGTTAAAGCTGATCCAGGCAGCTACAGATCATTAAACCCTACTTATACACCTGGTGAAATTGTCTGAAATTATCGCTGTTAAAAGCCATATTATAAGAAAATGTGGAAAGTCATTATACTGATATCTGTTGATCTCTCTTTCACAAGAGGAAAATCGTGCTTCAATAACCTGGTACTATTCTTTGAATGAGAGTAAGCTGCTTTTCTAGGATTGACCCTGTTTAATAACGTTACTCTGTTGCTTAGAATTTGCATAGTCTGACAGTCATCTTTTCATAAAAAGAAAAATAAGATAAAATAAAATAAAAATTAAGAGACCTGAAGGAAAATGAAAGAGGAGGAGGGCAAGTGGAATTACTGGTTTACCAAGTACCTCTGCAGTCACACCTTTCACGCAGGATACGGCAGGCTAAGGCTGCAGGAGGGATTAGCATGCACAGTTTGCAAGTCCTGTGAAACTGCCATAACCGCTAAAGCAAGGAAAGGTTTTCTGTTAATCTATGTCGCAGAGAGCAGTTCTGTGTTTTACACAAAGCTGAACTTTCGTCGGAAGGTTTGAGGGAGGCTCACTTCAGAAACTCTGATTCTTCTTGGAAGAAGGCTGCTTTGGCCTAAACTTCAGGCAGACTGATATGAAACAGGGTTGTTTGGGAAATAATAAATATAGACGTCAAAAATATGGACATCTGATGCAAAAGTAACGCAGGTATCCCACAACACCCTGGATAAAATTGGCTAATGCCACTGACATTGCTCCTTATGAAAATTCAGCATTCTTCTCACCCCTCTAGGCCTCAGAATATCCGTCCAAAATGATATACTGAAGACTGCTGATTCCTTAAGGAAGATAAAAATGTTATATTTGTCTAGAAGTATCTTTTCCAGATCTACTTATGAGACTATGATACAGCCCCATGCGATTTCTGCTAGAAAAAATTTATTCTCCTGCTGTAATAAATGCAATGGAAGGTTAGATGTTATTTGTTAATTTCTGCTGTTGCCCAACAGTAATTTTCTATTCTTTTGACATCACTGTGTGAGAGACTGAAAAGAGTTAACATCTCAAACATTGTGGTGGGGCAAGTTCTGCCCAAGGACTAACTCTGCAGAAGAAGGAACCCCACAGCAACTCATGGCGGGTGAGAGGCCCGTTAAGGGCGCGCTGTGCCGGAGGGTGGGCAGGTCCTTGCTCTGATGTGCTGAGCAGGGCAGCTCTCCATCAGAGAAGGGTCCTGCCTGCAGAGAGGGAGAAGCTACTCCCCAGGCAACCCCCAAGCCCACCCACCCACCCATTTTCCGAAGGTTCTGGAAGCACAAACTGCCCATGGCACCTAATTAGCTTAACGAGTTTGAGTGCCCGCTCAAAGGAGGGCAAAGAGAATATAAAAGGGCGTGAATTGAAGCCTTGGGTGGTGTAGGCACCCCTCTGGGATGGGATCTCTTGGCTGGCTGGACCAACGCCGGACCCATGCTGGACCCTGTGAAATCTTTCTCTCCTCCTCTTTTCCTCTTTCCTTTCTGTAAACCCTACACCTCATCCCTTTAGATATAAACCACTGACCAAGTCTGGGATGAGGAGTGGGTCCAGCTGCCCCCAGACCCCTCTCAGCGAGGGGCCTAGAACACAAGCAGGTCTGCTCAGAACCCCCTGACTCGGTGGGAGGGAGCTCTTCGTGGTCTGCCCTGAATTGATCCCCAAATAAGCAAGGCTTGCAGGGTATGTGTGGTGACCACATGTTACCGTGCCAATGCTTGTTGTGAGAAACTATGCCACCCCATGTGATGGTTTTTAAGTTCAGGTTGTTTCTGCCGTGGATAAAATGGTCAACTGATCGTTGGGTGTTGCTTCACCTTAATTTAGCCCGAGGGAATTCTGAACTCTCCACAATACCTCCCTGGTCTGTCCAGCACAGGTCGTGGCATGCTGTTATTGTATTTTTTATTTTAATTAAAGTTATGTCTATTACATTACTTTCATAATAGTAATTTTCTGTTCTTTTGACATCAGTTTGTCATCTGCTCCCTGCACTCAGAAGCCACAGGTCTGATGGTACTCTCTAATCTGTCTCTGACCTGAGCTGCTATTGTCATAAAAGAAGGTGGTGACTGTCTTTATCCACCAGATTAAACTAGACACATTTAGCATGTATTACTTAAGTTATTACTTTGATTTTTAAAAAAATTTTGATCAGTTATGCTGAAGTTATTAAAAAAAATTTCCTTAAGCAAGAGGCAGAATTAACATTCACTATTGCTAACATCACATGAATTGCTCATTTTACCTGCATTAGTAAAGGTGAAGACTAGAAGGAATACATTCCAGGGGAAGAGCCATCTTCAATGTCCCTTTTAGCCTATTTCTTCTAATCTATATTTACCTAACCTCTGTTAGTGATATTGGTTATTACATTACAGTGTAATTCTTACTGACCAGACAAATAATTTCTCACAAATTTAAATAATATTTATTACATTATCACACTTCTGTTATTATTGCCACTTCACCCAGAACTGCGCTGCTACCCAATATTAGTTCTATGAGAGTTCAAACATTCTGCTTAACAAAAATATCATGCCTTTAGCTTTCTTTTTAATCAGCAAAAACTGATATCAACACTCATCCTGAAAGATTAATTGCCACCAAACACATCATTTTTCTACCTGTTTCTACATGTTAGCTAACAGTTCTGGGGCCTAAAGGTTAACTTCTGTTCAAGGGGTAGTAACCATCCTTCATTTTGATCTTCTCCTTTTGTCCAACCAGTTCACCTTATCTAATGCAAATATTGATCTAGCACTATTGCTCAATAACAAATTTAAAGTTTTGGGGCAAAATCTTCTTTACTTCTGACTGGGTCATTTATTTTTTGAAAAAGTATCTACAAAAGATATAGCGCACACAGTAGCTGAAAGGAAAGGAGAGAACTGAAAACTTTTAATGGGAATCCAAGCCTTCTATTGAGAGGTTGGACAGGTCATCTCCCTTAACAAGACAGATAGGAAGTATTCATTTCTTTTAAACTGACATTGGCAAGGACAAAATGTGAAATAGTTTTATTAAAAGAAAGGACTTGAACTCCCACAAAGGGAGTCATTAAAAACAAGACTGTGATACAAGGATAGTAGTTAAATACAGTGCACTTGGCATTATAATTCATAGCAGGATTCCATTGACTATAAACAGATACATGATGTCATTTCCTATAATTAAATTACAGGAGTCTTCTGGTAAATATTATGCTTATAGTCCCTTGCCCCATTGTGTCTGACTGCTCTAATGATATTTACAAGAAACATCTTCAAAAATCTGAAAGAAGCTGTGGATCTTATAGCTTAAATAACAGACATTTTTAATCCATCTAAAGGTTTCAAAAAATTACTTAAAGTTCCTATAATGGCTGGCAGCCTCACAAGTTGTGAGATATTTCTTAATCTATTTCACAGGTTTTTAGTGGAATCCCTTTAGAAAAGAATCAGAGAAGATCTAGGAATACTGTCTATTAGTTCCAAAGGATCTCAACCATTTCACAAAGTTGCAGCTTTTCCATCATTCCTGTATAAACATGCAAAGATTCTGATTCAAATAGTGAGATAACGTTGGGCTTTAGTTTAGGAGATAATGCAGTTCTATATCCCGGCTTCACCAGATCCAAGTGTTTCTTGGTTTTACAGCTATATTATCGAAGGCAGCAACTAGATTAAGGACAACCTATTAATATTCCTTCCAGAAAATAACTAGGTGAATTTAAATTTCCTATTCTCTAAAATTACACTAAAGAATTTTCTTGTTCTGTTTCTTTCAAGTGTCTGTCTTGAATCCTGGGTAGCGTTGTTATCCAACAGAACTCTCTTCGGGAAAGAGCTGTTCCTTTGGGCACTTCCATACGTTCCACCTGGAGTCACTCAAATGTCACTCAGAAATGACAAATGCTGACAAACATATGTGAACTCACAGACCACAGAGATCCTCAATTATTATATTGCCATTTGTCTTTACGACATTCAAGTGGGTTTCCTTTTAATGTCTGGGAAAAAATATTTCTTCAGCCATCGTGAGGGGACAATGGAACAAACACATGAAGCAGAGGGCACAGACTGGAATGCATAACAGGAGTTCAGGTAAACAGAAAACTCTTCAAGGAGAAAAGCCCAGATCTTTTCTTTAAAACCCACCTAAATGTTGATGTTCGAAGACCAAATTTAAGCTAAAAAAAATAAGCCAATGACTACCATGGTAACTGCAAACCCTGAAATCATCTTCTTCCATAATACTGAGTCACTATTTTAGTATTTCTCTGTTTTTTCCTATCAATGAAGATAAGATTTTACCAGTGAATTGCCTGGGGAACTACCCTAAACCAATGCAGATATCAGAGTAAAATACATTTATCTCACAGTTTTCTTTCCTTCCTTCATAGCAGCTAATGCCCTGGAAATTCTTCAGAGAAAGGACTCAGGCACACAGGAGAGATTTCTAGGTTGAGAAGCCTCGTATTCATGTCGAAGTGAACTTCAAAGGCTCTGAAATAGAAAACTTGCAGAATAGCTCCGAAGCCATAGCAAAACATTTTAGTACATTCATATTTACAAGTTAGCTGTTTAAGTCATTTTTGGTGCTCAGCGTACTGAAAGCTGACCATGTGCCTACCATTACTTGCAACTCGGTGTCCCCATCCACTAAAGAGTATAGTAAAAGTAAAATGAGACAGAAAGGGAGGGGAATGATCAAAGCTAGAAGTACCTCTGTAGATGGGGATATTAGATTAGGAATCTCTAGCTTAGAGGAAAAAGTACCCAAAGGGATATGTTCTTGATGTATAAAATTATAAAAGCCACGATTAAGGAGGCTAGGGAGCAATTAGGCACTGTTCTTGTAAAACAAGAGCAAGGGGCACTAAATGATATTATCATCCAGAAAATTTTCAGCAAACAAAGGGAAGTGCTTTTTCACACAGTGCATAATTAAATTGTAGAACGCATTGTCACAGGATGTTGTGGAGGCCAAAGTTATAAACAGATTCAAGAAGTGATTAGAAATATGAAAGGAGGTGCATCAAAGACCAAAAAAAAAAAAAGATATTCTGTAAGACTCAGAAAATACTTCCGCACTGCAGTGCCAGAAGCTATCGTTCTGTATTTGCCGTCTTCATATACTCAGCTGTTCCGAGGCATTTGCTACTGACGTCTGTCAAGGAGAGGGGGAAGAAGTAATCGCTTCCCGAGTAGACAAGTTTTTCTGGACATGCCTGCTCGGAAACATGTGGGTGGAGGAAGCAGCAAGTGCCAGGCCATCACTGATGTAAAACATGCCGCCTTACCCCTCTGGAGGCCCACACCAGAGGATCCATCAGGCCTCTGTCAGATGCAAGAATTTGACATACCGTGTTGGTCTCGTGCAGTATGGCTCTTCTGCTACAGCTACAGCAGAACAAGCTAAGCAGATACTACCTGCCCAGACTTTTTGGCCAGATTTTCTTACCAACACTGACTGCACTCAGGGAAGTTGCAGCCACGATGTTAATACGACTGAACAGTACAAATCTTACTTATTATGTTTGAATGATCAGCAGCCTCTGAGGATAATCAGAAGTTCATCTAAACACGTAGAACTTTCCCGGAGGTTTTTTCAACAGCAAGAAAGAAGTGCAGGACTTCTTAACTGCATATTTAACCACAAGTCAGTTCTTTGAAGTACTCTTATTTGAACCAAAACTCACTGCAGTGCACTGGAGTCTTTCAGCCTTCAGCAGACTTTGAGTCAAACCAGCAGCACTGGTGAGCATTATTACAACTTAAACAGCCACTTCATGATCAGTTAGAGCAGCTTTTGTCATCTGAAAAAAAATGTATTTCTTTACAGATTAGCTCTCAGTACCAGCACACCTCCTGTCTGAATTTATTTCTGTGTTTTAAAATGCACCATAAAATCTAGAATAAAGGATATTTAAACCTTTTTTTTTTTCTTTTTATAAAGGAGACAGAGCAAGACTATGTTTGTCCCAAAAAAAACCCTTCTGCACTTTCCATTACCCAAGAATTTGACTTAAACAAGCTGATACATCAACAAAACCTGAAACTGTTTCAGTAATTTCTTAAAGTGGACTTGGGATTTTCTATCCTGAACTGCAGTCCTCATAGGCTTTGAGTAGACATATGTGGAGCTCTCTCACATGAGTGTTTTCTCCTATCTAGCCCTTTGTTACTCAAAATATCGCTTAGAACTCATGACTCTCCATATAGAAGTAGTTGCATAACTGTCCTTACAAGGCGTGGCGGGGGGCAAGGCCATTAAATAAATTAATCACAAGACTGCTGGTTGAAGACAGAGCTACCCCTTTAGTGGGTGTCCATTTGCCAACACAACATTCTCCTGATTTCAAAGCAGATGACTTGTGTGTCAAAGAATTTCCTAACAATCTCATCTTCAAAATTATCTATTAGTTGCCCTGTGTCTTTGTTACTGGGCTCTCAAACCAGCAAAGCAGATTTTACAAGAAACGCCAAAGGAAGCAATCATAATTTGTCTTTTACGACTGTAAGCTAAAACCCATAGATGAGAGGTTAGATACCGGTTAATTTGATCTACTGAAATGCAAGGGAGAATGTTGTATAGCTATAGCAGCTGAGAAGTGTCTGAAATGGGGTTGTTCAATTTCGGCTTGTAAGGTTAAGCTCTCATCAAAGATATCAGTTAAGGAAAAAGATCTGAAATTATTCAGAATTATGATTATCCCTGCTGGTTGATTTTATGTGAACCTGCTTTACTGAGTAAGTATCATTACATAAATTTAGCAACTGAAAACAAAACCATGAATTAGACTGCTCTTGAAGAATGCAGATCAGGTTCATCCCTCCTCAGCTGACAGCTTTGTGCAGATTCACTTGACTTTTCCTCCCTCCCTCATAAGTCATTTTTATCTGTGTTAAATAAGGATCTGTTCGAAATACAGTGAGCAGCTTCATGGGTAAGAGCAAGGGCTGGACTTTGACAAAAACAACTTTGTAATCTGTACCTTACAATTTCTCCACTCTATTCCTGAGGAAGCTTCAGGACAAGTAAGCTGTGCAGAATAAACTTACAGAAGATCCTACAATATGAGAGGACTGGAAAAGTGCAAATCTCTATCTGCTTCATCTAAATATTATTTTTGTCTGAACTAGGGATGCTAATCAGTGAACTTCTTGAACATTGCCAAACAACAGATAAGGTTTTTAAAAAAACATGGTCTAAAATGTATCTGTACTTTTATGCATAGGAATTGATGTCTGTGAATGAATAGCGTTGTTTGGTAGATTAAATATGTATAAATACACACAAGTGCAGATTCTCGCAAATACAGTTATGATATCCCATGGAATCAAAAAGGTACATAAATTTCTTTGAAAAGCTTAAGTTCCCATAAGGTTTCATACAGGTGATTGTACTGAACATGATCCTATCCATTGTCCTATTTTTCACATGCATAAATCTGCATGGTCTTTTTGCCAAAAGGATCTCTACTTGTGTACTCCTAATCAAGGAGGCCTAAATTTTGCCTTCTACCTCTAGAGCAACACAAAATAAACAGTGTCAGGCGTTAGACATCAGCTTCCATGTTATTGTGTAGTCATCCACACTGTTAAAATATTAGCACAGTTCCTGCTGCAATTTTGGCCACACCAAGTAGCCCTGCCCCAGTACTTCCTGGGCCGTAGCTTTGGGTAAGGGACCATTCTTGGTGTTCAGTTTGGATGTGGCTCTCGCATTCTTCAGAATGTGCACAAGAAAGCTTAGTTCTCCCAAAATACTTCCATCTCAGGGCCAGAAAAGAAAGCTTCTATCCTTCCTATTTGGGATTACAGGCAAAGCATGTGGTTCCAGAATATGTATCTGTAATTAATTAATAATATGTCACATGATTAATTTTCATTTCTTAAAGAAATCTATGCAAGAAAAATTCTGCAATAGAAAAGACAAAGCCTAAAAGCTAAAATACTAATGTAGAGAGGTAGAGAGTAGACATACGAATTGGCAATGACCTTTGCAACTGTGAGAGTTCAGCGCAACAGTGTCCGTCACCATGCCCAGGCCAGAACCCCGTATGGGAATCCAGATGAGGTACGTCAGGCCCATGACCAACTTAACTAGTAGAGATTGAGGCCCATCACTTTATCATGTATTTTACAGAAAGGCACCAGGGAGAAAGGGGAGACAAGTTTCCTATGAAGGCAACAGTTCCTGTGGCTGAAGAAATCTGCTAGTGTATTTTGTAGTAGCCAAAAGTAGGTTTGGAGATTACTTCAAAAACCCCTCTTACTGCATCAGACAGCTTTACTGCTGCATTTGTTGCCTGGTTTTCCACAGCTGTCAGAAATCCTTCTATATTACCCTTCTTTTTGACCTTAAACTCTTGGCAATCTCTCGCTGCCAGAGTAAGTTCACAGACAGTCAAACCGAAGAGTTCCCCCAGCCTCCTAATGAGGACATCAGCCTCCTGGTGCAAATTAGGCAGGGGTCATAAAATTGGTTTTTTCCAAGCTATATACAGTGCTGTTCAGAACAATTGAAATAAAATCTTTCCATTATATCATTGTGTGCAGTCACTTAGCCAGGAAAATGATTTTTTTTTTTTTTCCTGTGCAGCATATGGTGGTGGGAGATATGGATGGTGTGGGGAGGGAAACTTATGGGAGAGGCACAGGACCTTCAAAATACTTCTACTGAAAAATTCTGATATTTCATAGGGAATTCTGAAGGCAGTTACCAGTCTTTTCCTATATAGCTTTAAGGCTGGGGTTTTTTTCTTTTATAGCAAATCCCTTTGCAATACCTTTATTGCTGATCTTTACCAGAAGTATTACTGAATCTAAGATATTTTTGCAGTTGTAGAGTGACTTCATATTCCTGTGTAGTACTTAAATTTATATTGCTTATGATCTTGGGCTTTAAAATATGTATTATAAAGAGAAAGAAGCGTTAAGCTACAGCATTCTTTGTCAGTATGCTTAAGCACCTTCTGACTGGTTTTGCCATGCTTTTCTTCATTTTCTGAGGTACGCTAATAGAAACCCAGGGATCATTTTGGATGTAAGCAGTGAACACAGTGAATTAAAATCTATGCCAGGTAAAAAAGAAAAGAAAAGAATAAGGAAAAAAATTGAGACAGAATGATAAAAAAAATAAACAAAATTGGGGCTAACTAATGTGGCTAAAGAAGAATGAGTCCTTTAAATGATCAAGCCTTAGACATAAATTTGGAAGATTAACTTTTTGTCTTGCTTTTCCCTGTAAGGAAGTAAGGCTGCCAACCTTCACTTCCCACCCACTCCACCACTGGATTTAAAGAGAAGAGAGTGATACCTCATTCTTTTAGGCATTTGGAGAGTCATGTAATATACTTACGCAGAGTTTTGCCTTGGGTCCTGCATGTCTTGTGTTACAGCAAAATCTAGAGCTCCTTTGAGGTAGTGATTATATTCACTATTAAACACTCTGCAAACCTGGCTAGATTGAACCATTGATTTCACCAGCATTCATGACCTGAGAGAGAAACAAGCAATCAGTTAATGAGCAGACTATACACTTTGCAGTTTATGTGATTGATTGGGCATATTCTCAGTATATTTCCTTTGCAGTTGAGAACACAGAGAAAAGAACATTTTGAGAACAAACCACACGTTTTTTGTGTAAGTCTTTCCTTTTGGGATTACATATACTAGACCTTATAGTTTGCATCTGATGGTTTGAAAAAAAGCAGCAGCAAACAGAGATAGTTGAAATGACATTACTCTGACCAGCGATGCCATTCTAAGATTTTGAATGTTCCATGCAGTAGAACTAGCAGTTCTGTGTGGTTAGCCTCGAAAAGTTGTCCTGTGACCAGTGTTCACTCCTCTCAGTCTTCTGGTGCTGGAAATGTAATTGTTTAAGCTGTCCTAATGCAGAAAGGGGTCACCAATATAGCACTCCAAAACTGAGCAGAAAATTCCTAATCTATAAGAACCTGTCCCCACAGACAGAGCAGAAATTGTCTTCACTGATTCCTGCCTCTTGCAACTCCCTCAAAATTTTAAGTGCATAGTCATCTTCCTTTCACCCTCTTCTTAAGACCTGCCCTCTCATAAGCAGAGAAATCCCATCTCTCGGACATTTCATTTTAATGGCTACAAACACCCAGCTGGACTGTCTCAAAGCTCATGGCTTGGTCATCTGTAGAAACTGAATGTGTAAAGCGTATTCCCTACTTTTGACGGGAGAAAACCCTTCTATAAATATGAAAGTAGCAATAGTGAGAGCAACTTCTTGATTACTTTCTTCACTGTAACAGTAATAGGAAGACTCTATGTTGCCTTGGACTATTTAATGTGTCTGCTTTGAAAGTCTGCTTGGAAAACTGGTATATACAGGTTCTCTAACTTTCAGGACCAAAACTGTCTATAAGCCTGAAGTGACTGTGACTGTGACTGTGGGCAAGCTCCCAGTTATAAAAGCTGTGAATGTGGTGAATGACAGCTCTTTTTCACCAGCAATGTGAAGTTACAGTTATAAAGCAGAGATGAACACAGAAATACTCATGATAGTCAGTGGGAGGTTTGGGACTAGACCACATGAACCTTGCACTTGCAGTGAAATACATCCTCACCGCAGCTAGATTTTGTGTCTCTGACCTTGGCTAGCTATAGTGGCACCAACACAATATTTTCTTCAGCCAGGACTAAAACCATGTTACTTTATAGTAAAACAATGTAAGCTACTTCTGTTAACATCAGCAAGCTCAGAAACTCTGGTTAGTCTTGTCTTGTGTTTTCATGGCTGTCATAAAATTTGCAGACTTGTAAAACTGTCCTCACAAAGCCATGAGGTAATTTGCATTCAGAAAAGACTGAAGGTAAGGCTCCAGAAAGACTATTCAGCACATCTGTAAGTCGTGAATTCCAGAACAACCAGAGTTTATTTTACTATTTCCTTTCTTACGTATGCTTGCTAGCTGCTTGGATGTTTTGCCGCTATTCTTGCTTTGGTTGTTTTTGGGTTTTTTTTAATATATTGTTGTTAGAATATTTTCATTTTATATATATGTGTGTGTGTATATATATATACACACATAAAAGGCATGTGTTTGCAAAATACGGGCAACCAATTTAGGTGGATTATGCAAGAAACATGCTGGATAGGATATTGCAGGTTGTCCTGATTCAGTGGCCTCTCTGAAAGGCAGACGGCAGAACACTGTGACGAATCCTTCTCTTTCCCTATTTAGAATCATTATTTCAAGTATCACTAAAATTTAATCTTTATGTTCCCTACGTCTACCTCTCATTTTTCTCCTTCTTTTGAGGAAACACAAAATTCAATTTGACGTATAAGGAATCAGCATGTCTAAAACCAGCACTATTTTAATTTGTGTGTCATGAAACTCTATCCTAATCTGCAAGCAGATGAAAAAATACAAAGCTGGTGAACATGTGACTGGGAGAGAAAATGAAATTGTACTAGATGTACAAGAGGCAGTTATTCAGAAGGAATATAATTTCCACTAGGACGCAAGTAGATATTGAGAGAGGACAGAGTTATAGAAGAAAAGAAACCATTGCACAAAAACATCTGAAGAGCCAAAAGCACAATAACCGTCACAATACCTGCTATCATATCTCAACCATTTAGGGAAAACCTGCCCCAGTGCTTCTCTTTCTACACTGGAGAAAATATAAAAAGCAATCCTATGAGCCTAGTCTTAAATATCCCACACATTCATCAACAAAGGCTTTCTGATGTGTGAATAAACAGAAAAACGTGCACAAGACTCAGAAGGTCTTCTTGAGGATACGGAAAAAAGTCAAAAGCCTGGGTTGCACTGTACAACCATGAAATGGATTGTCATCTGAAACAAATACTACTGGCCCTGAATAATTAATCAAAGCCATTTTGTTATATAACCAAACATGAATGCAGCTAGTGATGAGCCCTTTAAGGAAATGTGCATACATTTTCTTTAAGGGAAAGTACTTATATTGCCACAGAAAAATGTTAGAGAGAACATGTAGGAGTATAAAATTCCACGGAGAAATTATAGGGCTTTTAAGATAACACTATTTAGGTAAGTGATAGGAAAAGAAGCATAGGAAAAGCATAAAGACTATGTAAATCGTGGAGATTGAGACAAGGATTTTTAATTAGGAGCTGAATAAACAAAATTAAGGAATTAAAAAATGTAGGCTGAAAAAAAGTATTATCTTTTATTTGGTCATCTGTATTACTCCATCATCATATTGTTCAATTATCAGTTAATCTCCCTAAGAAGGAGGTATAAATGGGACACACCTACCATCATGAGTGTATATCACTAGGCAAAAACTAAAGCACAGGATCTTCCAGCGGGAAAGACGCACGTGTGTCTGGTTACACATTTAGATAAATATGTATAAGTGTTATTTAAAAATTCAGGATCACATTTTAGAGTACATTTTTCATTGCTTTAATAAGTAGGCCTTGTGGAGAGAGCATTTGCCGTGATCTGGAGAAAGGAAAGAACTTTCTCTCCCACAGCCCAGAAAACCACTGTGTTTTCCCAGCTTTCCCCAGCTATTCCCTATAAAATACCATAAAGAATATCAGTGCTGTGTGCATTGTTCACTTGACAAATCACTTTACACAACTTGCCTCTTTCCCCAGACTCTTGTTTTACTGCTTGAAGGAAAGCATTGAACCTTCCAGCCACCATATTTGATTAGGTTAGTTGATTTTTTTTTGTTTTGTTTTATTTTAATGACGGTTTGAACTATTATCCGCAAAATTAATGTGGGCATTTCGTAAACTCTTTCTTCCCTCCAGTTCTCCACCCTGCCCATTGCCCAAAACAATCACATGACGGGGAAACTTCAGCCATACAAATGACAGCTAAATGATTGAGGAAAATAAATAGGGAGCAGGATGGTGCGTAGACTTTCTTTAACCACAGTAGCTGAAAGGCCACCTTGTTTCCCTATATATCAAGTTTAATAAATATTTCCAGCAATAATTATTTTATGGGTGCTTTTACGCTGTCTCAAGCAAGCTGTCCGGTAAATAAATTGCAGGAGCATCACTAACCGCTTCAGCGTTTTGGCTGTCAGCATGTGCTCTATCAGGCAAACAAGACAGATGACCTACTAGGTACCACCATCCTTGCATTTCCTATACTAGTGCCACCTCTCACAGGTCACAAGCTCTTCAGAGTATTTCATAAAGACAGGGTTAAGTATGCATTTGCTTCCATGCATCATCCAGCTGCTCTAAAAAAAAGTGAGTGATGAATATGTCGAGCTATTTAAAGAAGTACTAAATGAAGATTCACCTATTCAGGCCCGTGTTTACTCGAGAATGGATATTCTTTTAGGAGGAAAGAAAGGATGGTATATGAAGAAGGAAGGACTTTATCTCAAAGCCTGTTATGCCAGCCATCCTCTTCCATCTGAAACATCATTGTTTATATTCTTGAGTTCTTCAGGAAACCTACACTGTCATGAATCATACAGCAAAATAAGCTACATACGGGCTATGTATTTGGGGAAAAAGTCTCATTCTCTGTCTTCTTTCACAGCCAAAGAGAAAACCCTGATGCACCAGAGTTACGTTTTTGTTTGTTGGGATTTTTTTTCCCCAGATTTCCTAAGAGGCAAATGTAAGTAAGATCTTTGAAAGGTAGTATTTTATGCTTATCATGATCAGGTCCCCAAAACACTGTATAAAATTACACTAGGGATCACAAAGGTAAGGATAATAGGTTTATGAATAATGTCTATATGTTTAGATAAACCCAAGATATACCCAAGCACTGAGATCTCAAGTCAGGAGCCATCATTACACATACTGTGATTTTATTTTATTTTATTTTATTTTATTTTATTTTATTTTATTTTATTTTATTTTATTTTATTTTTTAAATAAGGGAAGAAAAATAATTTTCTAGTCCATCTATAGATTTTCAAATAACTATTTTTAATCCTTTCTTTGTTTCCCGCTGAAGCTTTTTTGTTGTTGTTTGTGGTGTGGTTTGGTTTGGCTACTTTTAAAGTCCAGCTAGGAATTCAGCTGTCTTTGTAACTAATAGCTGATTGAATGGTCTTAGAACTGCGGCATAGTTACAGACTTCAATAAAAGAAGCATTAGGCTGTCATAAGGTTCAGTTTCTCTTAAGAATGAAGCTAGATTTTCTGCCACTAAAATGCAGTAAAATTGAAGCTTGCAGATGGAAAAGCAAAATGTTTTAAAATACAATTTTCAATCTGTTTCAGAATAAATGGTACAAAAAGACATGTATTTAATAACAAGTAATTAACGTGATATTGCCATATTTTAAGAAAGATTTCCTCTTACACCTGTTTTTAAAGTTACTTTTAGGTAATATTCCTGCAAAAAGACATTGCTATATGAAACGTAAGCTACTATAGCTCTTTAGCCTCTTTACGCTGATCATGTGATAAGGTATATTTAAAATAGACATGTGAGTAATACAGAGCATACATTTATAATGTTCATACAAGCAGTGTGAATTTCTAAAAAGGCAGATAGTCACACTATCGTACTGTTCTCTTGTACATACTCTTCTTTAAATGTCTGCAGATATATATTTAGCATTTGTGAAAGATTTTACGCAGGTTTTTATCAGCATCTAAAGGCACACATAATAGGTCCCAAAAGACAAAAAGGTTGTTCATATATCCATTCATTTTGCTGAATTGTCAGTAGTTATAAAATGTTTTCAATAGCTGTTGATTTGGGATACATTTATTTATTAAACAAGTCTGATCACTCGTATCATTGTTAGCACCCTTATTTTGTCTAATTTCGTCCTAGATATACTTAAGCAAAATGGCACTGTAAAAAAATCGTATGTAATATAAACTAAATGTTCCGGAAAAGTTTTTCTGATTGTGTCATCTACTCTTTCTTAACCACATGAAAAGAAAACAGTTGGTGACCTGTAGACAGATATCTCATGCCATACCAGATGTCCCCCTGCGTCCCTCTTGCCAGATACTGATGTGAAGGGATGGGCTTCTCAAAAGTCTTCTGCATTTTGTCAGCTGCCTGGTAGCAGGTAGGTAACTCTAAAATATTCTTGGACACTCCTGAGCATTGTAAATGGTGCTGGAAACCTATGTTTAGGCATCTGAATCAAGCCTGATAGTGACAGAATAAAAATTATAGTTTGAGAATTAGTTACGTATTTTCTTCATAGTTTGTATGTGGAGAGGGTCTGGGGGTCCTGAAGGGAAAAGGTTTTTGAAGTATAGATTTTAAAAGTCTCCACTTGAAATTCATGAATGCCTCATTTTATCCATTATCCAGGAATAGAAGAAATGTTGCACACTTTTCCCCATGCCAATTCCTGACTTAAAGGAAGAGCAGCTATATTTCTTGTTTTTTTTCTTTTGGGTGGGTGGGTGGGTGGGGGTTTTGTGTATGTGCGTGAGAGAGAGAGAGAGAGAGAGAGAGAATCTGTTCTAGGACTGTCGTTATGATATATGGAAAAAGATTTCTGATACTTGCCTTGAGATCACCAGTGCCATAGAGAGCATCATACACAAAGGCCAAATGCTTTTAAAAGTACTTTTTAAAGAACTACTTTTAAAATGGAAAATTAAACAGTATTTCTAGCCATGTATGTATATAATTATCTTTACAGGATCATATACTCTTTCTGAATATAAAAAGTAATATAAAAATTTTGGGTTTTCTTTGAAGAATGAAAGCACCTTTCTGCATAAAATCCTGGAGTATGTTTTCTGGAGTGAGCATTTTGATCTATCAAGGATGGTGCACTAACTTCTGGCGTGGAGAAAATTGCATGTGTTCTTCAAAACCTGTTTTCTCTGCAGATGAGAGAGAGATGTGAAACAACCAGAGCGTTGTAAGCCAAGAATGAGGTATGTGTGTACAACACAATCCTCGGGTGACTAGTAGAAGTGGTAAAATATATCAGTGAAATGAGAAAATAAAAAAAATACAGTGTTCCCTTTTGTGTATAATCTACCTCTTAACACCCCTCTGACTTTTTTTCTCTTTTTAACAGGGAAAATGCAGGCTTTCTTTTTTCTTCTTTAAAAAAGATCTTTAGCAGGAGAGCCTAAAATATGTAATATGAATCATTATTATTGAGCAACTCATACAGTGAACTAGTCACAGACCTTGTCCTGTGAAAAAGTCAGTGATGCTGTTGGAAGGAGAGTATAAACTGGAACACTACAAGAGCTGTAAATGGGTGAAGTAAACCCAGATAAATGCATTTCTATACGGTTTTAAAATATCCTTGTAAACACATAACACCTCTGATAGCTAAATCCTGTTCTGATTTAATCAGGATTTGGTAACTTGGTGTAAGAATTATTCTCAACAGCATAATACTGTATTCTGCAGGTTGGAGAAAAGACAAAGAACTGGAATGTTCAAACATAGCATCTGCAAAAAGTGTGGCACATCGTCAGGGCTCCTCCCTTTGTCTCAACAAGAAGACAATTACATCTTTAGTTGATGTACAAGACTGTTATAATTGACATCATGTTTCAAATGACTGACAGGCATTTGATGAGTATATTCCTTTTCTTTACTAAGCTTTTTGTCTTATTTACTACTGTCTTGTAATCTGGCTAATAATGAATTCTACCATATGAGGATTTCAGTGATGGTAGAAAATATTGAAATCCCAGACAGGAAAGAATGGAAAACAAGCCTGCATATTCTGTATCTGTTGACTCAATTGATTTGTATATGTGGCATGTATTCTTGAGGTTAAGAAATTTGCTTCTTAGTTGAATAGAAGTGAGGTCCTTAGTGAATTCCTCAGGTACACAACGAATTGTTCAGGTCTACCTTCTTTACCATTTATTTTAAAACATCATTACAAAAGCATCAGTTATAAAAACAGCAAGCCTGGAAACAATGCGGAGCTTGTGATGGCTTGGAGACCAGCTGCACTTTTGATATCTCTCCAGACACTCCTGTAAGCTCTTTCTTGAGGAAAAAAGAAATTTTTCTTTCAAGTTCGAAGTCACGTTTTCAGAAGCAAATTTGGTGCCTCATGCTTTTCACTTTGGATCATCACATTCCTCCACCATCCTGGTCTAGTCTCAGGACAAATGAATCCCCTGAAATTATATTTTACCCTTCTGAGCTGGCCATAGCTCCATTATTTGCAGAATGGCTGGTCTCATTCCTGGCTTGGTCTCATTGTTCAGCTCCTGGGTAAAATTCTCACCAACTCTCTCTTAAATACTGAAGTGACAAATAGGACAGGGAGTGGCAGGTAAAGGTCTAGAATTGGGTTTAAATGACATTATAAATTACATTTATAATGTTTTTTATTTTTTATTCACTGTCTCTTTTATTAAACATTTATTATGTAGTGGAGTTATAATGCGGTGGAGTTCAGGATCCTGAGATAAGACTGAAAAGCAAACTCACAACCCCGGACATCAGGAGAGCAGACTTCGGTCTCTTCAAAGATCTGCTTGGAAGAAGCCCATGGAATAAGGCCCTGGGGGGGAAAGGGACCTAAGGGGTTAATGTTCAAAGATCACTTCTGCCGAGCTCAGGAGAGTTCCATCCCAACAAATACGAAGTCAGGCAAAAACGCCGGGAGGCCTGCATGAATGAACGAGGAGCACCTAAGCATACATAGGGTGGAAGCAAGGGTGGCTAATACAGGATCATTTTCTGAGCACCTGAGGCAAAGCCAGGAAAAGCCAAAGCCCAAACGGAATTGAGTTTGCAATCGGTGTCAAACACAAATGTATACAGAAGGGCTTCTATAAAAACAAAGGTGACAAGAGGAAGACAAGGGAAAATGTGGCCTGCTGCTGAATGGAGTAGAAGCCCTGATGGCACAAGACACGGAAAAGGCTGAGGTCCTGAATGTCTTCTTTGCCTCAGACTTCACTAGCAAGATCTGCCTTCAGGAATCGCAGGCCGCGGAGACCAGGGGGAAAGTCTGGAGCAAGGAGAAGTTAACCCTTGGTGGGAGAGGACCAGGTTAAAGAACGCTTTAAAAACTGGGCATACGTAAGTCCATGGGTCCCAGTGGGATACACCCACAAGTGCTAAGGGAGCTGGCTGTTGTCCTTGTGAGGCCACTCTCGGTTATCTTTGAACAGTCATGATGACTGGGAGAGGCTCCTGGGCATTGGAAGAGAGCAAATGCCACTGCTATCTTCAGGACAGGCAAGAAGGGGGACCCATGGAACTGCAGGCCAGTCAACCTGTTGACTTCGGTCCCTGGGAAGGTGATGGAGCAGCCAATCCTGGAAACCATTTCCAGGCACATGAAGGACAAGAAGGTCATCAGGAGTGCTCAGCATGGCTTCTTCAAGGGCAAGTCATGCTCCAACCTGGTAAACTCCCACTATGATAAACTTGGTAATTTTCTACTAGACTGGTAGATGAAGGGAGAGCCGTGAATATCGTCTACCTGGACTTCAGGAAGGCCTTTAACACTGTCTCCCATAAGACCCTCATAGAGAAGCTGTTGATGATTGGGCTGGATGTGCAGACAGTGAAGTGGACTGAAAACCGACTGAATAGCTGGGCCCAGAGTGTGGTGATCAGTGGCACGAAGCCTTGTCGGAGACCAGTAACTAGCAGTGTACCCCAGGGATCAATACTGGGTGGCAGTTCTGTTCAACCTCTTCATTAATGATCTGGGCTATGGGGCAGAGTGTACCCTCAGCAAGTGACACAAAACTGGGAGGTGTTGCTGACACGCCGGAGGGTCGTGCTGCCATCCAGGGAGACCTCAACAGGCTGGGGAAATGGGCTGACACGAACCTCATGCAGTTCAGCAAGGGGAAGCGCAAAGTCCTGCACATGGGGAGGAACAACCCCAGGCGCCAATATATGCTGAGGGCTGACCAGCTGCATAGCAGCCCGGCAGAACGTTAGCAGCAATGTTCCCTTGCTGTAAAAAAGGCAATGGCATCCTGGGCTCCATTAGGCAAACTACGGCTTGCAGGTGGAGGGATGTGGTCCTTCCCCTCTACTCAGCACTGAGGAGATCATAACTGGAGTACTACTATGTGGATCCTTAATACCAGAGAGACAAGGACATACTGGAGAGAGTCCAGTGAAGGGCCACAGATGATTAAGAGACTGGAATATTTCTGCTGTGAAGAAAGGCTGAAAGAGCTGGGCCTGTTTAGCCTGGAGAAGAGAAGGCTCCAGGAGGAGGATCTTACCAATGTGCACAAGTACCTAAAGGGAGGGCGCAAAGAGGATGGAGCCAGGCTCTTCTCGGTGGTGGGACAAAAGGCAATGGACATGAACTGCAACACAGGAGGTTCCCTCTGAACATCTTAAAACTATGAGGGTGACTGAGCGCTGGCACATGTTTCCCAGACAGGTTGTGGAGTCTCCATCATTGGAGATATTCAGGAATTGTCTGGACATGGTCCTGGGCAAGGGGCTTCAGGTGGCCCTGCTTGAGCAGTGGGGTTGGACCTCCAGAGGACTCTTTCAACCTCAACCATTTTACGATTCTGTGATTCTGCGATTCTGCTTTACACCAAAGGTAAGTTTTGAGGGGGAATAGTGTTGTAGCAGCATTTTTTCAGAGGACTCAAAAATCTGTATGCCTCTGGAAAAATGCCTAGAGCTAAAAGATTTGTTTCTCATAGATTGTGATTAACCTGCTCTATTTTATTATTAATGCCGTGCCAAATGCAGAAACCAGTATGTATTTTCATCTTCTGATTCATCTCATTAAATTGTATATAACAGAAAATAAATTACAGGCACCTTAACAGACTTTTCAAGGGCAAATATAATACATTAGCATAGTGCCCAAGAAACAGAAAAAATGAATCTTAATAAAAAACATCATTCATTACAAAAAGGTAATATATGGTTTTGCTTAGATGGTACTGACATTTTACCAGTGTAGAACCTTAAACAGTTCCCTATTAGACAAAATTACTTATGCTTTTTCTTGTAAAAGATCAGAGAAAAAAATAATAGCCTGTCACTCCAATAAAAAGCATTAGTTTGTTGGGAAAATTCCAGGCCAAGGCTGCTTTACCTTTGCTGCAGCAGAAGCTTCACGCTGAGACTAGAGGTGTCTGATTGACCCATCATCCCTGCTGGAAGCCTCTGCTCCTCTGCTAGCCTTGACTTCTGCGACCTCAAAATAAGTGCTGATATTTTACAATTCATGACACAAAGGAAAAGGAAAAATGAAAATGGAATATATGATTAGGAATATAATTTTCAGTCACTACTGTCTCCTGAATGCTTTGACCCCTGGTACCAGCAGTTTGAAAGTACCTATATATTATGCTGGAATCCTTCTTCCTGTTAAAATAGACTAATGAGAACCTGGATTTAAGCCATTTCTTTCCTCCTTAAATGGCATGCAAAATGAAAAGAAAAAAAAAAAAAACCCCTAAGTGTCAAGTATGCGTACTTGTCCTCCATCCGCCAACAGAGAATTTAATTAATATATTGCAAAGATCTTTATCAGGCGTGACATAGCTTCATTATCACTACTGGAATGTTAGTGGATTTACATTGGTTTGCTACAGCGGAGTATCAGGTTGAATTTGAATAAGTATGTGTGCAAGACACAGAAGATGATTGCACGAAGTGCTGGAATTTTGCTCTGTTCTAGAGTTAGGAAGATGCAAAGCCATTTAAAATCTGCAGTGAAATAAACCAATGCGTGTATTATGTGTACTTTTTACTGTTTCTCCCTAAAGATATTAAAATGCCGTACTGTACTCTCTTTAAGAATTACTTTGTTTATAAGGTCTACATAATGTTTGGTAAGTTTGTGGTACTGAGAGATTTCTTTAGAAAAAATAATGCTAAGAATGTCACTGTTTCGGATAAACAAGTGGGTTCTCAATCATCAGCATATATGCAGGCGTTTGAAGCTACTTCTCTGAAATAGCTGTTTCTGAGTGACCAGTCGTCCCCATTAGTATTCAGGTTCAGTCTCTTCTTAACTGCTCTACCATCACCAAAGGAGTTTATCTGACTAATGCTGGCTACCAGGAGATTTCTTTTCTGCTTAGGCTACTGTGTTACAAGTACCTTAATACCCCTCTCAGCATTCTGTGGAACGTAGCCATTGTTTTTTTGGAGAACCTGTTTAGAAGATACGTTGGGATGCTGAAACTGCAAGAGTGTTCCTGTGAAGGTAAAGATAACCCAGCTACACAGTTTTAAGATAGCCACCCTGTAGGGATGGACGACTATGTACCTACTTGAAAAACTTACTTTATAGTCACCCACTGAATGCTGGCCACTTGCCTTGAAATTTTCCTGGACTCATACCAAAAGGTTTGTAAAACATGAGCCTACAAAAACAAAATTAAAAGTATGCCTCTTTCTGTATTCTATTTTGGTGTGTTCCAAGTTTTTCTCTTTCTGTTCAGAGTGGTCCTGACAGCATTAGAGATTCAGAGCTCAGGATCCACTTCACAAGTGGCATTACAGTCTATCTTACAGCTGCATACACGGAAAGATCAGGATTTGGCGTGCCTTTTCCCTTTAGTACCCAAAACCCAGTTGAGGCATTACTGAAATTGGGGCTTTTTTTGCCTGTCTTTTCCTTCTTCCTTTTCTCTTTACCTTTGACATTGCCTCCTGCCTGATGCTAAACAGGAAGAATTCTTGGGTCTTTATCAGAATGCAGAACAAATTGATAACCTATATTGAGGTGCTGTACACTGAGAGAGTGTTTCAATCCCAGAGTGAAATTTCCTTCTATATAAACATATTATTTATGTTTTATACAATTGCGTAATTAAGATCAATGTATGCCTGCATTACTAACTTGCTTCTGGAAACCAGAAGTTATATATAAAATTATATCTATATTTTATATAGAGAGATATATATATATCTCAGTAACTTAGATTTTTGGTGCTAATCAATTTGAAGAAGGCTGATTATCAATCCGATGTGAAGGATACTGTCCATGCTCTTCTATTCTTTTCCCTTTCCATGCACATTTTCCCTTTCAAAGGGAAAAAAAAAAAAAAGCTAAATATTTTCCTTCATTTCTTGTTGTACCTATTATCCTGAATAAACTATTATTCCAGAGGCTAAATAGAACTGCTGGTTCTAAATATAATTGTGCTAAGGGCTTTTAATACTGGAGTGAAATACTAGACTGGAGCAAGAACCAGAAGCCAACATATATTTTCCTGTGTGGAGGTACTTCAGACGCATTCAATGAATTCAATCAAAGTTCAGGATTCTTTCATTATTTAGTATACTTTACCTTAATGCACCAATCTGAATTTAGTTTTTTTCTAGCTAGAAGTGGCTGCCTGGTCTTCAATCTGTTTTAGCTTAAAACCCCTTGCTTTTCTCTGCTGGGAAATTTAATTAAAAATTGTTTATCCTTTCAGCCTTCAGTACTAACTGTACCTACAAAGTGAACTCTTTAATTACTAGTTATTTCTGTCACTGCAGATAAAATTTGAGACCACACACCCCTGTTTCTCAAGGGCTGATTATTACTTAAAGGAGCTGATACTCATTTCAAGTCTGCTTCAGACAGAGTTTTATATATCACTAAATATTGTGATAAAAGATCTATTCATCACAGTTATTACCTAAGTTATTCTGGACCAGTATGTATAGCCCATGTTATTAAAGCACAAAAAAATTGCGTTTTACTTTCTGTCTACCAGTTAGATCCTGAATTAAAGGATGTTGCCGTTGTTATCTCTCTTAGCACTGTTAGACAACCTTTGCCTATTTGTATGCTCTGATTAAATTTCTTCCTGCCATAAGGGATTCCTCGCTGCATCGCAGTTTCCAGAGGTCATTTAAGTTCCGCTTACATTCAGCTTTGCAACTCCCGTGTCCCTGGTGCCTTACTCTTAATCTCCTTACATCTCAGAAGATATTTAACTTCAATGTACAACATAATGGTCATTCCCGGGGCCATGCCATGCATCTTGGTTAGGTTGACTAGGCAAAGCAATACCCAGGGCAGCAAACTACCAGGGGCAGCTGCTTTCTGTGGGTATACGCCAGACTGACTGACGCTGGCAGGCAAGAATGAATGGTTTGAAGCATCATCCGGTGACAGCAGCAGTAGCCCATCCTAGAGACATCAGTTATTATCATCTTGCCCAAAGGAGCAAGACGTCTTTTTTGAGCTCTCAGTTTACTTCCTGCTCCCTGGGGTAATCTCATTCCTTTGATTTTATGTCCTTTCCCACAGGAACAACAGCCTGGGTCTGGGACTCACACCTCAGTACTCAGTGACGCTCCAAACTGCATTTTGCATTAATGTCCCATAAGCCTCGGGCTCTGCGTGGTTGTCCCCAGGTTATGGTTAATAGATCATGTCATAATGATCTGTGCAAACTAACCCTCCATATCTTTGGACAATTATTAATATCATTTTCTTTCTCTTAAAATAGAGGAGCTCCTTTTTCTATCAGGCACTGAAAACTTAGTCTTCTCTCTGAGTTTAATCTTGCATAAAATATTCTTGATGCCGTGCACATCCCCACGCTCACATGTTGTGGTATTCTGTCTCTACTGCTACAGAAAGTAGTAGACACAATGTTAAAAGAAAAATATATGTATTTTCCTTGGTTGGTTTGATAGCTGTAAAATTCAGTTATTATTAATTTCACTGCTCATTTTAATTATCATATTTTGCTTTACTCCTTTCTTCCTTTTGGGTTTCTCTACCTCCAGGTCTCTTCTCAAAATACAGGTTTGAGGGTTAAGTGTTGACTGTCTGCTGTGACGATGTGTACATCAGAAAGTGCCAAAACTGATGTGCCAAAACTGTCTCTCCAAACCCCACTGTAGTATCTAAATATTTTATATACCTTGTGCAGGCAACACAAAGCAATATAAAGTACTTTCACTTGATGGTTGTGAATTATGAAACAGCTCCCACTTTTCCTGAAACCCTAGGTGAAATCTAAGAACGCTTGCCAAGATGTGTCTTGTAAATAAATCAGCTCTACCTGTATGAGGAGAACAGTTTAGACAGATGGCCATTTAGAATTCACTGTTTCACTAGGCAGGACAAAGACAAGAAAACAGAGAAAAGAAAAGACCATATTAGGGCAAATCTTATGACAACATATGTAGTTTTGCTTTCTTTAATGCACTATGAATTGAAAGTGTTAACCAACTGAAAGAGGAAGATAGATATTCATAGCTATAATACTTAAAATTATGATAATAATTAAGGTGGCATTTGATGGATTCCTAGTAACAAGATGATAAATGGGCATTGTTGGGTTCTTTGTACCAAAGCCAGCTCATATGCAGAAGTGCACTCCAGATGATACTATAAAATCTTTCAGTAGACTGGCAATCTAGTTATAGCAGCTGCTTGCCTACCCATAATATTGGGTGAGGTCTTACATGCTGTACTGATTTAAAAGCTAGGATATATAAAACTTACGTTCCTTGAAAGACCTGAGTGCAAATGACTTTTCATTCTCTTACCACATATTCTTATGAATGCGGAGGCTGCCATCTGATTTGAGAACTCCACTTCAAAAAGGATTTTTCCAGATCATGGAGTAATTGCCTTTGAATTCCCAAATCATCCACATAACCAGAAGAGGAATGAAAACAATTGATTTGCAGTAGATATATTTAAAGGAAAGCACCCAGACTCCTGGATATTTTTGTCCAGGTTTCCTTCCTTATAAGTTGTGGTATATATGGTAAAACTTGTTCCAGTGTTTCATATAAAACATACTATAAAAATTTTTTATTTGCTAAGTCATGTCTGACTTCCCATACCATTTTTTTAGGAGGTATTTGGTTTTCCCTGCAGCATCTTTCCAGTTGGTAGCTCACCTGAGAGGTGAGTCCAGAGGACTCTTCTTTCCACTGAAATTGCACTAAGACAGTTTTTGCCAATATCTGCCTGGTTCCGTGTGTTATTAGAACTCAGGGTGCTCCGTATTCTCAGAGCACGTGTCTTTTTCCACAGCTTGCCCAAGGACCAGAACATTTTTTCGGAGATGCGTTTGGAGAACATTTCCAGAAAGCGCTAGGACATTTGGCCTCACAAGTCTACTTACTGAATGCAACCCGTGTTCCCAAGTTGTTTGGCTGTACCTGAAAGCCCTACTGTTGTCGCAGTGTTGGCTTGTGCTGCTCGGACCGTAGCATTCCTATCGGCTCCTCTTCTTTCATAAAATCCGAATCATTCATTCTTACTTACTCACTAATGTTCCGGCTACCTCTCATGAAAGTACGTCACAAAACGCACGCAGGGTCTGACTTATACCCCTTCAATCAAAGTGTGGTTCCCTGTAACAGCGTTACATCACTGGGGTTGTTTTTGAGAGCCGTGTAATGACTGTTTAATCAGTGGAAGTAGTATAAAGTATTAGCACAAACTGCATTTTCCAGCTGCTCTTTAGAAATAGACAAGAAAGTCACAGGAAAATGATGTAGGGAAAGAAGGAGAATAAACTTAACCATAAAAAAACCCCAAACCTAATGAAGTAGCTAATTTAATTTCAAGAATTATGAATGAAACTGTGGAAATGTACTTTTATGCACTATGCACATCTGCCGGACTTACGTTTTCTGCAGTTGCTAAACAAGACTAATATTTCTTTTGGGGATAACTACACAGAATTTATTATTATTTCTACTTTTGTGCTTCACACATAGCTTTAATTTTTGTTGTTGCTGATGTTGTTAAAAGAGGTTGTTTCTTGTGAAACCTTTTCTCTCTTACAGAAATATTACATAGATGTATATAGCATATCTATTGTCTGGCTTCTAATCAGTCCTTCTGGTAAGTACTTAGAGCCAGAAATTTGCTAGAGGCCTGTGGCCCCCCTTGACAGGGGCTTTCTTGATTTGTGCCAGAATTGGACCTTTTTCTCTTCTTTTCCTCTCTGCCTTCTTAATTCTGATGAAACAATCGGTGGCAGAAAAAAATCTCCCAAACTTGTGATGCCAATGTTTAGTCGACTTTCGTTATTTTTCTCCATCCATATACATATACGTATGTATGTATATGTACACCTATATATGGAAGTAAAATATTTTAAATGGTTTTTTTTTTCCGTAACACTAAAAACCACACTAAATATGCAGGGTTTTTTTGAATCTCCATATTTAAATACTTCAATTTTTACACTCTATGAAATATTATGGCATCAGATAAGTAAACTGAAATTAATTAACACAAGATATTGATATAGGATGATTAATGTAGTAATTAGTATAGGATATGAATGTTTAGTTCTAAAGTATTTAAGTATGAAATTGGAATTTCCAAAGCAGCTCACTTAACATACAAATAATTATGTCATCATCTCGTTTGTGAGGTTGCATCCTTCTCCCTAATGGAACAATAAGTTCCGAGGAAAAAAGACATTATTTATGACAAAGTTGTCTTTAACATCCCAAATATTCTAAGTCTTTCTGAAACAGTGTACTAATGATGTAATATCATGTCCCAAAGCTCACCTTCCACCACATCAGAGTTTCCATCCGACACAATGCATGAAGCATTCCAAAACAAAAGTCTCTCGCTTTTTAAGGAACAGGTGAATGTCACGTCTCTTGATGGCACTTTGAAAGACAGCTGAGAACAGCAGCCACCCTTAGTTATGTAAATTCTAAGCAGTCCTTGCATCCATCGGACTGATACCTGCAGTGAGGTGTTGTAAGGAATGTTGGCTCCATTTCAAAATGCATGGTTAGATGTTGGTCAGACACCACGTATCCCGAGGCTACTCGCTGTTCATGTATACAATTTATTACCATCACCACCCCAACCCAAAACATGAAACAAAAGAAAAACTTCACAGGAAAAAATAACAAGAGAGGTGGATAATGTAATAAACAAAGACCCCCTCAAAAGACTTTTTTCTTAGGATGAGATTTCTTTGCAGAGAATGCCTTCAGACCCCGGGACATCAGAAATAATCTGCGTGTAACAAAAGGCTTCCAGCCGTGGTTTTCTGTTCATCAGGCTTCCTGTTTATCTTCAACTAGAAAGACTCTAAAATACTGCATTTTCTTACCTTGTAAACTTTGGTCTTGTCATAGTGCTCAATTATTTCTAACAGTAAAATCCTATTAATTACAGTATCCTAGTGAGTATCAAGTATCTTTCCTAAGTAAATGTCCATCATCAAAACAGCTTCAAAAGATATAAAATGAAATAAAATACTATCATGAGTTAAGATTTTATTCACTGCATTTCATTTTTATTTAACTTTTCTATAATCTTATATTTATTTTCTCTTTTTAGTTAAATTTTGATTATGATTTGAAGACCTCCCTGAATTCTCTCTGCACTCTTTCTTGTCTATGCTTTACATTTCCCTTCTGTGCATTTGCCGTTTTTTCACCTGCATTACAATATCTAATTTCTTTGTCAGAACCCTAGCTAGTCACATTTAAGATTCTTTCTTTCTAAATATTTCCTCAGTTATGATTCTGCCTGCACGTATGATCTTGCTTCCTATCATTTCCCTTTTCTCGTCACTATTAATGGCAGACTTAACTACTAACATGTAACAATAAATGCTGTCTTCACTCCCAGCTAGTAGAAAAGGTTCTTATCACTACGTCTGGCTCTTCTGCTCTCTCTCAGCTCTTTCTCTTTATCTGTATTTAAGATTGTAAGCCTCCTGGCAACAACATTTTCTTTACTACTGTAATCATAGATACTTGGAACTTTGTTAGTACTTAATGACATCCAAAATTATCATTATTTACCAAAGCAGGGTTTTTTTCCCACTTTTTTTTCCTTTTTTTCCTACATAAGCAAATGAAAATGTGAATAACAGCACACTGTGCACAAAACACTGCAGTTATCCCCTTTTTCAGGACAAACTTCCGGCTTTGTTCATCTCTGTGTAGAATTTTAAGGCCATTTCCATTGTGCAAAAAGTTCTAATCCTAGCTATGTAGATAATATTTCCATGAAAGAGTACAAAATTCTAAAATAAAGTGCAATTACATTTCATCTGCTAAATTAATTTATTCTGGCATTTTTATATTTTTTATATATAGATATATTGGCATTACACTCTCTTTCTCTAGTAATCAAGTCTGATTAGAAATATTTTTAGTCTATAGGGTTTCCTAAAGTGTGTTCTTTAAATTTCTGTTGCCCTCTAGATTTTTTAGGCGTTTTATCATCTTTTTGTATTTTTAGCAGTTAAAAGTTAAAATTGGTAATATTGAGAATTTCTTCCACTTGTCTTTGTTATTGGGTTTTCCTTTTGTGGAAACTGCTGCTTTTTCCTACCTCATTGGTAGCTTTTCAGCTTTTAATGGTACTTTGGAATAATTTAGAAGTAAAGTCAACAAGATTTCTATTTATTGCTAATGGATATCCAATAACTATGTAATGTTTTTTATTATTTCCTACCAGGTATATCACTACCACGTATTCCCCTTGCCATTAGACGGCGTGGCTGTGAGTAGATACCTCCAATACCATAACATTTTGTAGCTGTCGTGGTTAACAGCAGGAATGAACATGTGGTGGCACACGGCTTTACTGCAGGTCGGTACTTCGGGTTCATAATCTAAGCCAAGCTGATGCTATGCTGCTGCCTCGCATCGCCTTTTCTCGGTCCCACTCTCACTGCTGTCGTCGCTGGCAGCAGAGGGGTTAAAGCTGACCCACCCTAAAGCCATACCTTTGGCCGCAATTAGAGATGTGTCCTTTTTTCCTATGAAGCCGTACATCTACAGAGCACTGTAGAGGTACTTTAGCTCCTCGTATTCCTATGCCGATAGAGAGACTCGAGGAAGAGAGAGTCCGTTGTACATGTGCACAAGTTAAAATTTAACCAAGTTGTTCCATTTGTCACCGTACATGTATGGTATAAAGATATCATGCAGAATGTGGTGAACAAGAAAGCAAATTTCTTGGAACTCTGGATCTCCCCAGTATAATCCAGTTTTTACATTACATATTCAATTATTTCCTGAAATTTACTACATGCCATTTTTAGCAATTCTGGTTTTTCTTCCTTATTTCATCTTTGTGTTGTCGTAATGTCTTTCATTGAGTTGTACAGATAGAATTACAAAGGAACTGAGTAAATCATTCTGATTCTGTAGATCATCTGAACTTATTACTACTGAAGCTCTGCAAGTTGTTCTTGTTTTTATTCATACAAGAATTATATTTTCTAATGGAATGCAGTTAGTATGCAGGATTTGAGTATATTTTATTAATGTCAGGAAAAAAAGACTTCTATATTGAAACATGAAAACTCTTGGTTTGTTTTGTATTTTGCAAAAACTGCATTAATATAGAAATACAAAATTACTAAAAAGCAAGTTTTCTCTTCAGTGAAATGCTATGTTAATAGTCTTATACTAGCAGGGAGTCATCCAGATACGTACAAGCACTTTCAACCCACTCAAATTTAGGCAATCACCTGAGTGAGGAGTGTTGTCCCTAGGTTTCTGCCATAGGTAATGGATACAGCTAGACCTCTCTAGGGGACAGTCCAGCCTGCTTGAGATTTGAACCATCCTTCTTAGGGCACCCCTCTGTCTGCCTTAATTATATTAAATAAGTAAAGAGGGAATCTCAAGTGGTAGCACTCCTACTTTAGTTACCTTTGGGCTATGTCAAAGTTCAGTGGAATGAATGTATGTAAAAACAAAGTACACAGCATGTTAAGATTTTTATTCCCCATCCCAGATTTTTTTATCACATGTACCTGATGGAGAATTTCTGACTTGCTGGTACGGAAGCACATGGAGAGAGAGAACTTAATCTGCCATTTCTTCATCAACTGCTGTGTTGGGAACAGAGGCACAAGCCAAAAATGGTTCCTGTAGAGGGTGTCAAAATACAGAGCCTGGGCATTTCTATCAGAATTTGAACAACAGAGTGATTTCGTAACGCAGAGCCCATCTGGACCTGAGTCTAGGTTTTCTGCCAAATGAGCACCTTGGCAAGGGTATGAGTTGTTAATTTTATGGTATCACGTTTATTAAATATTGAGCATGTAGCACTGTGAATTTATGTCACGCTTTACAAATAGATAATAAAATACAATGCCCCTCCACCCCCCCACCCCCCTTCTGTGATGAGATTGTAAAGGGCAAAACAGGACATGGGATATTATTTCAGCAGTGAAAGAAGTAAGGAGATAATGAAGAAAGGAAAGGTGGAAAAGGATATAACTTTATTTCAGCGAACCCTATTTGAAGGGAAAAAAGTGTCGACCTTGGCAGGGAAAAGAATCGGACTCCAAACTCCATCATGAGAGGGGGCAGGAAAGTTAATTTGGGAGGACAAAAACATCAGGTGCACAGAGAAGAAAACAGGGAAAGAGAATTTATCTAAAACATCTGTCTCTCTATCTCCTGATCAATTAATCTAGGGAGATCTTTCTAGAACTCCTTCATTAGCTTTAATTTGGGTTATTGTAAATAACATTGATTCATTTAAGAAGTCAGTTTGCTAATAATTAATGGTTTTTACATATTTATAAATGTGTTGAACAGCATATGATCTAAGTCAGATCATCAGCACTGACTTCTCTCCTTCACTTCCTACCTCTTATTCGGTTATTAATCTATTAAAATATCTTCTATTTTCCCCTTGACAGCTCAGATTTCCTAATATGACTTGAAAAAGCAAAATAGGTTAACTGGATTGTGCTTCACCACATACTCATTCAGTCTGACAAAAAAAAACTCTGCTAAATTTATTAAATATGACTTCCTGTTACAAGAACCAGACTGACTTTTTTTTCTGGGACAGATAAATGTAGATACAACAAAACAGGAAGAAGGCTGACACAGTCAGAAGTAAAAGAGAAGAAGATAGCTCTGGAAAAGACATTTTGGATACTCGGAAAGGAAAGATGAGGGGCAGGAAAGGAGATGGCTGGACATCTGTCTCTAACAGTGCTATGAAAATCCCATTAACAGGGTCTGGGCGTTCAGTCTGTTTAAGGCTGGTAAAACAAAACTCTGTATCAGCCTCCCGTATCAGCTGTCAGAGAGAGATCTGGGTAGTTGAGGAGGCATAAAATTCTTTCACCCATTGATAAAAGTTTCTCTGCGGTAGCTAAAGGGGGCGGGGGGGGTTATGCAGTAAAACTCAGAGAGTTTGTTGGGTTTTGTTTGGGTTTTTTAACTTAAAAAGTGGTGGCTGTACCATAAGAGTTTTTCTTAAAAATCACTCCTTGCATGCAGAACTGATTTATATTAAGCAGAAGAATCTGGAATTAGTAAGAAAAACTAGTTTATTCCATAGTAAAAATTTCTATCTGCTTTTCCAAGTAGATAAGGATTTAGGAGAAACAAAAAAAACCCCTAGAAATTTTCACTTTAATTTTCATTAAATGAAATTGAAAAAATTAGGAGAACAAAGATAAAGAATGGTCACTGTATGACTGTATAGGAAAGTCCTTTAAGGCTGCAAATACTGTACTTTGAATTGGAGCATATCTGACAAGCAAATTTTAAAATATCTAAGTATGGTCAGCTTTTTTCTCACTTTCAATTAAATGTACTTAAAAAGATGTAATAATATGCATGGTGATCCTTTTTCCTTAGTAAAACTGTACTTCATTCATAGTACAAACCTGTGGGATTACTGATACCTGGTAAGTTTGCTGGGGTTTTTTTGTCTGTTTTTAAAATTAAAAATTCTTAGTCGTTTCTCTGTTCGAGTATACTTATTATGAGGAAAATATACCTCCTAATGAAGTAGGACTGAAGCTCAGCTCAGTGCTTTATTGACTCTAGTATTTAAACAGCCGCATTCATATAAAAACAACTGTTTATCCTGGGTATAACAATCTATAACGGCATAACTACCCTGTTCCTTTATATTAAATCCACTTAAGATGAAACGGTACTTCATCTTTCACTATTTTTGTCCATTATCTTCAATAGATGAGTCAGCATTGAACTGAAACGCTTTCCTATACACCACGTTCTGTAAGGTGTGATGGGTAAGAAAAAGCCAAGGTATCCAGTATGCGTTAATATAAATCCTGGTAGTCATTTTGTAAACATATGGATTGTTGTGGCTGTGTGCTGTGTTTGCTTATAGGCAAGATCACCTGAATACATAGTGCCAAGTCAAATATTTTTCTGACTAGGACAGGTTTTTATGTAACTTCAGAAAATTAACTGTTAAACTGCCTCGTCAGATTTGTGGCAAAAAAAAAAAAAAAAGAAAAGATAAATATTGCTGTCTACAGGATGATGCAATTTAACACATACAGGATTTTTAAAGAACTCAACAACACAGAAGAGATAATTAAACTATTTTTTTTTTCAGACTAGAATCATTTAGGTTGGAAAAGACCTTTAAGATCATGGAGTCCAACCATAAACCTAACACTGCCATGTCCCACTAAACCATGTCCCTAAGCACTACGTCTACACACCTTTTAAATCCCTCCAGGGATGGTGACTCAACCCCTTCCCTGGGCAGCCTGTTCCAGTGCTTGATAACCCTTTCGGTGAAGAATTTTTTCCTCATGTCCAATCTAAACCTCCCCTGGTGCAACTTGAGGCTGTTTCCTCCCGTCCTGTCACTCCCTTCAGGTAATTGCAGAGAGCGATGAGGTCTCCCCTCAGCCTCCTTTTCTTCAGGCTGAGCAACCCCCGTTCCCTCAGCCGCTCCCCATAAGACTTGGGCTCTAGAGCTTCGTGGCTCTCTTTGGACACGCTCCAGCACGACCTTCTGTTCTTACAATAATAACAACAACCAAGTCACTGTTGTGTATGTCACTGACTTAAAAGTCTGGAGAAAACTGGCATCCTTTAAATTTATTTTTCTCTTCACATTGCTTAGCAAATCAGACATTTGAATACTGATAGGTAGCTGATGAAGTGGGTAGATGAAAAATTTGTGTAGATGTACATTGTTTATTTTTTTCTTATGCACTAATCCGTATTTTAGCAAAGTAATTCCATACAAATTCAATGAGTTTAAGAAACTAATAAGTGATCTTTCAGCCAGATATAAATATTTGACAGTGTTATATATAGATATAAATTATTTTTCTTTTACTACACTTAACCTTTTTACATAGCTTATGTTGCTTACAGCAAAAGTAATGGACTGCTGAAGATAAACCAAACACATCTCAAGGAATGTAATGACATTCCATGTGCAAAGTGCAAGGTGCCAGCTAGGTAATTTATGAAAGCAGAAGTCCCAGAATGAAACTCTTGTAGGAGGAACCACACGGAAATAGGCACAAGGCAAGTTTTTTAACATCGCACAATCAGCGCTCTTCCACTCTGGCCTTTAGGAACCCTTCCTTTTGTTGAAAGAGTAACACAGTCTTAATACATAGTACTTCCTTGGCTTTTATGCTAAAACTGCATCTAGTAGCAATTGGACTGAGACTCTAAATTTTTATAAATGGTACACCACTACACAGCCCTTGTGAATAATGTAAGGTGCCTAACTGCTGAGGCTGAACTGATTCCAATGTCCTGTGAGGCAGGAGAAGGTCCCGTATTTCTTTACCGACACCTGAAATGTCCAGTCTCTCTCCCATTGCGTGTGTTGGGCTTGCCAAGCATATACACATGTATAACTTTCTTATCGATTCCATCACGAAAACTGTATTCTAAAGGGGTTTTCTGGTGTTAAGTCATGCAATCTGAAAGTTAGTGTGACAAAGACAGCCTAATTTGAGTGGGAGTTTGTCACTGAAATGAACTTGTTCAATTCATAGGATCTAAGATGAGGTCTATAAAACAAGCAATGAGGACAGTCATAAACCAGCTACATTTCAGAAAATGAAAGCCACCAAGCAGATCAGTCCCAATGTGTAATTCCCTGTTTATTGCATTCTGTATATTTTAAATTAATAATTATTTACTTTTTTAGCAACACTTGTTGCCCTGGTACCTCTTGGTTTCACTCTTCCACACAGAAAGCCAATAACATGGTTTAAAAAGAGAGAGATGAAAATTAGAAAGGAAAACTCACAGAGGTGAGATCTGAAAGAAACTGGATGGGCTCATCCTTCTTAAGGTACTAAGGGGTTACTCTGTGTTGCATTCATATTTTAATGATAAGATTAATAGGAATATCAATAGCTGCACAATGAGAAGTGTAAGATTAACTTCATCTGTCTAATTGTCTAAGCTGATTACTTGGACCCCTTCCACCATCAAAGGAAAGGGGCAGGCATCTCCAAAGGAATTCTTGCCATCTGCTTAGGACAGGGCAACTCAACCCTTGCAGTGCCTCTGTCTCTCCAGTCACTGCAGGGAAAACCAGAATTGTTTGCTTATGTTAGGCATCCATTTTAATCCGTTCGTAGGTACTGTGGAAGTTATTGATTGCCTTGCCCATTTGGTATAAAACTGAAGAGATTCATGGGGTGTTTAGTCTAGCTACAGTAGGATTTCAGGAAGGAATATCCACACAGAGAGCACATTCGTACCAGTGAGAAATGGCAAAGACATTTCTTGTGTACTGGTTTTTGGTTGAGAGTTAATTTTCTTCATAGCAGTTTGGATTTGTGACCAAAACAGCGTTGATGACCCCGGGGTGTTTTCGTTGCTGCCGAGCAGGGCTCGCACAGAGCCGAGGCCTTTGCTGCTCC
>JAVKLA010000047.1:7707411-7735183 GCA_034782735.1 Sagittarius serpentarius
CCGGCTGTCCTGGAGATGGCTGAACGCCGGCCGGCCCGTGGGGAGCGGTGAAGGAATCCCTTGTTCTGCTTTGCTTGGGTGCGCGGCTTTTGCTTTACCTGTTAAAGTGTCTTTATCTCAATGCACACGTTTTCTCACTTTTTCCCTTCTGATTCCCTTCCCATGCCTCTGCAGGGGGAGTGAGCAACCGGCTGTGGGGGGCTGAGCTGCCTCCCGGGGTTAAGCCATGACATCTTGGAACATAAATTAGGAATATTACAAAGAGGTCTAATGTCTTTACTGCTTGTCTTCTGAACAGCTGGAATTACTTATAAAGCCAGTCTTTGTATGTGTATTAAGCAATGATAAAAAAGAGGAGGAGTTTACTAGCAGCTGCTGATGGATAGGCAGACATGTAAGATATGAGGGGAAGACAATACAATCACTGGCTACTATATAGCAATCACCAGCTAATAGTTACTTACATGAAGAAGGGTTGTTTTCTTGCTACACCGAGACCAAATCCAGATTGAAAAAGATGAATGATAATGGTGTGTGGGAGGTGGTTGAAGGCTAGAGCAAAGCTACTTTCTGAAATACTTTGATGTGAAATTGAAAGGTTATGGAAAAGGTCAAAACAGTATCGGTATCAGGTTTAAAATGAGGTTTTATCAGAAGGTAGCAGTAAATTGGTTGGCATGTTTTAGAGAGATGAGGAATGTAACTTGGAAACAAATGGAGAGGAAATATCAATTCTAACTAAATTTCTAATTAAAAAGGATTAACAGAAATATTAAGCATCTCTGACATGCTTAACAAATGTTATAAACATAGTCTTATCGGCTCATTTAAGTAATCTATTTAATCCCTAAAATACTAGTAATGATAACAGTAATAAAAGGTATGCCATGTATTTTCATTAACCTGCTCTATTTCTAAATGATTCCACTAAAGAAGTACTTACTTTCTGCAATAAATACATGCACATACAAATCTAGATAGATAGATAGACAGACAGATTGATCTCAGACAAATTAAAAACAGTCTGCTTACAGTGTTTGTCTTAAGAAGAAAAATACGTTTTACTTTCTTTGGAACTGCTAGCAAAAAGTTTCACTCACAACTTTCACATTCACTTCACACCCCAGTGCTGATCTAGGACTTTCCATAAGAAAAGGATTTTCCAGCAGATGAAAGACCTTGATGTATGTAACAGATAGATATCCATACTAACTTCTAACAGAACAATATTGACATATCGTTATGCAGACTGCTGCTAGACAAAGTACTTCCCTATTTTCTGCATGTCAGGTTTCCTATGTACAGTGTCTTCCAACATATTTCAGTCTTAATCTAATGTCACTTCAGTGTCGATGGCCTTTGCAGTTCTTGGCACTCTGGCTCAATCTGGCAATCGGTGCAAGGGGTGATGCTGAGCTCTTACGAAAACTGGAACTGTAGCCCACAAAACCTGTCTAAGTTAGGATTCACCATTATCCATTGGATTTTAGGTGTATTCATTCTCTACTGAATAAAACCAGATTCTTGTGGATGATCAAGAGGTGAAAGACTCCTAGGAACATAAAGCTCTCCGGTGCCTTCAAAATAAATGGTGTCTTGAGGAACAGAGCTTGCTGTTTGTCCAGATCAAGAAAGAACATTTTTGCAGCATTTCAGTTATCTCCTTTGCACCTACAAACAACGTCATCCAAGAAGAGCTCTTAATCCTCTGCAAACACCACCTGTGCATATACTAATAGGATATACAATAGAACACCTATTGCATCACTTTCTAGCTGTACCACGAGGATCAAATTAGGATTAGGATTGGAGTGATGTCATTATGCTGATTGTACTCCCTGGAGTATAGAAAAGGATTGCAGAGCAAAAAGGCTAGGATTAGGTTTGCCTTTTAAGAATGCCTTTTGAGTGTGCGGGCAGCCACAGCTTTCTGGATATGTCTGAGGGGGTTGGAGCCACCTCTGTAAACCCCTCTGTTCACCACTGTCTGTCTGCCTGTCATTGCCAACGACCTGTGAACAGCCTCCATCGAGACCTAATTCATTTTAGTCAAAACGATCTTGATTATCTTGAACAGCTTTAAAAATTAAAAGTTTTGCTGACACGATGCCGTTTAACTGCGGGTAGTTACAGAACGGTCACAGCAGGAGGTCTGAAGGTATGCAGAGGTATAGAGGGAAGGGATGGGCATATTTCTGTCAACCCCGGACAGGTCATTGTTCTTTGGTGCAATTGTGGGTTCATATATGCCCGCAGGTGCGCTGTGTTGCCAATGTCTATAAATTCTGAGCATCGTTAGTAGATGCTCAGCCAACACGACTCAGTCGATGCTGATTTCTGTTTGCTTCTCTGTCATTACTTTTTTGTTGTTGTCGTTCCCCTTCCTTCCAACATATCTTCCCCAATCCCACTTGCAATGCAGAAGAAAACCCAATACTTTTCCTAGGCCTCTATATGCGATTGATTTTGAAGTAGTGTTTCTATACATTCTGACAAAGTGCGAAATAAAAATATTTTTAAGGCTCCTCAAAGCAGAACAGCATATTAAAAATATTTATTCAATTCTTTGCTTAATTTAAAAAAGATTGCAGTGCGTGTTAGTTCTTTATGTTTAATAGTTTTTTAATTCTTTCAAGCAATCATGTTTACTGTATCATTTGGCAAAACAGAGATTTATGTTTACTTTCATCACCACTGAAAAGATAGATCTATAAAGGTAATAAATCTTTAAGTGCTTCATAACCTTGCACAGTCTTTATAGGTGGAAAGATAATCAATAATCATGACAGAAAAACTGCATATGATTCATCTTTCAAATAAACTTGCTTCTTTATGACACAATGCCAATAGATGAGAATGTAAAGGCCATGATCAATTTTCCTTATAAAAATACCTGGACTTGAAAGGCTATTCATAAGAATTACTTTCCTAGACACAATTAACACTAGATGGATCTTCCATGTTCACTACACATCACATGCTGTCACATTGCACTATCCAATTACATAGCCTTTGCTGTTTAAGGCAAAGTACTTCTGACTGCAAATTTGGCCACATTTACACCTTTATTCTGACAGCGTTTTCTATTTCTAATTCATTAGTGTGAGTGAGTGCAAGCGAGGGTTTCTCTACCCAATGTAATCAATTGTTGTTGAATAATTCAATAGGATGAATTTTGTTTTAAATAAGCGGGTTTTACTTTCTGAAATTACGATATCCCAAAGTGTCAGGCTGTTCTTGCTGAATCAGTGTGCTTGAGCTCAGACAGGCTCCAAGATGTTTGTTTTCCTGGTGACACCCTTTGCAGTGTCACTTCAGGAAATGTAAAGAGCCAAGCAGTCAGGAATTTGAATTTACCCAAACAAATATGATTTCAGACAGGACTCTCAATCAGGTTTTTTATTTTCATTAGTATTTTTTTACCGTTGTTCGTTCTGGCCTGTAAATACAAACAAAATGTAATGAAAATGGTGTTGAAAATTATTTCTGATTTTTTTCTTTTTCTCCCCCCTCCCCCCGCCGCTCGAAATTACAGAGAACTATACTGACACCACTACATGAAAAGTCACTCTGTAGCTCTCACTTGGGAAGAGGAATTTGCTCTAGCTACTTAAAACTCTCATTGCCTGAAGGTATTGCAGTTTTGGCCTGATACTGCTACTCCATCTAATGTGAAAATCCTGCCACCGTGATTAGTGAGATGCTGAACAGCTAAATTGTGACTTAATTTTAAGCAGAAAAAATGGTCAGTTCCATTGGATATAGACACACTTATTAATTGTGCCTGAACTAGTGAAAGGAAAACTGACACAGAAACCTGATCTGCAAAATCAAAATTTGGTTCAGAATGAGACTGTCAAATGCACAGATTACAGAATAATTATGTTCTGCCCGTCATATTCTATACTGAACACTTTAAAATACAGTGTAATTACCTTTTCAAATTTTTCTGTTCTGTTTATGCTTTAATAGACTGGGCAAGAAGACAAGCAGTTTGCCATTCCAAGTTTTGAAGCACATAGCATTAAAGTATTTAGGAATGTTCCATTAAATTAAAATACAGTTTAGCTTCATGTGCAATGAAATATATATTTAATACACTTCCTATTTTTATTGTTTCTCACTCTAGAGTTCATACTATGTATAGAATAAATTACAGAGAGAATGAAATATAGCAAAACATTACCTTAACAGATGCAGCTAATTTCAGATATTCATTTAATACATATTTGTTCAGGGTTTAATAACGCACGCTATGCACCTCGGAGACTGGATTGGCATATATAAATAGACATTGTCATGGGATTATATATTCCGGCATACAATTTTTGTATTATTAATTTATTATAGATCATTAATGCATTTAGGGAGGGAGGAAAAAAAAGGAAATTGAAACAATATACGAAAAATCTTCTGATGAACAGAAGTTTATTTGAGACTGTGTTCAAATACCAATATTTATATCAGCTGATCTCAGTTCCAGCAGACATCATTGTGGCTTTGACTGTGTGACAACAGTAAATAAGTAACTCTACCATGGACACTAGATCGAAGTTTTTTGAAACTTTATTTTTTTCTTGTTTAAGATACATGTAGCGCTCATATTTCCATCCAAAATGGAAGCAAATGTAAGACTGCTCAGAAATTTGAACTCTCTGGCCAGAGCGGATTCACCTAGGTGTTACTGGAGAGGAGGTATGTGTTAGTGAACAGGAGGAGACAAAACAACTCATAGAGCCTGATCAACCTTGCTACACGGACATGAGAGATGAGGGGGTCTGAAACAAGTTGCTGTATTGAATTAAGGTAGGCAGTCTGCATTCAGAAATCAAAATCTCCGTACATTTTTGTAAATAAACAGAATTTTATAAATGGTGCTAGACACAGCATCAATTGTTCTTCCTAACTCGGATACACAAGATCTCCCAGCTTTGGTTTACCTCTCGTGGGAAAAGGGGAAAACTGTTACAAACTCTGAGGCTGGTATTTTCACAGTCTCCATCTAGGTATGTCTGTTGGTACATAAGGTGGTTCTCGGATGCCTCCTTCCAACTGGCCAAACTGGTACCTGTTCAAAACATACGACAGTGACTATTTTCTTGGAAACAAAGGCACGGGTGCTGAATGGGTAAGGGGAGGAAAAGGACTGGTCCGCTTTTGGGTCTTGTTGTGGTGTGGGGCCGAGCCATCTGAGGTTTGGCCCTTATCCAGATGTGGTAGCCCGGGCGTGATCTCTGTGAAGTAGCACAAATGCGACCAGGTAAGATAGTGGGAGGTGGATTCCCAGCTCTTGCTGGAGTTCAGCAGGTCTGCGTATTAAGCCTTTTAGGATCCTTTGAAAATGGCATTCCTTCTGAACTCATTTTTTGCAAACTCTTCCCAAGTAGCATCTATCCTGCAATGAAAATAATACTGTACATGTACTAATACCACAGTATAAAGCACAGAGGTAGAAATTACCTTGCGATGGATGGTTAACGTAACTCGATACAGTCCATAGGCAAGGTGATCTGTTACAAGTATTACAAATATCTGGAGGTGTTAATTCTTTGTTAGAGTTTTAGAGTAATTTCTAGCAGTGTTCACAAAAAAATCCTCTGTTAAAGTGTGTGCACAAAATGAAAGTATTTAATCTCATTTAGAAACTTCATTGACTATGAAATATTTGTTGAATTGCATTAATATGTCATTGATAGGCATCAGGACAAAAATGTTTGTTTCAGTGCATTGCACGATGGACACAACATGCCACCCTGTAGAGTAAACAATTTTTTATATAGTAAAAAAGTCTTTCCGGTTCAAATAATTAATATACTTTGACATTTTATTAAGCTTAGTAAAAGGTTTCCCTACAGATGTAACCCCTTAAGACTGTTGAGAAAGGACATGTATTAATACCACAGTATAAAGCCATCTTGTAATGTAAAACTGGACTACGGAACAGTTCAAGTTGGCTAGTAAAGCAGTGTATGAAATCAAATTCACAGTGTACCAGTAATTTAGTACTCCAAAATGAAAAGTCATATAGGGAAGAAATTTATTAACCCTGCGTAAAGCTCAGTGGATTATTTAGTCACCTGATTTATGGCGGTTTATACCATGAAATATGCCACAGTATGAAATTCGTTGCACATTCATGGAACACTTAGGGTCATGCTTAACTCTGTGCAGATGCGCAGTCCCACTGACCCAAGTCCAGGATGAAACTGGTTTTTAAATTTACTGTCTAAACAGATAAATATCATATCCAAGGGATGTGAAAATCTCAATGCTGTCTGTGCCATTCAGAGCATAAAATAATATGAAATATTATTTGTCCCATTATTATTACTTACTTTTTACAATGAAATAAAAGAAAAGGCAGATGAACATAGTGTCTCCTTCCCTAGGTGTCTGGTTTAGGTTGTTCTGAAATATTTTTTGAATTAAATGGAATGATTGGCAAGAAAATAGGATGATTCACTTATTTGTACGTGAAAGGTCTTAAGGAATCATGCTACAACTTAGAATAGCAGTCTCTGTTGAAGTACTTAGTATTTAGCTTTTGGGGGTCGCTAGTCATTCAAATAATGGTCAGTCACTTTCTACTTCACCGCGTGAATTTAAATAGTATCATAGATTGTATTGGGATAAGTGCTGGTTACTTGAACTGTTTTTTACACTGAAGTACTTTAAAATCATTATATATTTTTAAATCTTAGTTCTTCGTGTTAAAAGTAGAAACTACTGTTATAAACCAACATGAAAAATTTCCCCATGGCAGTGAACTACCCAAGTATTCTCTGATCACACTGAATAAAACACGAGGTAGTGGTGCAAAGTTTAATCATCCTGTTTCCTCCATTTCCTTCTTTCCTTTCAGCAGCAGCCACTGGGGGAACAATTCACCTTTCTGCTTTGTGGAAAGCTCGGGCTAAGGATTTTCTGAGCTCTTTTAATTACTGAGTTTAAGCTAGATGCCAAAGGACCCACTGAGCAACAGTAAGGGATAATGACATACATGGAATACTGAAAAGTGTTCATCTTGGTAGAACAAAGTAGAATAAACCAGAACAAATGGCAAGTAAAATTGAAAACACAGAAGAAAAGAAGGTGAGCTATATAGATTTGAAAAGCAATCTATAGCTGCAAGTAAGAAACTATGCATTAAATCCATTTTTAGCTCTTTTGAGGAATCTAAAGTCACAAGGGTAGTTCAGAGTCTGTACATACTTAATAGATTATTGATTTTCAAAGAACAGATGGTAGGATGTCTTCCATGTAGAGCTGAGGTGTCAAATTCACATATCTGGTACTTTACATTCCCTTTTTTTTTTTTGCCTTTTTTGCTTAATCAACTGTTACTGTACTTTGGTTTAGTATTAAGGCAACAAATTTACGATTGCTTTTGGGAAGCATTGTCTCACAGACATATATTCTTCAAATGTCTAAATGAAATCCTGAGTAAGAGTTTTGTAATCTTGCAAAAAGACATTGAAGAGAGGTAAGATTTTCCTATAACTGGAAAATTGTTTGAGAATATGAGTGATAATTCAGTGGTTTGGTCTTCTTTGCTACCTCAAGCTTCCTGCAAAACCTGAAACAAATTCAGTAGAGCATCAGATACATTCAAATAAGAAAATTTGGTAATAAGCATTAAACCCTCCACATGTAGAATATCTAAAAGAGCTTAGTCAGAACGTATTGGACTCTGACAGTGCCCTAAAGGAAAATCCTCGTGCTCCCATGTTAGCACTGTTCACTCATCTCCAAGCAGTCCTGTCCAAACCTACATGAGGGAAATAACTGAATGCTAGCAAAGAACTTGAAAGCAGTCAACTGTACTAGTAATCAGCTGTAGTGTTTGCTCTTCACAAGTAAAGAATGGAAAGGAAGAAAATCTTTTATGCCTGTGGATTTTCAGAGAGTGAGTTTCAAAAGGAAGTTTGCATTTTTAAGGCAGCCTTACCTATCTGATCATGAATATGCAATTTTCAGAGTAACTTACTCCTTTACGCCTGTTTAAGGCTGACTTATCACTTACAGCTCAAAACATTCTAACTTGGAAATTATCAATTACTTTTCACGCATTGACAAAATGTCATAAATAAATGCACAAATATGAACACAATTAAACTAGAGTAGACAAGCAGTAAAGAACCCACATCCTGGTTTTAATCTCATTATTAGATTTAAATTATTAGTTTAAAACTACTTGGAAAAGCTATTGTCAGGTGGATTGTTTTAAACTTAGCTAACATTATACCATAAAAATCCCTGCGCTGTGTGGACATTGATTTTAGCTGTCAAAGTGTGAGAAGTAGTTACAGTACTTTTTGTTTGTTATATAAGGGTAATGATTTCCTTCATAACATTCCTGTGAGACAGGGAGTATCTCATTGTTACTAGTGAAAATGAAGAGTCGCCTGCTTCAGTGGTTGTTCTCCAAATGACGCAGAATAGCTGTATGATAGAATCATAGAATGGTTTGGATTGGAAGGGGTCTTTAAAGATCATCTAGTCCAAACCCCGCTGCCGTGAGCAGGGACATCTTCCACCAGTTCAGATTGCTCGAATTATTGGCAATAAATTAAATTAATTTCTCCAAATCAAGTCTGCTTTCCCTGTGATGGTAATAGTTGAGGGATCTCCTTGTCCTTATCTCAGCCCACGCGCTTTTCTCCTCCGGTCCTGTTGATGGAGAGGGAGTGACAGAGTGGCTTGCTGGGCGCCCGGGGGCCAGCCAAGGCCAACTCACCACAGATGTGTCCCACCATTTTTCAGTGACGGCGATCCGATTGTAGCTTTCCAGCTGCAGAGCGGCTTCCAGCTCCTCCTGTTTGTTACCCCCGCAGCGTGCCTTAGCACAGGGGCACTTCGGTTGGGCTGTCGGCCATGACACCTTCGGAGAGGAACGTGCCCTAACGCCTTTGTGGCGTTTCCCTGTTGGTCCCTAGGACACCGGCAGCCCCTGGCTCCCCTCTGTTACTCAAAACTCCGCTCCCTTCCCCCAGGCACAGAGAGACTGAAGCAGGACATTGCATATGAATTAAGTGACTGAATGAAATGAACTGTTTCACAGTACCATATTAACCAAAGTGGAAGATAATGCGGAATATAATACAATCCCCTGCTTTTAAGTTAAACTACTTGGAAAACAGGTCTTTTGAATTCTTTTTTTTTTATTATATACAATAATAAGAATACTTGAATTCCATTTATGGCTGGAATCCATATAGTATCAAGAATCTTCAAAATGTTTTCAGCTCTGAATAAGGAATATATTACTTACCATTAGGAACTTATGATTACACTATTGATCCTTTAAGTTGTCTTATCTGTTCTTAAAATAGATATAAAATAATATTATAGAACAGTACTTGGTTTTGAGATTCCACTTTCCCAGCTCATAGCAGTATTCATTTATTCATGATATGTAACTAGTTCCGAATTTATGTTTCCTCATCAAAATGCCTCAATGGACAATTTAATTTTATCTGATTAAAATTTCTCTTTTCTACTGAAAATAAGTATGTGTTCTTGCAGTACATGTATGAACATTTAATAAGACATTTTTCAACATCCAAGGTTTGATTAGTACTTCCAAATGGCTCTAATATGAAATCATTATGCCTGAATATCCTACCAAATATCTTATTAAAAATTCTGGGATTTTTAAACATTAAATAAATAAATTCAATTTCCCATTGAAAACAAGAATACCTTTTCTAAATATAATGAATATTTTCTATTTCATATTTTCAAAGAAAAAAGAAACTGTTCTTATATACGTATGCAATCAATATATAACTTTGTCAGTATGATTTTATTTGGGGTGGGGGTTTTTTTTGCTTGTTTGTTCATTCGATTGCTTTTTTTAATTGAGATCACACATACTCCAGTATTCAGGGAATGTTGTGGGGATCTACAACACTCCATGACTGGACTACAGGGCTACAAATATAGTTTGCATTCATACACATTCGTAAGGAATAATGCAACAAAATACACAAACGTCACTGCAAAGTTCAGAAGTTTATCAAGAATATTTTGGTAAAATACATAATTGTTGATATAGCACTGTTCTTTGTGAGTCAAAGCATTGTTCAGTTTAAGTGATTACTAATTATTTTTAATTTTATATAAAAATTTCATTAATTTGTATGAAGTAAGCCAATAAAGAGTGAAAGACTTCTGGAAAGGAAACTACAGAATTTCATGATGTGTACATCATGAAATGCAGCCCTCAGAAAAGGCAAAGGCATAGTACCTGCTGGTATGTCTCACAGGAGGTACCATGACCCAGCCAAAAGCCAAGTTCTAGACTTTGTTTTCTCTGAAATTTCTGTCAGTTGGGAATAAGCAACAATTATCATGATTAATTAAGTATTGTAACAGCTAGGTTCCCTAGCCATGTATGAGCGATTCCTCTGTACTAAACAAAATCACAGGACTTAGCTGACTTTTTGTTCAGTGTGAATAAGTAAAGAAAAAAAAGAAGTGAAACATTATTTGGAAAAGAATTACCAAATACCTGGAAGATACTGAACTCTGGCTCAGACTCAATTCAGTCATGAGAAATATGTTCTGTATTTACAAGCCCTTGGCTGAAAACCATTGGTGTTGATGTCTCTCTCCCTCAGGCTTACATGGAGCATTGGGTGGGATTATAGGGTCTCTTGTGGTGTTACTCACGGAAAATAGTTTTGTCTTAGATGTTCAAGACCTTATAGCATGTTACAGTTTAGAGCCAAAATCTTAACCTGAGATTGACGTGAAAGATAACCTTTCATATCCACATGTCAAATGTTCTTCTGCTATATTATGCTTTATTTATTAGAACAAGAGGAAAAATAAAAGGTAATATTAATTTGAAACAGTCATAGATGGCGCATATAGATTATGACCATAAATTAATGTAGGGACACATTCTATGGAATAGGACAATTCATCTACACATTCACCCTCCCTCCAGGAGGGCACCCCCTCTTTAGCCTATCATTGGGCCTAGGAGACTCCTTCACAAAATGCCAGAACTTCCAGTGACACTAAGGAAAAAAACCCTCATTTCAATAATAGTTTATTTTGTTTGGTTCGTTGTTTAAGGGGACTTTTCATACCCTGCCTGGGAACGACACGTTATTTTAGTTTCTCATAGTGTGCCAAAATGGCCAGTCGCTGCTTCTGTAAACAGAGATTTCCTCATTTTTGCAATATGTCCAACTATTTCCATAAGTTCATATCAAAATCCATACTTTGTAATATAAATGGGAGATCAGCCCAGGCTGATCTTTCACTGGTTTTCTTATTCAATGCAGTTGAACAATAAAGTGAGAGACATAGAAGAGCGCATATGCATATACATATGCATACACGGCACTCATAGCTACAATGAAGGGTGGAAAACAGGTAAGCGTTGGGGTGCTTTCCTTAATTGAAAAAGACACACAATTGTACAAAAACTGAAAAAAAACCCCATACAATTGTATGAAAAATGACCAAAAAAATCATACAATTGTATGAAAAATGAGAACTAATAAATTACTGTCTAAAATTCTGAAATAATGGCATAGTGGTGTTATTTTTAATAGCATTAATCTCTGGCATTGTCATTTTTTTCTGATATTTATCAATATAGACATGGGTCTAGCTCTGTTCTTCATCCCATAATCTTATGTTTGCAAATCTTCTCCCAGTTTAGACTGTACAGTGAAGGATATTCTTCTGTCGGAAGCTGGTTCTAAAGAAGTGAGACTATCAAGATTGTCAAAAAAAGTGGTAAAAATGAAGGTTTTCTTGGTAAGATCTCCAAAGCCAATAGCTATAGTTAGCAAGAACATAGCAACCTGTGAGGTGAGTGCCTGCACAATTTGGAGGCATATTTTCATTGTCTTAAAAATCAGTTCAAAGGTAGAATGCTAGAATACATAGCTTAGCTATATAAAAGCATCTATCCTGTACTAAACTATAGTCTATACAAAACAATTTGTTTTGAAAATGGTGAGAAAATGGTACTGTTAGATTAGAGAAATCTAATTAGTTGTAATTTTTACGTAAGAAAAAATTTGTCAGTTTGAAGTATTGCTATTTTTCAAACATGTTCCACATTCTCTACAACCTTCATTTTCACTATACTTTTCCCTGGGTGGTGGAGTGCTATAATTCTTATGATTTATTTCCTTAGAATGAAGAATGTTTCATATATGGCATATGGCAATGCTTTCCTTCTTGTTCTTTTTTTTTTTTCTTTTTGTTATTTGCTGTGTTCCTTTTCTTTTTGTATCTCAGTAAGCAAATCTCAAATGTTCTATCTATCAGTCTATCTAGGTTATTATAAATAAATGAATCAGCAACCACTGTACCAAGCTGCAAGCATACACAGCTTAGGAAATTGTGTCTCAACATACAGTGTAAGTGCCCCAAAATTTTCAGGGCTTTGTGAGGGGACTGGATAGATCTTTTCCTTTTAGAGAACATACACCAACAGGGCTTTTAAACCCCAAAGCTACTTTTGATTTGAGCAAAAACTAGAACAAAGATATTTTAAAATACAGAAACCACAAAGTAACCAGAAACTATAGAACAGAAATAAAAGGGTGACCCAGAGACCAGCAACAAGGAGAAGGCCAACATACAGGTTTTGCTTATTACTTTCTGATACCCAGTCACATTGTTTTAAAGGGAACATAATACACAGTTCATAATAAACTATGAATAAAAGAGATTACATATGTAACAGTCTTTGGCTTGTCACAGAGTTTAGAATTGCATAATAACTGTACGATTTTAACACAGGTATCAGTCATTGTATTTACTTAGCTGGTGCCAGTTGGTTGCTAAGCTCAGAACAGAGACTAAACCAATTTGTGAAAGGCTCTCTCTCACCCAAAGGCAGAGATATACAGGACCCTGGACTGAAGCACAGTTACTCAACATTTAAATGAAATTTGATGTGCCACTACCTGTAAAATAGCTGGAGACAAGCAAAAGAATTTGCATACCAGTCTGTAGATATTTCTGCAGAATATGAACCCTGTTGATGCCAGAAATTGAAATGTCATCCTTAGAAACACAGAGAACAAATACTCAATATGTTTATTTACCTGGGGTTGGTTTGTTGGTTTGTTTGTTTGTTTAACTACAGCAGTGCCTACAAGCTCCAGTGTATCAGCTTGGGTCCACTGGGCTTTGCCCTCCATCCGTACAAAACAGGCAAATTGTTCCTTCCCTCGTTTTGAAAAGGTATAATCATGCATCTGTCTTTAAGAATAACATCCACTACCTTACCTTTTGAATTTTTCCTCTTTTCTGAGAAGCTAGTTGGATTTTTTTTTTTAATGTTTAATTATCTTTCAATGGAACGGTCTAAAATGTTTGTATTGTCAATGAGGCACAGTACTTACCTTTTATACAAAATAACTGTTCTCATAGTCAAAATGGTTTTCTGTTTCTAATACAATATTCCCGAACAAAAAAATATGTATTGTTTCCTAATCTGCTATTGTTAGTCTTTGACTGTGAAAAGAATCAAGAAGCATTAAGGGTTTCATTATATTTTAATGATAACCAAAACATCTTTTCCTGAATTTGACTCTTTGTTCTTTAGATCTTTCATATCTCGAGGGAATACAAGCTAATTAAAATTGCAACTAGTTTTCATAAAAATATATTACATGGAATAATGTTCCAAAAGAACATTTCATTTTCTTTATACATGTATAAAATACGTAATATAGAAGTAATTCTCTTTCTCACTGTTTAAATTTAACAGTGCAGATCAGCTCAGCTTCTGTAGTGTTCTTGGTAAGTTGTTCCATTAGATTCTCTAAAGTGCAAGACTGTGAAATTAAATCATTTTACAATAAATATACTTCAAAAGACTCATTAAGGATTAGATCATACACCTTTCACTCCCTTTGATATAAAGATATTTGAGGTCAGTCGCATTAAATCAAATTATTGTTTTGGTAACACTGGATAATTACTATTATTATCATCGCTTGTTTTTAATAACTGCAATAACATTATTTTTTCTAAATAAAAAATAAAGAAAAATGTTGGAATTATCAAAACAAACGTTGTGACTTAAAGGAATTAACAGAGTGTTTCTCATGAGCTATCCCAGGAACAGGGTAATATATCCATGGGGTAATCAAATCTGGTGTGGCAGCAGGTCCCTTCCTTCTCACGTTTTCTGATAAACATACATCACTTTTTTTAAAAGATGACTAGATATTTAATGTCAGAAGGATAAGGCTGTAAGGCCTAGATTATGGAGACACTTATTTACTTTCTTCAAATTAATTAAAATAAGTAGCCTTAGAAAGGCTCCAACGAAAAAAAGCTATTGCTCTATACTATATAACCTAGTAACAAGTCTTCTGAAAGCTCAGAGAACTCACTTTCTATCCCTGTACACAATCACAAAAGAAAAAGATACCACCAAGTAAAAGATCGCCCCAGCAAGTTGTGTACAGGACATAAGAATACCACTACGTCTCTTGTCCCTTTTTCTCAGCACTGTGAATGGCATCTGGATATCCCAAACCACCTAAGTCTCTGTATCTGGATAAAAGAAAAAATAACGGACCTTTTCCTTCCCAGAGATGTCAAATGCATACAGCAGCAAGAACATGCTTCTGGTTATTTTCCTACAAGAACTTTTCACAGTAAAAGCGTAGAATGTAAGGGTTCCAGGTGGATGACAAAATTGCTTTTATCTAGTAACTGGGTAATTCAGACTGGCTTTGAGATGGAGGAAAATCAATATAAACAATCAGAATGAAACAAATAAGGCTATGGCGGGGAAGAAAACTTCTATATAATATTACAGTCCATACAACATCATTTTCTAGAGGGAATAGTTTAGTGTGAAACCTTGAAGTCAAAACTGTTCTCCAGAACCAGAAGAAAGCATATAATCAAACATGCGTATAATATGTTTTAAATACTATTACGTGGGTGGCTTTTTATAATTAAGCAGTATGATTATTTTTATAAGCCCATGCATCATGGTTTAGTCCTTTTTACTCAACAGTGTCACTCAGGATTCCTTGATGAAATGCCAGTTTGAATAATCATGTTATTTATCTTTCCTTCTGAAATGTTGTTGAGTAGGTTTGGTGCGGATTTTATGGGGGTTTTTTTGTCTATTTGTTTGTGTGTTTTGGTTTGTTTTGTCTTGTTTTTCTTAAGGGTTCCAGCAGGTGGTTTTGGAGGGACAGTTACCTGCTGCATTGCACCCCTAAAACAACGCCTTTAAGTGTTAGGTAGAAAATATTTTCTGCACAGAATTCAAATACATTTTAAGAATCATTTGAAATTAATTACAAAATCAATGTACAGTATGATTCGTTGACCATTCTCACAGATCATATATATTGTATCCCTGTATTTTGATATCTTGTTGACTTTTGCTTGAAACTATTGAAAAACAAGTATCATTTGAAATTATTTTCTTTCTATGTCAGTTCCTGTGTGTCTTCTCTCTCATCCTTTTCCACTGCTAGGCATACCAGCCTATCAACAGGATCTGTGATGTTTAAGGGTTCAGCTGTTCTTTTTTTCCTTCTTCTCAGCTTCAAGATATAAACCTACCTTTGTGAAATAATAAACGCGTCCAAGGAAGATACTATAATCATAAGGCTTCAAATAGAACAATATATCTTAAAGTGAGAAATAAGCAACAAAAGCAGACGAGCATAGATTTTGTTTACATGAAAATGTTCTTCGTAATAAACAAGGGAAGAGAATTGCACAAAATGTAATGTACATGTTCTAAAGTAACTTCAAACGGAACAATTTTTGAAGTTTTTTGTGTGTCATTGGTGGGTCTTTAAAATACCTGTTACTGGCAATTAACTCTGTACGCAGGATTTCACTGAAAAGAAGCCCTCATAGACTACGTTTCAGATTGAAAAGAATTTCACAAGAAGAATAAAAAAGAGTGAGCCAAATGCATTTAAATGCCAGAGAATAATTACAAGTACATATTAAAACTGGCAATATTCTGAAGAGACACGCATTCAACTAAAGAGTTTAAAAAGACATTTCTCCTGCATTTCCAAGGCCAAATTGTCATGGCTTAATCAGGAATCGAGTTATATACTAGGTAATTCAGTGAAAGCTGAATACAGCAAAAGCTTTATCTAAATTCAGCCCCAGCTACATTCCAAGTGGAGAGAAACTGCACTGCCTTTCAGAGAGTAGCTCACACTACCCTCAAAGAGGGAGGTGCTCTCAGGAGAAGGGCTCTCACAGTGACATTCAGGAGATCTAAAGCATCCTTTCACACTCACTACAGGTACAGCTTTTGGAAAACACTTAGCAAATTTTACAGCTGCCTCATCACAGCAAAAATCTCTAAAGAGAATAGGCAGCAGCAAAGCCACTTGCCCATCTTCAGGGTGAACAGCCCTTAAGGATACAAGATGCAAAGCTGGTGCAAGGGGTAAAATTTAGTCATCTTTAAACTAGCTTCATCCAATCTGGCGTACTCTGCCAAAAGGACAATCAGCATATTTCTTAGTGAGAACAAATGAATCTTGTACAAATTTTAATCAGGGTGACATAACCAGCTCAGACACTGTAATATAATTTTTTAGAATACGTTTCTTATGAAAGCTGTGTGGTTGAGGGACTTGCTTTTAATATTTTCCTGCACTCCTAAGTATCTGCACAGAATGTTAAAGTAGATCCTAGCCTTCATGTTCTTTATTTCAAATAAAGGAAAATTTAAAAACTTACAGATGCAAGTGTTTTTAGGGAAAATTAGCTCAGCTTTGGAAGGAATGATGTAGAACCTTCGGTGCAGATTCACATATAATGTCTTTGGAGTGTTCAAACAAAATTCCTTAAGTTTTTTTACATAAATAGAACTAAAGAAACAAAGAAAAGCTTATTTTCTATTCAGTAGCCTCTCCAAAACATTGAGCAATAGCATTGGACCTTAAGAGTGTCTTTATGACAAGGCCTCACTGCAGGAATGCACTGCAGAATCACATTGCCTTTGAAAAACATTGTAAGACCCCTCCATCGCCATTTCTGAAAGATGACAGTGAAATCTGCATGATAGCAAGTGAAGTACCCTCTGAATTTTAACACAGCTGAAGTGAGCAAGCTACATGTTTGTGAAGCGTATGTCCGTGTACTAATGGAAGGGACAGGACGGCTACTACACAGACCAATTTACCTCTAAGTCAGTTTTATACTTCATTATCTCACTGGAAGGTCACACAACGGATGACAGGCCCATCCTTTTCTTATAAGGCTAACTATGTCAGCAGAAGTCCCTTTGAAACTGGAGACCAATGTAGATGAGCAAACTGGCACCAGTTCTGTTCTGACCTACTAGTTTTCTGCATCCTTGGGACATGGAACGCTTCGGGTTCAGCAGTGGGAATATTCCCATAATATATCTATTCATTTTCGCTGTGTAGCTTTGTGATGCATAACATCACTCTACCGCACTGCTACTATGATTCTAAAGATACGTGACACTAAGCCTTACCATAGCTTTCGAGGACCGGCGTTAGTCAGGTGTATGACTCTATATGGTCTAACCCTGCTTTGACTCCAGAACTGCCTCCATCCCTTCCCCGGAGCTTCCTCCAGATCTTTTGTGACCCAGGAACAGGAGGAGCCGGTGGAAAGGGGCCGGACTCTGTCCTTTCCTTTCCTCCAGTGCTGCTTGTCTCTTACACTGGTAGGTGAGGACTGTCCATGCTGAGCTGCTGTGCCCGTGAGAAAACGGAACACCAGCACTGCCGTGAAGTGGAGACACCAAACATGGGGAAGGAACATCTCCTGCGGCGATGGAAGTCACCTGCAGGGAGAGAAGTCACGTTCCCCGGGTTTTCCAGGAGAAAAAAGAAGGATTCTTAGAGGTAGTTTGCAAAAAGCCTGCCCTGTCCTGACATGATCACCCGAGGGACAGATTCCAGCCTCCTACACACACCTGCCAAAAGAAGGTCAGTAAGTTGGAGGTCAAACCTATACTCATTTGAATCCCTAATGAATTTTGTCCTGGAGTTTTAATGGGTTCTTTTCACTGTTATTACTTGTTGCATACATCAGAGCCGTGAAAGATTCCTGTAGTACTGTACATCGCTAATATGAGTACAGCTAATTGACATGTATACAGACTTTTTTAAAGTTTGTCTCTGGATACACCAGTGTTCTCCCATGTGAGCATCTTTCTGAGATTGCTAATGGAAAAGAACAAAGAGATTTTTAAAAAAATAAGTGGTTGTTGAAGCCCTTTTTAATATTGTCAGAGGGCTGATTCCCAGAGAATGCCGATTCCCCTCTTTTCAAAATTGTTACATGTCTACAGTCTCATAAATCAGGCTTTCAAAAAAAACCTCAAACATGCTAGTTAATTATTAGTACCTCGATATAAAAAATACATTATAAGGTAAAATTGCTTCAGTCTTGTCTGTGACATGTCATGGTCAGTCAGCTAGAGCCATTGCTCAGACAATTTTGTTAAAACATTTCAAAGTGGGAAATAAGATTCTTGGTGAAATATTGGGAAGGATCTAAATCATGTTCTGAGTTGAAGCATTTTCTGATTTAAAACAGAAAGGTATTAAAACTGCTAACACTAGGACTAGGTTTAAAAATAACAATAAACTATGCTATGGTCTAGTTGCTAATATCTCCCTGCAATATCATTCCTGCTAACCTGAAAATGTGTAAGGTGAGAGAAGTATTCTCACATCAATTACTGACATTCAAGGTGTTAACTCCCAATGCATGCACTGAGAATCTGCACTGAACAGAATTAGGTTAATAATTATACAGAGATCAGGAGATCCAGGCACGAAACAATTTTACTGTGGTTTCAAAAAAGCTGGTGACTACATCTGTGTGACTGAAACTGTTCTTCCTTCTCTCATCCTTCTAGTCTACTTCTTTTTTTTTTTTTTTTAATTCTACATGCGATAATGAATTAAAAACTCATATGTTTTTAAAGCAAACTAGAATACTTTTATCCCCTTTTTACCTACTGTCAAAATAAAAGAGTGCCTAGGAATACGATAGGCTACTCCAAGGGTAAGCTTATCAGTAGGAGACCTGGACTGGCATTTTTTGTGGTACTGATATTAGTCTGCAAGTTCTAACATCATAAATTCAGAGAACATTTATTTCCCTCACTGCTTGCTTGCGTATGTTTATCTTGTCACTAACAGAAAATTGACAATCTGAGATTAAATAGAGCACAAGATTTCTTATGAAGATAAGTATAGTTGGAGATGGAGGTCTACAGGCTTCAGTGAACTGGTATGGCCTGAAATATAATGTCATTTGCTGCATTACTACCCTGTTAACTATACATATTCTTAAATCTTATATCTAAGTGCCTGTCAGTAGTGCATTTACTGAAAAAGCTGACATTTTTCAAATTTTCAATGCATTCTTACTCTGAATCCCTCTCCAAAGGGAGAACAGTGCATTACACAAAGTGTTTTGTTCTGGTAGGAATTTCTTTGCTGCGGTGTTTTTGGTTTTTTTTTTAACCTGCCTTTCAATGCACTTTTCAGAAAAGTAACCCTGAAATGGAATGCAGTGCTGTGATCAGGGCTGTGTCTCCAGCTCATACTGCCTCCCCGGAAAGGTCTACTTTTCACAAAAATTGATTGCTATTTTTTGGTATCCGCCATCCACTAGTCCTTCCCACTAAATAAACAATCATGGTTAAAGCACTTTCTGTATCATTTATAATAATTATCAACGCATAGTCATATGAGGTTAAATACTAGCTGCACAAAATCAGTGGGAGAATACTTAATGGAGGAATATATAATGACAACAAAGTAACATTTTGTAAAGTAAATGAAAATTATTCTCTAAGAGGTCTCATTTTGAACCTTTAACAGCTGCTGGTTTGCATAAAATCTAGACCTTGCTATGTCCTGTTTGAGGTAATTGTCAAAAGTATAAAAATCTAACAGTTAAAGTTGATTTTAATGGCAAAACCAATATACTATGTGTTTTTAAAAGGTTCCTTTTTCCATTCTTGGAAATACCAAAATCTCATGTGACAAATTTTCTTCCTTCAGATAACTGCAGAAAGCATACTCTATAATGTGTCATTTAGTTGGTACATTTGGAAGTTTTTCCTTATTTAGAACATACATAACTTCTGTGAATTTATTCGTTATACATAACCAGCCACTCATTTTTACTCTTTTTAATGATTCCAAATTGAATACTGAAATGCTTAATACCAAATAACTGAACACATGGATTGATCCAGCAAAGCAATTAAGTATGGTCTTAAATCTCAACAATTTTGAAAGGGTTTAATGTTGATGCTGAACATTGAGCAAGTGCCAAATTCTTGGTGGAATGAAGTCAATGTGTTTGAAATTCTTGCTGTCTTTTCTACATCCAAATATTTATTTCTATCATCATTTGTCAATATTTGGTGTCTGCTACTTTTGATCAGCTGATTCATAAGATGGTTTCTTAGTCAGATAACTGTTACAGAATGAAATAAATGTACATTCTCAAGGATATAAACATGTTCAGCTCTAGAATCTACAAATGCTGCATGTGTAATTTTAAAATCTGCTTTTTGAGTAAATCATAATTCCCATGTAAAAAAGAACAATATATATCAAATATAATTAATGACTTGTACCCTAATGTAAATAATTGTGTATATTTTATCTAACTTTTTCCACTGTGGCCCTAATTTCGTGAATGGGATACTACCTTGAAGTATATGAATGCTCTTATTGAAGATGTGTTTAAAATTAAGCATACACATTAGTATTAGCTGCCTGTTCTACTACAGCTTCAGAAAGTCCAGATCTGTTTCTGAAGTTGCTTTTTAATCACCATAATATGCAGAAGCTCATTCACTGTAGTGTTACTGAGAGCCGTGAAAGGTAACCTCTCCATCCACTTGAATATACATTTTTCCCCAGTAATATCTTAGCCCTTAAAGTTTATCACTGTCCCATATTTATCACTATCGTACTGCACAAATGGCCTCTGTGTCCTTTATGCGAATGCCAAGCTTTACAAATGTTCATTACTTTCAGATACTGGAGAAAAACTACAATACTACATTATAGTGTATGACGTGATGCCATTAGAACCTGGGAAAAGCACATTGCTGATCTCTCCGGACACAAATTAGTCTTCCTGACCTAGTTAAAGTACCTCCATATGATGCTGTCGGCTCATGAGGTGGAAAAAAAAACATGAAGGAGGACGATGCTAAAAAAAGAAATCTCCTGTTTTTTATCTGAGCAACTTCAGTGGGATTCCTCTTTCAGCCAATAACACCAATACCTAGGTCAGTAACCAGCAAGTTCAGAAGTACAAGTTCTGTTCACAACACTGCAATTAACCTGGCCAACAACATGAAGAAAATCCCATCAGCTCTCAGTTGCTTATTTCTAAATGAAGACTGTGATGTTTATTTTTTGCAGAGGGCTTTGATAAATGCAAAGCACTGTCGAAACCAACTGGTGTTAGAATTTGGGGGGAACTACTTATATCTTCAATAGAACAAACGTGAGAAAATACAGGAATTATGGACTTTTTCATACATAATTGCTGACAACAGTGTGCATCTCATCCATCATACTAAGCTATGACCGCATTCGATTAACTTAATATGGTGTTAATGCAATATGGGAGAGGTAGCACTCATTCATCATATTGTATTATAGCAGTAATATACTAGTATTGTATTAGACTGATGCAATACAGTTCTTAATATAAGGTAATAAAGCTATTATCAGAAAACTGTCATTAATACCTGGGATTTTTAAAGGCCATTTCTGTTGTGCTTGTAAATCTTTCACTCGCCAAGATGCAATAAGAAAGATCCTCTGAGACTACAGAAGCACTTGAGTATGTGACATTACGAATGTGCTATTTTTGGATTTGCGATGGTGGAGCACATCTCATAGTACCTAATAAATATGTGCTGGGTGTTAAAAAGCATATTTTTCTGCTGAACAGTAGGCTCTAATACAGTAGTGATATATAAAAGGTCATGACAAGTTCTAAATATTTATTCCTTTGTCTACAGCATTAAGACCAATTCCTTTTGCTCTCTGTCAGGAACAAAAGGAGATTTTTTTTTTCCTCTTTAATTATTATTTAATGGATAAGACTCACTAGACTAATCAAAAATCTTTACGTGATCTGTGACTTCATTCCAGAAAGAAACAGCCTATGTTAGAGTTTGCCCATGCTTTGTGTTTGTTAAACAAACTTTGATTGAACAAATGAGGTTTATTTTCAAGGGACCAAACCCAACTGATTGCTTTCATTATCAAAATACTCTCTAAAGCTGGAATTTCAAATCATTCCTCATTTGTCTTCAGAAAGACAAAGATTATCCTCATCCTCTTTGCTGTTTTTGTTTGGTTTTGTTGTTTTTTAATTCCCCATGCCAGTTGACAGAGATTTATAGTGCAACATAAGCTTGTGCAGTTACGATATTTTTGTCAAATCATATTGCTTTTGTTCAAAACCCTAAATTTCTGGCATGGCTGTATTAACCTTATGTAATCTAGTCTCACATGACAGAATGTCATATACAAAATTTATATTAATTTTATCAAGAGCATGAATACTGGACTGGTATGTTAAGAACATGCACAACAATATTCAACTGTGTATTTCAGTTTCAGCTAATACAACAGCAATCGCTTAAAAAAATGCAGGAAATTTGATGTTCCAAATAGAGCGACTGCCTCTGCATGGTGTTGAATCAGGGCGAATTGAATGCCAATTAGAAAAAGGAATATTTTTACAGTGCTGGCCAATTCCGCTCTCTGCCTCCCAGCCCAGGTTTTCTTTCCTCACAGTGATGGTACCATAACGTTGTCCTTGCATTCCTCCCTCGGTTCGTAGGTCTAGATTGCACCGTTGTGCAAAATGATCTTATTTCCGTTCCAGTTTGCGAAGCAGCTTCATACAAAGGAAATGGGACACTACCTATATTCTGCTCCCACCGCTTGGATTATTTTAACTCTAGGTAAAGCTGAATGCCCAGGTTCCCTATGGTATAGAGTGCTGCTGTCTGTGTCCTCCACAGCTCAGCCCTTTTGCTGGCTCCAAATGGATTTCTGTTATATTTTACGTCCCTGGTTCCAATTCTCCAACTAAATAATAATCACATCAAATCATGTGAACTGTTGCAATGACAAAAGTATGCTGGCAAAAAAAATGCAAGTTTCAGAGTGAAAATAAAGAACTGGAAGTCCTCTTTGAGCTAGTCCGCACACCCCACCCCCTCCAAATGCTCCAGATAATACCAAACAAACAAACAAAAATTTCCAAAAAAATCTGGTAAATCCAGAGATTTGGCAAATAAATAAAATTGCATTTCACTTCTTTAAGAAACTCTTTCTAACATTACATAATGCTCATGTTCCATTTATTCTCAATCTTTTTCCACCCAGATATGAAACAAAATATATCCCACCTGAATCACATTTCTGGCATAAAAAATACAAATCCTAGAGTTTCCATAAATCTGTCTAAGGGCTAAACTTGTGATATTGAGATGATAAGTACTGCAGAGAAAAAAGTATTTGCATTGTGACAGCAGATATTTTCTGAATATATTTATCATAAAAATAGAGAACTGGATGAATACACGAGACAACAATATTCAGCAGAACGCTTTGTCTATTCTCTTCACTGGTTGCTAAAGCTCACCTAGCTGGAATACCAAATATGTGCTCATGCTTTCTTATTATGTGAGATGTGTTTATGAAAGCAGTTTTGCATATTGATTCGGAAATGCCCTAGCTACGTGAAGCAGAGACCAAATTCTATGAATGCAGTAGTATATCCTGCTTTCTGCACTGTGAAAGTAGCTGCATCAGGGTTTCCTCTCTTGCCTTTCTAGGGAGCAACTCTGGGAAAAATCTGGAACATTGGAAATATTCCTTTCATTATCTGCTGAATCTGTTGAATAAAACTATTTATAAGTGTAGAAAGATATCTCAAAGTATTTCATCCAAGATCCTGATTTGAAGGTCTTTGAGGTCAGCAGCATGCGTGTGCATTTGCTTATGTGTACACTCACACAAACATTTTACATTTTGAGAATTATTGCACTGAATTCTTTCAGAGCAAGGCCAAAGAAAGAAACTCAACATCCTTGGCCTTGATTCAGGAATGCTTTTAAATTCGTATCTATTCATGGAGGGGACACAAGCATGCACTTAACCTTAAGCAAGTACCTCAGTCCTTCCTAAATAGGTTTGGGATTTGAGTCAAGATTAAATGTTACCTGGAATCAGAGCCAAATATATCAATCTGCAGTATCCAGGCCAGCCTGAAACATATGAACTGCATATAAAGAAAGGGGGAAAGAAAGTAGATGTAAAAGCAAAAGAACGTAATACACTTTGACAGAAAGGGGTTTCCAGGTATATATTGCTTTTTATTTACTACAGTTAAGAGTAAATTGAGAAAGGAAAATCTACTGCCATCCCAATTTGTTTGATGGTGGCTGGTTGAGAAAGAGAAAATAAATAAATAAACAAATAAATAATCATTTCAAGACCTATAGGCTTTGATTTACTTCTTCTGAAGACTGCACCATTCAGCACTGGAAACTACCAACAGTGGGGAGGAATCTTAGGATTTTTTTTTTTTCCTGATAGCCAGAAATGACAGGTAACTTCACAGATAATGAAATTTTGCCAAAACAAAGACTTTTTTCTTTACAGTCCGTCTTCAAAGTAAGTCAAATATTGCCTTCTCACCTGTAGAACTTTTAGGTGGTTGATAAGAGAACTAGTCAAATAGACCAAAGAGAAACGGCTTGATCCAAAGGTGCCTTTTGCTGTACTGAAAATCAAGAGGTTCTGTAAGCAACTCTTTTCTTCTATACTCTTCATAATCATGATAAACTATTCACAAAATCTTAAGGTTTTGTACTCTTATTTATATGTTTTATATGTTCTCATAGTAAAAGAGCGTAACACTACCCTAATGTGATGTTCGTGTAAAAGCACAGGCTTCACTGAAAAGCACCTTTGTTGTGAAACAAGGCGATATTCACTTAACTTTCTGATGCATTTCACAATTCACAACTTGTAGCTTCTTTACGTGCGTGCATTGTGTCTAGTCATAAACTAATGGTAGCTCAGGTGCTATTTTTCTTTTCTTGCATCTTAATTGCACTGTTTTAAACAAAGAGTCTCTCCTCTTCTACACAGAATTCTGTAACAGCTGCAGAGGTACCTTTGCAATTAATCATCCTCTCATTTCATTCTGTTCGGTGCTACTGGAGCTCAAGCCAAATGCTGTGCTGTTTGGCAGAATAGGCCTTAATATGGTTTGGATCAGTCCTAGAATAATCCTACTATTTCAGGTATTACTGGCTCACAGACTTGTCATTGTTTTCAGAGATACTTCATGGCTTAGATTATAAATTGCTATTTTTCTGAATCTGAGTAGCAGAACATATACAGAAGAGGAAATTTGCGAACACCGCTCCCTGCTTCAGACTCAAAATATTATTAATGTAAACCAATCTGTTTCACAATATGAAAAAACTAAGCATTGTTAATAGTTAAAAAAAAATATTGCACACAAGAATCACTAAAACTATGCTTATATTGTGTAAACGTGAGATAAACAAAATAAGTAAATTATTCATCTTGCTGTTAGATGCAAATGTCCCATCTCCAGTCTAATTTCTCTCATGTTTGAGCTTCTCAGATCTTTTATTTGATTTTTTTTTTCCCAGTCTATGAGCTCTTTTCCTCAGTTGTCGTTTTTATTTTTCACCTTCACAATTTGTTCTCTACCTTGAGCGATATTGCTCTTAGAGACTCTGGTTCAGGAATCTTTCCCAACTCAGGGTCTGATCAAAAAGCTCATTGAAGTCAGCTGTAATAATCTTTGGACTGACTCCAGGGAGGTAATATAGAACAGGGTTAAAGATTAATACAGATGAACTTTTCTGCCCAACCTCCATGACATAAGGCATGTATTGGGAAAGAAAAATGCAGCTTTAAGGAAAAATGCAGCTTTAAGGAAGTAAAATTGTTCCCAAATTAGGGTTGAACTGGCAAAAATGTTTTGTCTAAAAGCATGGGGCTTATTTATTTATTTACTCATTTGTGGAAAGTCAAAGCCTTTTTTCTTATTTTAGAAACAAAACACAATGACCTTTTCACCAAAACTGGATTTGCATTTTTAAGTTGAAAGATATTTTTAGAAGGCAAAAGAAAGAAGGTAAAAGGAACTTTGAAAACCAACAAAAAAAATTTCTTGAAATAAATTTGTTTGGGTGATTTCCAGCTAAAATTTACTAGTTTTACAGCTGCAGTCCAAAGTACATTTGTGGCCCACTGAACAGGGACTAATATAAGCCAAGCTTTCTGTATTCTACAAATCTATTTTTGCTTTCCTCCCTGCTTGCCTTCACTGCCTGTTTCTACTCCTTTCACTGCTCCCTGCTATCTTGTTTTAGCATTTTCTTTTTAATTCTTACTTGTTATAATATGTAATTTGTATGTGTTATAAATTATGCATGCTTGTTCTATTTTACTTTCTTAAAACGTTTATCAACAAAAGTCTGAATCTCTTTCTATTACTTAAGGTGCACATACCTATGAAAGACTATCTAGTAAAATATTCTTATTTCTCTATGTATAAGACTATTAACACGGTGGAAAATTATTTGATTCATATAAACTCCCTAAATCCTATCCTGTGTGCAATCACACGTTCTGTTTCTACTCAGTGTTACTCAGCTAAAACGGAGCTTAAGCTTCAGCAGAAATTTTTCCCATCAGTTTTTTTGTTAAGGAGCTTAAAACTCTTCCCATAGCATTCTTGAACAAAATGGATTAAAGTAGGTTGATTTTTTTTTCCTGCCTTGTTTCAATATTTCACCCATGAAATCAATGAACTGGTCTTCCAGTTGTTGTGGTCTGAGATCATGCAGGCTGCTGACAGTTTTGAGGGGCTGTTCTAGCAGTGGGCTCTGGTTTGTGCTTCCTCTTGTGCTCATTCGGAGATTTTTATCTGTGAGCTCTATATTACCAGCTGCAACCTCACATAAAAGACATTCCCCAATCATAAATACACCGACCCTTCACACGGATGAGGTACAAGCTGTACACCACCAAACAGAACCTGACAAATGTGGTTACCACAAATGGCATTTGAGCAATGAAATCTTCAAATACTTCAAGTATTTAATGTTCTATTACTAGATCCAGCTGGGTAATTTGTAAGTATGTATTTAGGAGTCAGTATGAGAGGCGTATGCACGTAGATTTCTGTTGGAGCGTATACTGAACATCAGGGTGTTACTGCCAAAAATACTCTGTGCTGTTCTGTCTGTTGAAGTTGTATATCCTGGCAGCAACAACGTAGAACAGACTTCTTAAGTTTATGATGGTTGGCATAAACAGGACTACTTTACAATTGCTCATCCTATTGTTTTGTGTTCCCTCCTAAACTTTCTTCTATGAAACATCATTCCACAGAAATAATATGTCACTTTGTGTATATGTACTTTGTGTTTTCAATGCACAGCCTCGCTTCCCATCTCAGTCTAGCCTCAAGTGCAAGGAAGGTTAAAGTGGAGTAAAAGCACCTGCATAACTCTCACTCCTTCTCTCTGCATGTATATACATATTGTACAAGTATGTACTGGTTTTGAATGGGATAGAGTTAATTTTCTTCACAGCAGCTGGTAGGGGGCTGTTTTTGGGATCTGTGCTGGAAACAGCGTTGGTGACCCCGGGGTGTTTTCGTTGCTGCCGAGCAGGGCTCGCACAGAGCC
>JAVKLA010000047.1:7735283-7763443 GCA_034782735.1 Sagittarius serpentarius
GCGATGGCGTTTGTCTTCCCAAGCCCCCGTTAGGCGTGACGGAGCCCGGCTGTCCTGGAGATGGCTGAACGCCGGCCTGGCCGTGGGGAGCGGTGAAGGAATCCCTTGTTCTGCTTTGCTTGTGTGCGCGGCTTTTGCTTTACCTGTTAAAGTGTCTTTATCTGAACCCACGAGTTTTTCTCACTTTTACCCTTCTGGTTCTCTCCCCCGTCCTGCTGCAGGGGAAGCGAGCGGGCGGCTGGTGGGGGGCTGAGTTGCCGGCTGGGCTTAGCCAACGACAAAGTTACACTTATACATTAGTTGTCTTTTCAACCGTTAGTGTAATGATGCTGAAAGAAATGGCGATCCCATACAACTTTTTCTTGGTTTACCAGGCAGTACTAGCATTGTGCCATTCTTCCAGGGCTCTACACTGGCTCACCAGTCCCTGCTTGGCCCTGAAGAGAGAAGCAGTAAACGCTACAGGGAAGTGGGCTTCGCTCAGCCAGATTCAGTTAATGAAGTAGAAAAAAACATCAAAGTTTGCAGAAAGGAGACCCAAAAGACTGGCTGTTGCCAGTTTGTTCTTTTGTTGATTGCCTTTTTTTTTAGGATATTGGACTATATGCTTGAAAATTGTTCTTGACCAGTAATCCATGGGAACAAGGCTCTGCTGAGTGATGTTGTTCAAACAAAAAGACATGTAACCATTTGAAATTCGTTTGAAGTGACAAGTAATGATTGCAGTATGTCACAAGGAAATGAAATCCATAACCATTGCATGTAGAAGGTATAAGTAATGCACCTCTCTCTCTCAGCTACATCTGTATCTCCATCTCCTCCCTGTCCCTCTATCCATCCATCCATCCATCCATCCATCCATCCATCCACCCACCCATCCATCCAAGACATTTATTATATCAGATCATGTGTCTGCTATTTTGATTATTTTTTCTGTCAGTAGACACAGGTCAACAAATAATTGCTATTAATAATCTGTGTATCTAAGTTTTTTAAGAAGTCTTGTCCAAACAAAACATAATTTTTTCTTTCCTTTTTGTGAGATTTTGCTTTGTTGTTGTTGTTGTTGTTAAAGATTTGTCTTGTTGCTTATCCAGACTTTATGTGACCTCTGGGGATACACGGCCTTTTCAGCTGCTTGATATACTTGACAATTCAGAGCCCCTGTAACAGGTAATGGTTTCTAAGCCAACAGAAAGTTTTACTTATGAAATAAGGGTTTTTTCAGTGTTTGTGTCTGGGAATAAATATCCAAGGTAGTACAGGCATTTTACTAATATACTAGTATGATACCAAGTATTTCCTATGGCTTTGAACATTTCTGTAATTTCATGCCTTACTTTATGAAAGAAAAACTCCCACGAACTTCACTCTGCTGATATCTTTACAGACAGACCATGGGAAACAGATTTTTTAAAGTGTCTGATAAATATTTATGTACAATCAAATTATAACCATTTCTGTAACAGCCTGCCAGGGCCCAAACTGAAGTCCTGGACTGGAGGCTTTCCACTGACCTCTGGGAAGAAATTTATCACCTTTAAGTTACTTCTTTCAGCTCTGTTTTATGCAAAAGTCACAAAGTCCTGGGCTCTGCTGCCCTCTGAATCACTCTGAGGCAAGGAGACAAGTGGTCCCTGGATCTCTTCTACTTAAAGGCAATGTAAGTTAAGTACAGTATGCTGCAATATATTATAATTTCTGCCAGCAGAGCACAGCATTTCGGTCATTATTCCATGCTTTAGCTAATTTGGAAGGTGCCACTGATGATAGTACTTTTGATGAAGTGGGACGAAGTAATAGTTGGTACAAAAATTGGCAGCATAGCTTAATTACACTTTTCAAAACATTTAATACATCCTTTGTGAGACTATGCTTTGTGACCAGAGTGTTCCCCCAAAGTAGCCGTATGAGGCTTTACATAAGCCTTCATTAAAAAAATAATATTCCTACACTGGTCTGAAAATACACAGATGCGAAATTGTTATAGAATTGCCTCTACCCAGGCCAGTGTCATGACAAAAATTTGAATGAACAATTAATAGCTTTATTTTCATTACCATCCTGCTTGTGAGACCTTAAGACTCTTGGTTTCATGTTGTTGGGGGTTTTTTGTATTTAGTTAAGTGATTGAGTGACTTTTAATGCGGTGCAGCTGCAGTGGAGTACATAGCCAAGACCCCTGAACAGTTAATGTTACCTTTTATCCTTTATCTTTTTCTTTTATGAGCTAAGGGATTGTTCATTCAGATTCCTCTAATCCTCATAATATCTTGGCCATTATTACAAATCCTAGCTTTTCAGAGAGCATCTAATTTCTTATGAATCTCATGGGTACTAAAAGAATCTTGTTAAACGAAAATGGAGGCATCACTTTTTGCCTATGATTTCATTTGTAATTCAGTACTTTAAGTACCAAAATATAGGGACCATTAGCTGCAGATTCAGTCTGCATACTCTAGTTATAGGCTTTTTATTTTTGCACGTATGTGCCATATACTAATGTCCGTAACAAGATGCGACAGGCAAAGTCATATGACTTATTAAATAAAACTTTCTTCCTGGTAAAGATACTCCTGTAATAATGAATTATATTACAATACAGCAGTTAGTGTTATAATCAACCTTATTTATTATTTCTTTGTACTCACAACACAATGTTCAGTAATATTTTTTTAGTAATTTTAGCTTAGTAATACCATTCCATACATTTTTTCCCACTAACCCCATTAACTCATCTCCTGACATCACCCAAAACACTACATCTGCTACAGACACAACTCTTCATGACCACAGAGCCATCCATAAGAGTTCTCCCTGAATAGTGAGATATACTCTCCCTTCCGTATTTGAAGATACACTCCCTTGCATATTTGTTTTGCACTATAGAAGGTTAACAGAGATGCTGTGAAATTAATTTTTTGTTTGTTTGTTTGGCTTTAATAGTAGTTGTATATTTTTGTGTGTGGGTAGGAACTAATTTTCTGAAGACTATTAGGGAGAGAAGTATAATGCAATGGCTAGTGCATTAGCATAGGCCACAAGTCACCCATATTTAATTTTCTGTTTTGAAACTCTCTCTCTGTACCTCCACTGTCTCTGCTTAATCTGATGACTGCAAGACTTTCAGATTTTTGTCTATACAGTCTTGGGAATTGAATCCCATGCCATCCCATGTGTAAAAACCTTGCCCATCCATGACTGCACTTCAAACTTGAAGGCATCCAGTTAAACCGCCAGGTAAAGGTAAAGGACTGCGGCATATCAAACCCCCTGAGGTTATACTCGTACGAAGCAGGCAGTCCTGTGGTCCCACACTCAAGAGCTCCCCAGTCTGTAAATGGCTATGCAAAACAGCCCCTATCTGTCAATTATTACAGACTTTCCTGCGGTAAAAGAGACAGACATATGGCCCCATCATCTACAACGGCGGTGCCACCGCAGTCAGTCAGTTCTCAAGCGTTGTTCTTTGATGAAAGGGTAAAGGGGAGGCAGGGGATGGAGGTGCAGGGGGGGCTGGTACCCACGATTGGGCCATCATCCACGTGATGAGGAAACCAAGTGATGAGGGAGAAAAGAGAAAGCACCTAGGCGTCGGGAACAAGGTGCTTCTACCCAGGTGATTAATTTTCCTCCTTGCCTGCAAATCCCTCTTGCTCCTTCTAGCCCTTTTCCGATCTCACGGGTCATTGCTAGCGGTCAGGCTGCAATCTCCAAATGCATTGCTGGCCAGGGATCCAAATGGACAGCAGGCCAACATGACAATGTCACAGGCTGTCCATAGTACCGATGTGACGGGCATGGAGAGCTTCTGGCAGCGTCATGGGACAGGATAAGTTAACTGCACAAGGGCATCACAGCATTATACAGGACCGGGGCAAAACAAAGGTTCTTGTACACCTGCAGTGAGGACGGAGTGCTCCAACTTGGGGCACCTTCTCCGAGCTGTTGTGGATTTTCAGCTAAGAGGTCTATTCTACAAAAAAATGGCCTTGAGATGGGGAAAGATCCAGTACAGCAGCATAAATATGGCCTCAGCAACAGGGTAAATGGTAAGGCAAGGCAAGGCAAAGTAAGGGAAGGGAAGGGAAGGCAAACAAGGCAAGGCAAGGCAAGGCAAGGCAAGGCAAGGCAAGGCAAGGCAAAGCAAGGTAAGGTAAGGCAAGGTAAGGCAAGGTAAGGTAAGGTAAGGTAAGGTAAGGTAAGGTAAGGTAAGGTAAGGTAAGGCAAGGCAAGGTAAGGTAAGGTAAGGTAAGGTAAGGTAAGGTAAGGCAAGGCAAGGTAAGGTAAGACAAAGCAAGGCAAGGTAAGGTAGCTATCTTCACATATCCTTAGTGTCAGTGTGGGAAATAAAAGATTGATTTTTCTAGTTTATATATGAAAACAAAGGGCCAGTGTTCCCATTTGAAGTATGGTATCCTTTTTTTCAGGTTGTAAGCAAAAGCATTATATTTACTATATGATAAGCATATAAATACTTATTGGTTAACATTTCTCTAGGTTCAGTGGCTTAATTTCATGTCTCCTTATTACAAAACATCTGTTATTGATATTATTTCAACTCAATGAGGAAAGTCAATGTTTTATTTGCTTGAGGAACTAGAGAATGTCTTGTCTTACAGCTGGCAAAAGATTGAGAGCACAGCCTGTTTTACGAGAAGAGATTGGAAAAACTTGCCTTGTAGAGCAAAACCAAAAGCAAAACCACACGAAACAACCAAACAAAAAACGCCAACAAAAACCACATTGACACATCAGGAGAAGTAAAAAACAGAAAGAGAAGAGCTAAAAGACAATGTTGGCATAAGAACAAATGAGCACAAGCTGACCATTAATAATTTAGGCTGGACTTCAGACGAAACTTTGCAGCTACTTGAATGGTGAGATTTCTGGAACAGACGTCAGCAGAAACAGTGGGAACTACATAGTACAACAATTTAAAATTAAGCTTGTAATAAATTATAGGGCCACTTAGTTCACCATGGGATGGAACTTGAAGAACTAGCATGTCTGTTTATGCTACTGTAAGATAAAACCCTGAGAAGTGTAATTAGATAATGCAGTGAGCCTATCGGATCAGATGGCATTTTAATAGTGGGTTTTTGGGGGGGTAATACTAACTCTTGGCTTACTCTATTTTTCTTCATTGGCCAAGAAGTTCTAAAATTTAAGTTTTCTTCAGCTTCAGGTTGTATTTTACTCAGTAAATCTTAATAATAAATAAATTAAGAAATTCAATATTTTTGTTAACCCTTGTATTTTCCTCCACTGAAAAATTTTGGAAGAAAAAGATAGCATGAGCATTTGCTCCATGAATTATCTGGAAAGGAAGTTGCTCTTGAGGCTGATCCATATATGAAATCGTTAAGGCAGACACAGGAGAATACACTACATGTTTGAAGTACCTTTCCTAATAATGAATTATGTAACTTACCAACAGAATAAGAACACAACAGAAAAACAAATAAATTTATTTTAAGACATTCTGATGCCATTTCAGAAGATAAACTCTCCAAGGAATTCTATTTCAGTCTATACAAAGCTACACATATTTCAGTATGAATCAATCTTTGCTGAAAGGACATTGCCAGAACTGTGTACAGTATCGCCAGTGAGAATTTCTTTATTACAATTAGTTTATCTGATAACCCCCCCTGAAGTTATGTCTGATTGCCACAGTGTAATAGCCGTCCCATGAAAGGCTAAGGAGTTTCCCTTCCTTTCTCATTTACACTTGAGACACGTTTACATTTACTCTCTCTGTAAAGGAGAAGAGTTAAGAAAAGTGATTTTAGGCTGTAATAACATAACCTTACATTATAACCTAACCTTACACAGTAAATTATATTCCAGTTCATAATATAAAGTGATCCAGTTCTTTGTACATAATAATCCCATCTTCTGCTGTAGTTCTATTGCCTGCCAAAGTCATTAGCTATATTTTTACTCAGCAAGCTTCTACTACTTCTATTCATCACTTTGAATATTAAATACACCAGACTTCCATCCTTGATAATGTCATCAAAAACATTCCCTCAATCCTATTGTTCTTTCAGCAGAGCAAAGCTTTATCTTCCATAGAACCATTTTTTCACCTGCTTTGTAAGTCTTTGTGTCTAGATTTGCATGATCTTAATTTTTATTAATACTTCCCCTGTGAAATACTATGTCAAATATTAAACTGAAACAGAATTATCTCCTATATTTTTCTTCCATAAATTAATTTATGTTATGAAAGAAATTAATGAAGTTGCAAGATCCATTTTTGCATATGTTCCATCAACTGTCCATTTGATTGCATGTTTTCTTGATCACTTCTTCAAAATTCATCCTAAAGCTTTGCACATCTTTGCTACCCAGGTTTTTATACAATTAGAAAATAGAAAAGATGAGAGCTACAGGTTAGAAAAGGTGTGATTGCTACCTCTTCTGATTTAACAGACTTACTAAAAATCCTTGCCATTACATTTGCAATTTCCTGTGACAGCCGTCTCCCTATTTAGAAATAGAGATTATCCTTCCTTTCTCCGCCTCTGCTGTCCTCACCTCCTGACCTGAACACACGAATGTCCTTCAGTTTTCCTTTTAAGTTAGGTGCAATGATTCAATTTCCATAGACTATTTTAAATTATGTCAACCCAGCTTCCAATTTTGCAGCCGTACTTTTGTGCCTACAGGTAAATCCAAGAATATACAGTCGCACAAATTGTAGCATGTAGCTATCTATTTACGTCAGGTGCAGGCTTAACTGATTGCCAGTGCAAAACTGCACCAGAAATCATTCTTATAAAAATATGGATCTTAATGGCACCTGTGCAAGAGTAAAGAAATAAATCTATTATTTTATAAGAATTATCATTTTCCCTACGTACCTAATGTTTGACTTCTAACACATGACAATCATTTTCTTCTGTGCCATAACAGACAGGTGGTGAGTCAGTCAGATGAAGTAGATACTCACAAGCAGAAACCCCCACAGGTTCATCTGTCAGAACTGTTGGTTATTTTCTGAAATAACTTCAAGAGCAAAGGTTCATGTAAAATAATCCTACTTAAAGCTAGTACACTCGGATTGCACTAAAGTCTTTTGATTAGTGCTCTGGGATTTGTTTCCTGTTACCATAATAGAGACATCCACCTGTCCAGAAAGGATCTTCTAGAGACTAAAAAATAACATTAAATGTTTTAGAGCAATCCAGTACTAAAGAAATTCCGTATAAGAGTGGAAACTATAGAAAAGAATATTTAGCTTTTGCAGAGAATAAAAAATCCACTTTCTGCTGATGAAATTTGTGAACTACTTGTCAAAAATAAAATAACATGTCAATAAGGAGAAGCCTTCACCAGAACAGAAATTATGCCAAGTTTTCCCATCCTCAGAAATACCCACATCCCAATTTAAGTGAAAGGCTGGAGTGTGTGACGATGACAATGTCTACAAAGGCACTAGCTGGTTTCTTACGGGGTATATTACTCAGTGGTTGCTGATTGTATACGGATTTCCTTCATAGTTCTTTTATACCCAGTTTTATGTGCCCCTGGTTCTTGGGGGAAAAAAAAAAGGCAGAAAATGCTTGCATTTTTTAAAATTAGTCTTTATAAACTAAAACTTAACTGTTATATTACCTCTCTGGGAAGCTGAGTTTTGTACCACAGAAGAGATCATCAACACAGAGAATAAAACGGAGCAAAAAGATGCTGGTGTATTCACAACTGGGTAATAATTTGCTTCATGTACACACATTTCACCTGTTTGAAACCCTCTATACCCATGACTACCAATGATTTTGGCAGCATGCTTTCTCAAAATGCTTAAAAACTTCAGACTTAGTCTTGCCATACGCATGCAAATGCTGAGTGTACTATTCAAGAAAACATCAGATTTGAAGCCTGAACTCAAACTTTGCATAACCCCTGCCTGAGAACTTCCTTTGAGAGATTACTTTCAGTCACTCCACCAAGCTCTTGAGTACTGACATGTACTCGCAAGCCAAGTGACAAAAAGCCAAAAGATCTACGAGGCATACTTAACTTTCAGGATGGACTTTGAAGACTCATCACAACCATGCCAGTTTTCTCCCATAGCACATTCTCTTAGCCAGTTCTCATGTCTACTTCCAGTTACACCTTGGCGGAACGCGGGTTCGTGATAGCTTTAAGGAGCACGTGCTTGATTATATTGCAATTGCCACTGGTTTTAGGCTAGAATAAACAAAAATGTTAGATTCTTGAGATTAAGGTGTGTTTTTTTTAAAAAGATCTTTAATTTTAAAAATATACTATCATGTAGAATGGTCGTTAGCAGGCTGGAGATCTTGTTACCCTATGAGGTAGTGTAAAATACGGTATCTGGTATATAAGCCTGTTACTACACATGGGTGGAGTGATCCAGTTTTCTAGTGAGTTTCACAACTGTCTTCTAAATAACAAAATAATGTTCCTGACAAATGGATTTGCTTTCTGAAATGCTTGGCATATGAGTCAAAGTTTCACAGTCAGGCACAGAGTACCTAATTTGAGACAACTGCGGTCTGATTAGCAAAATTACCAAGACGCTTCAGGGTGCAACTGAAGTCAATAGACCAACTGCTGTGAGCACATAAAGTACACATATTATAAAATGCTGAATAATCTGATATAATCAAGCACCTGCAATCTGATTTAGAACAGTGAATATGCCTACCTGTCCAATGAAAACCCTCAGTGCTGTGCCCTCCCTCTGAGGAACACAGTATGATCAGGCATTTAAAGATCTATGGCTGTATATTCAACCATGTGTATGCACCCAAGTATGAAGAAGTATGTTAAAAGGTCAATAGATCCAGTGAGCAGGGCACTGGATTTGAAGTTTTAAGGCACAGTGTTAGTCCCAAGTGCTTTTGTTTCTCTTCAACTCAAAAAGTATTCAGGTTGCAAACTTTGTGGATTCAATATTTCATTTATTTCTGCTGTCACGCAAATAACAAATTGGCAAATAACAAATATTAATCGCTGTATAAACCCCAGAAGAGACCAAGAGATGCTAGTAATAGTGGGTGTTTGAGGTAAGATGAGCAATAAGAAAACTTCACAAAAGTCACAAAAGGCCTTACTATAAATAGTATCCTTCTTCCAGCAGAAAGTGAAAAAATATAGGCTAAAACATTAGATTTCAAGCAGGAACTTAGTGAGCTGTTGAACTTCACAGCTGAATGCTCCTACCTGTTGGCATGCTAGCGATAGCAGTAGAAATTGGCTATCTGTCGGAATCAATCACTTTTTTTCCCCCACAGTGAAGGAGAAGTTGAAAGCATCCTACACGAAAGAAAGAAGGTTCAAGAGCTAGATACACTACTTGCACGTCAGCCACCTCAGCATTAAATGCCAGGTGGTATTCTGCAGTCAAGTCAACTGATGCGGGTTATGTCATGCCAATACTATGACAACAAAGGCTGTGTGGCACTCCCCTTCGCCATTGCTGGGCCACTCCTGAACTAGCTCAGCTATTGCTTTTGTGTGCTTCTGTCACACAATTCACGTAGGTGAGCACATGACACAGGAAGAGAAGCTGGGACAGAATTTGAGGGATATCTTTTTTCTGCAATAACAACATAACTTAAGTTGTAAGAGAAATATTTTACTTTTTATAACTTTTTTTTTCATAAATTTTATCCTATTTTCTTTCTTGACTGTATCTAATAATTTGAGGAGCAAGTTACACAAAAGGTGCAATATCTCAACACAGTTTGCCTACCTGTTCTTATAGTGTTTCAGATTAAGCAGATTCAGGAAAATGTTTACTTAATATATTCTAGGTGCATCATGCTAGAAATACGCTTATGAGCTAATGAGCATTCATGACACATTTCTACTCACAAATATTTCCTTTTTATGCTGCTTAATATTATTAGACAGTAAAAACTATCCTTAAAATTATACTTCATACATAACGAATAAATAAAATGAGTGTCTTGTAATGGTAGTGTAGTTTTTATAGTTACAATAACTGCTTTATTCATTCGTAGCTCTGCCATTCATAACTTATGTAGCCACTGTAACTTACAGAATATAGCTTCATCTATAGCTATCAATCTTTTCTGGGTTTTTTTCTTCTTCTTTCTCATTTTATGAGATGCTGCTCTAGTGATGCTGTGGCTGAATTTCAGAAGAGACTTTTTTTTCCCCTGAGATGCCATGTAAGCTCTTTTACTTTTTTTTGGACATTAAATTAATCTATCACATGGTGAATGCTTGTGAACAACCTAATAATATTTAGTGAGATGCCTTTGAGATGCTTTTCTTGTTTCTGCTTTTAAGTTCATAAAACATCACACTTTCTACCTGTTTTCACTACCTGTTTTCATTCAGATTTCTACAGATTGAATAATCTAGTGCATAGATGAAAAAATAGGTTTAAAATTCAAAATTTTTATAGGTTGAGAAATCCTTCCTAGAGAAAAATACAGCTTCTTGGATCACTTTTAGTACTATCCATTGTCACAATTTTCCCACTTTAGTGACCACTCCATGGAAAGAATGAGACACCTAATACTATATGCTAGCTTTGTGCTTTAACAATGTTTTTATTAATATTATTATATGAAGTACACAATTTTTGTATTTTGCAACCAAATGGCTCTGATCTCCATGGTTTTGGCATATAAGTACATGATACATAAATGTCTTTTACATATATCATGGCCAATTTAATTCAAAGAGGTTGAGTCTCACATACAGTGGGCTCCTATTACTTTGCTTTAGCAATGTGAAAGGATATTAAAGTGAAAATACTCGATATTCACCCTCCATTTAAGACCCTTAATAGCCCAGGATTAATGTCAAGGATGGAAGCATAAATGAAGACAGAAGAAGTTCTAAAGCCACAGTTATAAACGAAACCCACCGTATTCTGTTGTAGTTACTCATTTTCAAGAAATGTAGACAGAAAACAAGAAAGGAAATTCCACAGCAGCGTGAAGGCTAATTCGGTAAGAGGTTTTCTATTTGAATAAAGAAAGAATAAAAAAAAAAACCTCTTCTATTTCAGTTAGTAAGGTGCAAAAGAAATAAGATAGCAAAGAGAATGACAGATTTTTGTTTACCTTTAAAAATCTGATAAATTTGATAGGAAAGCATGACATCGTCATAAATGTGAATCATCTGCAGTTAGCATAAAATGATAAGAGCTGAGGAGATAACTTTATGCCTTGGGATGTAAGTGATAACAACTGAATCACAGGAGGAAACATCCTTCTTAGCTACAATTCTGACGAAGCAGGGGGGATGTGTTTATCATCATGAGCCACATTCTATCAGCTGCTGGACATCTGTAAGGACACCTTTCCATAAACCTACTGTTTAGAAAACTGACAAAAGTAATTTTTTTCAAGAGCCAGAACCACAAATGGATGGTTTGATGAAACTTTTTTTTTTTTTTTTTTGCACAGCTTTGACTATACAGGTTGTAATTTCTGATCAGAGAGACACCAGAATATTGAATGCCCTGGGTGCTGGTCTTTTACGGGCATTGAAGGGCAATGGGTCTGCTCTGACCTAAGAGGAAAAACAAGTGTCCTGGTTTCGGCTGGGATAGAGTTAATTGTCTTCTCAGTAGCTGGTACAGCGCTGTGTTTTGGGTTTAGGATGAGAAGAATGTTGGTAACACCCTGATGTTTTCAGTTGTCACTAAGTCGTGTTTAGACCAAGTCAAGGACGTTTCAGCTTCCCCTGCCCAGCCAGCAAGAAGGCTGGGGGGGCACAGGGAAGGTGGGAGGGGACACAGCCAGGACAGCTGGCCCAAACTGGCCAAAGGGGTATTCCATACCATGGGACGTCATGCCCTGTATATAAACTGGGGGGAGCTGGCCTGGGGAGGGATCGCTGCTCGGGAACTGACTGGGCATCGTTCGGCGAGCGGTGAGTAATTGCACTGTGCATCCCTTGTCTTGTGTGTTCCAATCCTTTTGTTATTATTGTCACTTTCTTGTTGTTATTAGTGTCATTGCTAGTTTCTTCCTTTCTGTTCTGTTAAACTGTTCTTATCCCAACCCACGAGCTTTACTTTATTTTCCGATTCTCTCCCCCATCCCACGGGGTAGCAAGGGGGGGAAGTGAGTGAGCGGCTGCGTGGGGCTTAGCTGCCGGCTGGGGTTAAACCATGACAAGAAGTCACCAGCAATAAGTGCTGCCCAAACCATCTGCTTTGTTCTCGTCTTCCTAACCTGGTATTACAAGAGATGTAGTCTCCAGATTGGGAAGTATCCTCATCAGATCTCAGATCTTAGTCCAGACCTCAGATCCTGGCCTCTCCCGTGCCTTGCTGTCAGGGAGCAAGGGGCTGCCCCGCAAGGGCAGCCAGGCTGGGGCCACGGCCCGGGCCCAACAGGGGCCAGCCCCAGAGAACCTGAGCAGAGCCAGGCGGGGGACAGTGCCGGGGGCTGGCGGCCATCACACAAGGTGAGGTAGGGTCAGGCCGGCACATCCAGCCAGCAGGCCGGGACTGCTGCCGGCAGGGCTCCCTACGAGACAGCTCAGGCTCCGTTTAAGCACCTGGGCCCGTGGGCAGGGAGCACCTGTCTGGAGGCCCTGGGTGAGGCTGGTCAGGGCAATGGCGGCTCGTTGGTGCCCTCAGGGCCCTGAGACTTGGCTCTGTGGTCAAATAAATCAAGTATCATAGGTCACACATAGCTTTGTCTTTGCCGGTTTACCATTAAGCAGCATTGACATAATTCCTCTTTTTTTTGGCTGATACAAAGACCGTTTTAGACTGTATTACTGTGGCATGTAATTAGTTTTCAAGAGAATTTGTGGAAAGGGAACCCAAAGAGGTGAATCTGTGGTTTTGCATCAGCTTAGGACTGCGCTCGACAGGCAGTGCCACGGAACCGTAAGAGTTCTATAAATAACACATACATACACCCGCATGTGCATACACACATACAGAAACACACAGAAACACACACTGAATTTATAAACGTATTTCTAAGGCCATTTTCTGCCAAGATACAAGCTTATGGGTTAGGTACCCACTGTTTCAGCCTCAGGTAACCACAGGGAATGCAAACCAGGACACTTTCTTTCGCAAAAGCTGGTAGTTAGCCATTGTTTACTTCAGCGAGACCAAAACTTCTGCACCAACAAAAACCACCTCTGTTGTCAAGTTTCCAAGCCAAGTAACTACAAACGTTTCAGTGGACCAGTGCAGAGAACATCCAGTGTTTTTTTCACTCTGTTGCAGGTTAAAAGACAGTAACATGGGAGCTGTGCCTTAGTTAAAACTCTTTTAATTTGTTTTGATAACTAAACTGTATAGACATGATTTTGTTGTTAGTTTCATAATTGAGATATTCTCTTGTGCATTTTGGCTGAGTGATTTCTCACTGTGCTTCATTTACAACCACGCAGCCTCTAGAGTTTGCAGAAATCAGATGTTCGTGCTTCTGTTTCATCATGTGTTGCCTGTAATTAACTTTTATCGTCAAAACCCGTCAGACTCATGACCATCTTCTTGAACCAAAAACTGTATTTGACACCTGTAAGCCAAAATTAATCCTTACAGAGATTTGTATTAATCTGGCATAGGGCCAAATCCCCAACAGGTTTAGGTCAGCACAAAGCTGTTGACTTCAGCGAAGGGATGGCAACCTACGTCAGCCAAGAATCCAACCCAGATAGCCTGAATGCACTGTTTTGAAAACACTTGACTGCTTTGAAGCGTCCAGACTCTTATGCGCTTTTATTTTGCAACATACATGTTACATACATTCTGTATGTATGTGCACTTTCTTTCCTGCTGTTAATACGTTTTTTCACAGACTAACTTTGAATATCTTAGACAAAAAAGCAGACTTTGAATTCAGTTGTTTAAAGTGGAAGTCTGTAGATTTCAGTCTTCTGGCTCCAGAAATTGCCTATTCCTTAACTGCAGCCACTCATGCTTGTAGTGCCTGATTCAACTCCTCATTCATTGATCGCAAAGCAGTTGTTACACTTGAAAAGCCTAACTGTCCTGAATGAAGGGCTATTCACTGGGGATCTCTGTGATGGAAAAAAAAAACTTCTCTAGCTTGACGTACAGCTGTGATCATGTCTACCTGTTGTTTTTTGCTACTGTGACCTTAAAATGTCTCTTCTATATCCTAGAGAAAGGAGCAGCAACTTTCTCTGCTTATACTCTGATATCTGGTGCGCAAGGGAGAGTGATAACAAAGTGACTAATTTTTTTTGCTTTCCATATTAGGGTTTTTTGGGAAGGAGAGAGGTTTGCACCATCTGCCGAAAGTGTTTCCTAAGCACTTTGGAAGTACCAGGAAGTGTTAATAAAATGTACTTACTGTGATCGACCTGTTCTATTTCTCTTAAATTATTAGGTGGTAAAAAGAATTTTTTTTTAAAAAAGGAGCTTAAAATTTTATTTTATTTTTTCATTCCCAGGGAATCAGGACAATGGTGGCACGAAAATTCTTTATCAAAATTGGCTGATCGACAGTTACAGGGTAGTCACTGCTTTAGTCTTTCCAAGAGATTTGTGTAAGTCTGTGGTTGAAATCTCTCCTGCACTACCTAAGCATGAGGAAACAAGTGTTTAATCACTGATTCTGGGTTACAAATAATGAATATCAGCTATTATGGGCAGGGAGAAGAAAAGATCCATTAGAAAGAGTCAAATGCAAAGGATACCACACATAGGTAAGATCTAGAAACAAGGGCATGTTTCAAAATGTTGCTTAATTCAGAAATTCCCTCTCCAATCTTTTATCTAAACTTGTATGCTGAGGGAATTCTCTTAATTTGGGATTTCTGCTTATTTGTTACTCCTTGACAAGTACTTACAATAGGTTTGAGGCTCTTAAAGAGACAGAGAAAACACCTTTCCTCCGATGGAAAAGCAAACGATTAAGGTCAGCACGATATGCAATACCGAGAAGAGTTTTGTGGAGAGCATTTACTGAGTTTTATTTCTATGGCAGATGAAGAGTAATACTATGAAACAAACTCTTCAAATCATTACCAGCCTTCAGAAGCACCAATATGATATGTTTTTAATATGACTTCTAAGAAATATGCTGGGGGGGAGGGGGGGAGCATGATTGTGTCCTCCCAAAACTAAGATTAAGAGAGAGATTTTTCACAAAATGTTGCATTGGTTTAAATGACATAATCCTCACCTAGCAAAGGAAAGCATCTTAAATTTTTCTACTAATTGATTTTTTGTAATGTACATAAGAATCCTGGTTGGAGAAAGAAACATGTTACAGACATCAGTCCAAGTTCTTTTTTCTAGCGAGGTCATTATTACAAATCAAACAGAGAGCTCTTCAAAGTGAATGGAATTAATTATACAACTTATTTCTTTTTTTTTAATCCAAACATATCTCCATAGTAGGCAATGACAGGATTTGAAAGCTTGTTTACCATACTAATAAATCTGTTAATTAAGCACTTCACTGAGGCACTGATGTTTCAAAATACATAAGATTTCTGTAGGATAGACAATGATAATTTAAATAGAAAAAAAGTCTCTTTTAAGTTTGCTCATGTTTTTTTTTTTTCCTGATTGATTTGTATTTTAATCCAAAATAATTTGTGAATGCAGAGATGAATTCTTCAGGTTGTGCTGGTTTCTTTCCACACTAAAACGAGGCTCGTCAGCCACCATGTAAGTAAACACCCAGAAAAAACAGGTGTCTCCGAGTAAATAAGCACTGAAAATGCGTATGTTTCACACAACGTCACCATTTAGTATGTATATTTCTAGAGAGATTGCTTCCCCACAGCAACTAGTCCACTCAGAAGCCTTCTGCATTTTTCTGCTTCTGCATTTTCTATGTCTACTTCTACACTTTTTCCAGCTATATCACTGAAGGGTTAATTTACTCTGTACCCTCCCCATCCTCTGTATTTATCTCACTGAAGCAGCTGTGATAGCTGCAGTCACCCTACAAGTGAAATGGCAGGCAGACTCCTCTGAGATTGCATTACCACTCTGTAAGCAGCTGCTAGGGGAACACAAAGACACAGTGCACTCTATATATCTTTTCCCAGAGTCTCAGAATATTTTCTGTATGATAGCCCCTTTTCCAGCTGGCTTGAGAACGGAAAGTCCCAAGGCAGCTCCAATAACCATGCTTGTGGGCTGACAGACCTATTCATTGGACTATTAGCACAAGCATTAATTTCTTCAACCAAGTGTTAGAAATGATAATAAATCTGACTGAGGCTACATCTGATAGTGATTTGTGAAACCTCTCATTTTGAATATATTAATTTCAACTGCGTCTGATGAAATAAGGAGGAAGGAGAAGTAAAACCACCTTTACTTAAGAAAATATAAATATTTCACTCTAAATGTTGTCCTGCTTCCAGACAAAAAGTGATTCAAAACACACACACACATACATGCACGTGTATAAAATTGCATCTCACAAGAACTGACAAAAGCTTTGGTCTGTCAGTTTTACTTTAAAAGAGAGAATAATTGTGCATAATAGTGCTAAATAAGTCGTCTTCATTCTGGAAAGATAACTACTCAGTTTCTATGTCTGAAGCAGAATATCAACTATGGACTCCAGGGGGGTGTTGTCTGCTTCTTTTCATCTCCAGCAGATGAATCTTGCCTATGGTGCTTGATTCATGACTCAAGGGAATATAAAATGCTACTATAAAATAAAAGATATCTACAATGAAAATACAGTTATAGATTATTGCACAGAACTGTGATGCTCTTCAGAGGGCTTTATGGAATAGAATCTTCAAATTCCATCTTTTTTTCTGCAATGAAAAGCAAACTCATAAGAAGACTTTTAGTTGACTTATAAAAGAATCAATCACATTTGGAAAGTTTGTGTACGGGCTGGTTTGTCTTTTGTTCCTTTAACTTCATGCTTCTGAGAGATGGATCCTCGGATAGTTTTGAATAGTTTAGCTGGGAGTGGAAAGATATAAGGCAGGATTACAAGACCAGAAAAATTTGATCAGATTTCAAATTCAGACCTAATTTCCTGATCCAACGGGGGCTAGCAAAAGATGCTTCAGAGGAAGACTACAGAAGCCTGTAGTAGACAGCGAGAGATAACCTGTCCCTGCCTTTAGTCTCATCCCAGTGTTAAGCAGAAGATTTAAACCTGAAAATTAACAGGAGATAGGAGATCTAAGTAAGAAAATTCGGCAATCCTCACCAATTAATGTTACCTGTATTACCATTAACTCTGTAGATAGTCCCCATTCTTACTATTTTTACAAAGTTCTAGTTTGAGTTTGTTTGTTTTGCTCACTTTCTCTGGCAATGGGTTCTGCATTTTTTGGAAAAGTAGGTTTTATTAATTTCTTATTCTTTGCTTTTAATGTCTGTCGTGTGGTCCCATTGCTCTTATGTCATTACAAGTGAGAGCAAACAATTTGTCTGCTTTTCACAGCTTCAGTTATTTTTGAATCATTTTCCTTCTTAGGCACCTATTTCCTTGGCTAAGTGACCCTAATCGTTTGTCTCCATTTTCATGTGATTGTTTTGCCAATTTCTAGCTAACCTCTATTACCTCTGGTGTGGCAATGATTTTCTTAATACGGGACAAGCGGTCCTAAAACCTGTATTACAGATGAAATCTCATTATCCTTTCATTTAGTGTCACTGCAGCCATTTCCCTATTATTGACTACTGGTTTTCACGTGCTCATTTCTGCACAGCAAGCACTGAGGGGGTTTTGTTGTTGTTTTTCCGTCAGGCCCTGCTTTTTTATTTGGAGCGGATGAGTGGATTAATATGCAATACTTCAAATCCATACATATGAAATTTATTTTGCTTTGTATGTCGTTCTCCTTTTGCTTTGAGATTTGGAGGCAGGCATGAAAGACCATCGCCATGGTCTTGGTTAAGTCCAGAAGCCCTGCTTCAGTCGGCCTTACAGCACAGGAGGGGCTGAGCCCAATATCTTGTAGGTCTTCTCTCCAGGTAGTCACTCCCAGCAACGGGCAGCGTTCAAGGAGACAAGGGTTGGTCAACGCAAGGAAAGGACGACCAAATCTGTGGAGTTTATAGCAAGCCCTAAAGGAAGCTCTATTTTTCGTTTGTGTTTTGTTTTTTTTTTTAAATTTGAGCTCTTTATTTTTTCTGTAGTAACTTTTCTTTAGCAAGAGAAAGAGGCTGTTGCCAGCTATAAATGCGGATAACATAGCTTTGAATACTAATGACTTGCACTTGGTAAAATTTATATTACTGTTGAAAGTTTTGGCAAAATCATCCGTACTGCTCAAACTCAGACATGATGACAGAGTAATTTACTCACTGCGTAAGAATAAAGTGAGGCCTCCAAAATCCTCTTGCTGCGGGGCTGTGTCTGTGAAAAAGATGAGTAGGGAATCTTGTGACCCATCCTTGGAAAGATCCAGGAATTCAAGCTCCCTTAAAGTGGCCGGTTTCAAACAACATTTCTGCTCTCTTTTTCTCACAGAGTCTGACCAAAATTTAATTGTTTTGCTTAGTATAGATAAGGTCAGGAGATATACCACTGAAGTCTTACACTTTTTTGAAATTTCCATGCGCTCATATGTGGGATTTCTGGAAAGAGAGGGAGGGGAGACGTAAACAGATTAGAAACTTGGGAATGAATCTGAGGGAAAAAAAAGGGGGGGGGGCAAAATAAGCATATACATTTACATTTCTCTTTAAAACTAAGAACTCAAAGTGCAAATCCAGAAAGGATAACACCTATATTCATATATGTACACAAATAAATAAATATACATGCATGTATAAATATTTATAACAAATCAGCAGTTATTTATTATAGAGTGGGTTGGTTTACTTAGGCAGTGTCCCTAGCACGCTTGAACTCCATAGTTCATTCCACAGAGCTAATTCATAACTTCTTTAACATTACATATGTCCAATAGTATTTACAGGAAAAAAGACAAGAGTCCTTAAGGTTTCTGAGGCAGGACATGCTTTGCTTTCTATTCCTGCATAGTTTGACAGATACAAACTGACTTGACACAATTATCATTTTATGAATAATAAAATGATAGCTGTAACTCCCTGGCAGAAGTTTATTTTTTAAATAAAATTTAATGAGAATACACTGATGTCATTAACTATCAGCATTAATAATACTTATTCTTCTTGGAGTATACTGAATAATGAGAGCGAGAGCAATTCTTTTTCCTGAAGGTATGCCTCCAAGTCAGGACTGATAAAGAGAGTTCTAATTAAAGGCAAGTGAATGATGAGGAATTTTAAACCCCCCTTCGTACTAATACAAGACAGTTTTTCAAGCCTAGTCAGTCATAATGAAACGTGGTAACACTAGTAGCCATTATGACACAGAACATCTATATGGTAATTATTGACCTTTTCAAACGTATTAGATTGTTATCAAGAAAATTGTGAAGGAAACATAAACCTCCTATTTTCCCAAAGTATTATTCAGACATGCATTTATTTAGACAGACATTACTGAAGTGTCTGTCCTTATGCCAAAAATTAGCAAGCTAAGGGGTAGACCCTACAAAAACACCCTCACACAGTCACAGTTACTGTCAGGCTGTCACTGAGCAAATAAACCATGGTATTTAAAATATCTACCCCTGCAGCTCAGCCACAGTCTATGGGTTTGGGAGCTTATCGAACGTTCATCATGTCAGTCAGTAGCACTGGTAAAGATCAGTCACATATTCTTACAAAAAACCCCATGTAGATATCTATTGTATCGATGTTCTTTAAACCACACAAAACCAAGGCAATTGCAAAACATTCGAAAGCCACGTTGCTATGTTCTTAGCAAGTCAGACTGTCAAAAGTATTGCTACCAGTTGCAGCTCAAGAATTGCTAGATGTACATTTCATGCCCAGCTGAAAGCCTGCTCAAAACTCATAAAGACTTATAGTTATAAACCTGTGCAAAAGATGCAAATCCAAACATTTATGGGTTTAGCATCAGTACTGCAGATTAAAAAAGACTTCTAATAATGGCTGTGAAATTACAATTTTCTACTACCATAATGTTTTATAAATGCTAAGAAAGTTATTATCACCTTTCCTCCACAGCCTGAAACTGTAAGTGATAGTTTACAAAGAAAAAGATATTGCTTCAGTCCAGTGGTAGAGGACCAGGTGGCTGCATCTTGCAGGTCAACATATGCCTGCATGGCTGACATTGCAGTCAGGGCTTTGACTTCTACGAATAACGGACGACTTCTAAGCAAGGACGACTGTTGGGAAGAGATTGAATCCAACTGAAAAGGAAAGTGGAAGAGAGCATCTTTGTCAACACGTTTGCTAAGTCAGTGTTGAGGGTTTTAAACCAGGTTGCTGGAAGGTGGAGACCAAAGCTTCAGAGGAGCTGAGGAACAGGAAGCAAGGAAGAACTGCCCAGAGGACAACATGGTGGAGAAGGCTCTCACACTTGTTCTGGGAAAGTAGCACAACTGGGGGCCCAGATCTAGTGCCTGCACACAAACAACTCACACACAACAGGAAAAAAACCACCGCCATAACAGGAATTAAGAGTCTATGCACAGTCATAGTGACATGATAATGGAAACATGATAATATGGTGGGAACACGATGGTATGATGGGACAGCCTGCATGGCTGGTCTGCTTAGACGGATTGCCCAGAGCTTCACTATGAAATGGGTGATAAGCTCGTCAAGAATTTACAGTTGGGAGCAGAAGGAAGGCCAACGAGGGAAGTGTAATGGTGGATGTCTCTGGTGGATCCTGCGACAGAAGAGGAAGAAAGTAAGCTCTTTATTAGACAGCTGGCTACCCGTGGTGTTCCTCAAGGGCCGGTAATGGAGTTGACACAGTATAACATGTTCATTAACGGTTTGGATAATGGGACAAAATACCTCCTCAACAAATTCGTGGGCGACAACAAACTGGGGGGAGCGCTGATGTGCATCAGGGTTGATCTGCCATTCAGATCGATCTCAACAAGCTGGAGAGATTAGGTGAACCTCAGTGGTGATGAATGTGAAGTCCTGCACCAGAGGTTGAATAACCCCGTGTGGCAATAAAGGCTGGGCACTGCCTGGCTAAGCAGAAGTCAGGTAGTAAAGGACAAGGGGGTCCTGGTAGACAGCAAGTAAAACACAGGCCAGCTGTGTGCCCTTGCAGCGGTGAAGGTTAACTACTTCCTGGGCTGTGTTAGTAAAAGTGCACCCAGCAGGCTGAGAGAAGGAATTATCACCTCCATTTGGCACTTACGAGACCACACCTGGAGCCCCGTGTTCAGAGTTGCTACTCTCACCATCCAGTGTGCGAGGGAGAAACCAGAGAGAGCTCAGTGCGTTGCCGCTAAGATGTTCCATACAAGGAGGGGGTGAGGGAGCTGCGTTTGCTGATTTTGGAGGGGGGCAGGTTGAGGAGGAACTTAGTGCTATCTTCAGCTGGTTAATGGGCAGCTACAGAGAAGACAGACTTTATTCCTAGGCTGGACAGTGCAAGGACGGGAGGGAAGAGCCGCCTTTTGCAGCAAGGGAAATTCTGACTTGACATACGGAAAAAATTCTTCACCCTTGAGGGTAGTCAAACACTGAACAAGCGCCCACGGCAGCTCTGAAACCTCAGTCATTAGGGATATTCAAAACTCAGCTGGACAAGGCCCTGTAGTTAGCCCTGTTTCAAGCAAGTGTTTTGACCACCTGACCCCCCAAAGTCTTTTCCAGTCTAAATTATTCTACAAACCTATGTAACAGTAACATCTAAACAAAAGATACAATCTGATGGGGGGGGGAGGCAGGGAAGAGCCACTGTTTGTAACTGGCATACTTTAAAGAAATGACACAAAATCTTATATTTTTGTCCCCATTGGATTAAAACTACCTGTAAACAAACTCCCTGTCACCGGATTTTATTTAACTCAGTGTTTATAGTTCTTAACTAGTCATCAGTAGCTCTTCAAATTTAATTAGTTCCCTTGCTCTTGTCATGAAATCAAATTGCAGTCTTCACAAAATAGTTTTTTATTATTCTAAACAATATTTTCCTTTATTCTGAAATTCTAATACTTGGGAAGTTTCCATTCTAACAGGTCCCAGCCATAACTGTAGAAGAGTAAAGTTTAAATCAGCTAATATTACTGTCTCATCACGTAATTTTTGGCACTGGATCCAAGCAAGGTTCTGTCTGTAGCCAAAGGACAGACCTTATAAATTGGACACCTGTTATAGGGTCAGATTAAATACTCTCAGGGAATGGGCGTTCACCGATTGTTACAGGAGGATCATAAATGCCTAGCTAATAAATATCGAATACGTAGAGTTAAATGAAATTATTGTCATGTTTAGTCCCTCATTATTTCTTAGTCAGGTAGTTGTAATCTTGTGGGCTTAAAGCAATAAAAAAACCAAGGTAAGAATATGTCCATGCATGGTGTAGAGTCCTTCAGCAGAGTATTTCAGTTGGAAACTATGAACCAGCTGGCAAGTACTAGACTGCATTAAGCATTTGCTTGTGTTTGCAGGCTTGGTTTTTCACTTTTGTATCTCTAGTGACCTGTTAGAGCGTGGAGGCAGCAGATCTGGTGTGGAGGCGTCTGCGCGGCCTTCCCTTGAATCCTGAAGTCTGCCAGAGGGATGTATGTGGTGGCAGTGACAGCTGCCCTGTGTCACCAACGTGGGAGCCCTTCCCCAGTCACCAGCCGGGTGGTACATGGGTGCTGCCACCCACGGCCTCCGGTGGCTGGAAGGGTGGCGGCTACGCAATGAAGGGTCAATTCGTGTGTGAAGGTGACTGCGTGTGACTGTGTGTGTCATTGTGAGTGTTAGGCTAGATACTGTTTGCATGCAACTAAAGCATCACTCGTAAGATTAGCAATTAGAGTTGTAACACTGTTTTTACATGGAAAAGGGCTAAGAGAACTCAATATTCCTCGTGCTGATTCAAACACCACTTTCTGTGCAAATTGATCTTTTGGGTTCAGAGCTTTAATTGCCCTGCGACAAGCAGGTATCAAGGGCAAGGAGCTTATCAGATGGCTTAATGAGTCCAGGTAGCACTGTGCAGCTGCAGTATAAACGCAGTAGTTTGGCACAATACCGGAGTAAGGATGGTTTCAGACAGCTCCTCATACTGCTGCTTTCTAACCAGTTCTAGGACAACTAGCTAGCACATTACTGCCAAAGTGGGAGTCTACATGATCACTTCACTAACCCGCAGTGCAGAGACATTTTGACAATATTTAAAAAAAAACCAAACAAAAAAAGCCACACATCTGAATCTAAATTTTTTTGTCAGGAGCACATTTCCCTCTTCAAAATGGGCACATTTACACCAAATTACGCATAATTGTTTCCCTCCCTTGTTTAATAACTTCCTATTCCTAATAAATTCCGCTGAGCAAAGCAGGTTGCTGCCAAACTCTTAACGCCATGGTCACACTGAACAGCAAATTCCTCTGTGTAAAGCCAGAACAAATGGCTTCAGGTAGATGAATGAATGACTTCAGGTAGATGCCTTAGACGAAGGCAGTGTAGGAATTTGGCTTAGATCCAGGGCAAACCTGAAGGACCTCGTAATGACGGGTTGTCCTGATTCCTTGTTGTGATTGCACATTTTGTGCTTTTTTTGCAGGTTGCTCTTAGGTCTTTTTGTTTATGTAAACGAGTCCTCTTATTTGTACATGAGATTTTATTTCACTGGTTCAGTACACCACTAGCCAATATGAAAGCCACATCCCCATGAAGTGCTTGATGAAGAAAGTTATCTAAGCGGTAAGTCCGTTCACACATTTCGTGAATAACAGCTATATATCAAAACTCAATGCGCTGGCATGCTGCGGTTATGGGCATTGTGCAAAATACACATACAGAGTAACAGAACAAGAAAATATTAAAAAAAATATTTAAAATATTTGCATATGTCTGACAAAGAACAGCCTTTTTCCCATTTAGAAATACGGATCTTTTCACATACCAGTTTGTGGCATGTGGCACCCCTGTATAGTGACGGTATTTGCTATTGGTACATTCAGGTTTTCTATGTCTACGAGCACAGGAAAGGAAAGATACTTCTTGCTGCATGAGTGCAGAATACGTCTATTGCAAGTGACCCAGTTTGTTAGTGAAAACAGATGCTTTGTGTGCTGTGTTCTCTAAACCCACTAGAACTAGCAATGTCACAAGGGTGCATACACAAAGAAGGAGAGGGAGTTATTTAGCACAATACAAGATAAAATTTCAAAGAGTAATAATAATACCAAACACATTAGAAATATAGTCTGGATATCAGCAAAAATGTCTTGGAATAGAATATTCACCTACAGTACGGTTTGGAAACTGTATTGCCCGGCAAATTTTAAGAACAAGTAAGAGATAAAAGAAAGGGCATCTTGGTAAATGCACTTCTGCAGGAAAAAGTTGTTTGCAGGAAGAAATCATTATGTCCTTTCCATCACTGAATTTCACTTTCCTAGACGTGAAGATCTATCAGGATGTTTTCTGCAAATCATGGAAACACTAGGCTACAAGAAATTAACATTTTTCAGACGTACTTTTGACAAAAGCTGGTGAAGGAAACTGCGGGAGATGGACTGAAACGTGACAGTTGCAGCGTAACTGTCAAGATCTAACCAGGAAACGCAGAAGAACACACTAATGGCTGTGAACCGCACTCCTCGGAGCAGCTCCAGCCAGTCTGCGCTGATAACAGAGCACGCACCCCTCGGTGATGACACTATGCTTAATTTATTGGGCATCTACCACATGTAATATGTTACCACCATCACCTCCAATAGTGGAATCAAAACATCTAGGCTGACATAGACATATTTGTATCCCCCCCCCTTTATAAACAGCAGCCAAAAGAGCTATAAACAGCTGTCAACATGAATCTTATTCATCTGTCCAACAGCTAGCACTTTTCATGCCACTGAATATCTAAATGGGCAGGTTCTGCTCCTATGAAGCATTTAAAAGAATTTAAAGAGGTTGTCATTCTGACACTTTAAATCAGAATATACCTGTTATTTATACTGTGTGCATTAGCGCTTCTCGATGTGTGTGTATTTAGTCCTATATAAAGACAAACAGAGGCATACTTTTTACCTCACTCAGCTTTCCCCGAGTTTCTTTTAACTGAATAGATTATTAACAGCTCCCTGGCCGACTTTGTGGGCCAGTTTCACGGCACAGGAAAAATTTATGACTAACTTACAACCCCAAGAAAATTGAGATTTAATGAAGAAATGTTTATGAACCATTAACTAATGTCTTCTGCCAGTACTTGCCTCAGTACTGAGGTGGAAAGAGGCGGGAGAAAGGTGTTATAGCCTTACTTTAGTCATTCACATATTAAAGAAATGGACAGCAGGAAGACCAAGGTCTCCAGTTATTTTTATCAAGGGACCAATTCTGTTTCCACTGAAATCAATGTGAATAAAGTAAAAAGACAGAAGAACAGGGGGACTCATTTCAACTGTGGAAAATTGTGTATTTACTTTTTGAAGTTTATTTATTTATTTTCTATCAAACGATTAATATATTCGGGAGCCCCAGCATATCTAATACCCGATAATTAGTTAAGGATATCGCATTCGCAACAGACCATGAAGATTTCAACAAACGGATTGTCACAATCTCTTTTATGCAGCACGAGGAAGTCACCGTGCAGCACCTTTCTCTTCCTTTCCCCCCGCCGGCTGGCCTAACAGCGAGGATGGGATCAGGGTTGCACTTACACAACTTTGAACAACCTTGTGCTTCCTCCTTCTGATCCCATGCGTCTTGGATATGGGGCTACAGAGGGACTTAGGTTCAATGGGAAGTGTAGCAAAACCTCTTCTTTCTTCTCTGAGGAGTCTCTGATGGCAGCACTCCCTTTTTGGGGGCAGTTCTCCAATGCTCATGCACTGTAGTCCATCTTCGATACTCAGGTGGACCACTGAGGAAACTAAGATACTTGTTTAAGTAAAGGTACACAGTCTTGAACTCGGGGAGTTTATTATTAAATATGTGTTTGAAGCGGACTCTGTTCATTCAAGCATGTGTAGATGTATGTGCACAGGCAGCCTCGGGTGAGCAAACAGCTAAAGCAGGGGTGTGACACTTAACATTTAGGTAACACCTTTGAATGCACCGTGACATAGGCAAGGAGGATCTTTTTGCCTATGTGCTGCACAGTTGTATAAAGTGAAGGTTAGGGGTGCAAGGGAAGCGATTTTAATTTCAAAGTATGGTTGAGAGGTCTGCAGGGTATGAAAAAATAGCTGAAAATTGTGCTTTACTGTTTCTGCAAAAGAATGGTACATCTAATCACTGAGGATCTGGCAAAACTGCATTTAAGTATACGTTGTGGTAGAAAAAAAATGGGTGGAGTTTCAAAGAGGAAGGAGGAAGGATAAGAGGAAATCAACAAAGCAGTGATATATTCTTCAGGCAACAATTTTTGTTAGTGCCACAACTACAAAATCAGGCTTCGGTGTGAATGCTCAGAATGCTTTTAAGGAGGCTACAGGAGTGTTCCCTTCCAAACTGTACTGCGATGGCGCAATTGTGTAACCTTGTCAACACCACGAGACCCAAACAAACGCAACCTCGAAAAGAAGGGTGACTGTGAAGCGTAGGTTCTATGCAAGGTTAATCAAACCTATCTTTAAAACATAATCCATTACAAATATGTAAAGGCAGGCAAATGTTATGGATGGGTTATTTGATTCACATGGAGCATGTGCTGTTACTGGAATAGTCAAATAACCGCAACAAAAATTAAATCACAGTATTTGCCTCCCACCATGGCCAAAAAGCAATATCCTTATACACAGTATCGTCAATGCAGCTACCTTTGTGTGCCTTTATGTGCACGGTTAATAGATCTTATACTTTTTCTTGCTTTGAAATGTGAAATATAGGATGTTCTTTCATATTGTACAAATACTTAATTACCAGGCACGGAACTGTATTAGCTTTTCAGTAAATTTAACTGAAATTTTTCTCCATAATGGTGCCAACATTTTAAAGGGAATTTTAAGATAAGCTGCAGTCAAGCGTGCTTCAGCTGGTTATAGAGCTCCACTGATGATAATAGTGTGTCAGGGACCACCAGTTAAATGCTGGACTCCAAGCAGCTGCATGTCACAGAACTCCGTGTAGATGGAGGATGCAAGAACAATCTTGTTCCCTCCAATAACATGAAGAAAAGCCTGATGATTAAACGCCTCAAGCCTTTTCTGGCAGAATGTTTTTCCCAGGCTGTTGTGAAGAGAACAGTAGTCACTTACAGTTGTTACTGTAGCGTAAAAATTAAGGTTAGGCTCAAAGAAGTATTTAAACCTTTTAGAGTGTGATTAGTCATCTTCTGAATGCAGTGCAGCTCAACATTTGCTTAAAGGTAGACACACGCCTTAAATGCCTTGGTACGATGGGAAATTAATTAAAATTAATTCAAAGATTATTTGTAAAATAAATTGAACAGAATTACTTACAAAAGCATTGTAAGGAGCTGTCCTGGTCCAGCAAACGAGACTCAGGCAGCAAACTGTGTGCTGTGAATAGGGCTAAGGCATAGATGCACACACTGTTAGCTGTGAAAGCAAAACTCATCACTTACTCCTACAATATTTCTTCCCCTTTTCTGTACGGGTCTCCATATGGAGGACTGAGTCTTTGAATACAGAGAAGCTCCACAGATTCTCTACTGCTCTTGACAGCAGATGATACATCAGCCGACTGCATCTCATGCATGAAACCCAGGAGCAGAGAAGAGGCCTTGTTGCTTGTTACTCGTTACTGTATGCGTATTTTCAGCACAGACGAGAAACTGTGGGGGCCTATATATGATACAGGTGTCAAACTGATGCGACTAATGCTCAGGGCAGAAGAGCTGACAGTTTTTAAGAGAGGTAGAATAATCTGGAAGTGGGAGTAGTAAAACCACCAGATGATGGCATACAAAGACATGAGATGTCTCCACTGGAAGCGAGAAGCGATACTGGTTCTCAGTAGGGATGCTGGACCAGTGACCTTTGGAGGGATTTTCAGATAGGATAAAAACGTGAGTGTGTTGTAAATTAAAAAAAGAATATCAGAAAACCTAAGAAATTGCAAAATGCTATTGTTACTATTCCAGATGACTACTGTACTAGGTTTGCGTGACAAGGTTTTGGTAGGAGGGCGGCTACAGGGGTGGCTTCTGTGAGAAGCTGCCAGAAGCTTCCCCCATGTCCGACAGAGCCGATGCCAGCCGGCTCCA
>JAVKLA010000047.1:7764272-7792845 GCA_034782735.1 Sagittarius serpentarius
CCCAGGAGCCTTTTGTTATATTTTCTCTCCCCTGCCCAGCTGAGGAGGACAGTGACAGAGCGGCTTTGGTGGGCACCTGGCATCCAGCCAGGGTCAACCCACCACAGTTACAAATGCAAATATGTCATATTACTACAGTTCCTTTAATTATCCCCCATTGAAAATTATTTTAAGTCTGAAGGGAACACACAAGCGTTTAAAATTTTCCTAGACACTATGAAATCCATTTTCTACTAACTTCACAGTTATCTTTTGCCAGATGGATTTCTCACTGTTACGGCACACATTGACAAGTGAGAATGGTGTCATTATCAAAAACGCTGATGTGAGCCCTCCTACTTAGCCTGCAACCTGTGTGTGAAGTTGCTTTTCCTGCATCTTTCAAATGATTTCTTGCCTACCACGACAGTGAAAAAGACAGCATATATGAAATATACACTACAGTCACAACAGTATTTAGCATTCCTCTGGAAATGTTCCCAATTTCCATCTTTTTCCCAGTCTTTATTAGAGTGAAATAATGGACTGTCACTTATTTTTAGAGGGAGAAAGCTCTCAGCCCCGGAATGGCAATGAAGGCACTCAGCAAGCTGGAACTCAGGGCATTCAGCGGGCATGCGGGAGTCCCCAGTTCAGTTCGTTTGTTCTGCAGCCATCTGAGTAAGACAGCATAGGGTACTAAACATACACCCTCCACTTCCCAGATACAGTCCTAAAGTACTTCTCTGAGGACCAACAGAAGTAGTGTCAAAAAGTGGCGTATCTCCGATAAGGATCATTAAGAGAGACTTTTAAAACCCTTGGAGATGAAGGACTGACCTGAACTGGGCAGAGCACTGACCTGTACCTTCAGCCTGGGTCTCTCTAGCAAGTGCTTTGCAAATCAGTCCATAGTCCAAAACATACTTCATAAAGAAACACATTTAATTACAATGTTCCTAACTCAATCCAGCATTTAGTACAGACCACAGCTGTGTTTCAGCTGTGTTTTTAAAAAACCTACTAACAATTATGTCAGTTATATTTCTGAGATGATTGCAGAAGTCTGGAGAGGTATTTTAAACACAATATTGTGTATCCACTCTGAGCTGCGCAAGCTGGTACCAGAATAGTTCTCAGTACAGTAAATTCTGGGGAAAAAAAACTGCATTGCTGTAATTCAGTCAGACTAATCCTTGATTTCTTCCATTTGTCAAGAAATTATCTATAATTTTTGTAGTAAATAATTCAGATGGCTTAGCAGTACATGAATGAGCTTGGTGGCCCAATATGCAGAATGTTGCGTGCCTTTAGATTTGATGTACAGCATTTCACCGATACTGCACACCACATGTAACAATCCCACTGTAACTCAGAGTGAAAAAGCAAACAAAATCTTTTTTCTGTGTGTGTGCGTGTGTGAAACCTATCCATGTGCAAAGGGCCAAGTAAATGGGAATAACAACAGTGCGGAAGGAAGAACAGACGTTCCGCTTTCCAGTCTTGTCTCTCCCATAGGCTACGGTCAGTCACTTCTGCCCGCCTGCTCCAAATACCCCGTTCCACTATAAGCCCTCCATCAGGTTTGTCTCTGTATTCCCATCCTCCTTTCTTTTCTGGTCTGGCCTTTTCCTTTCTTCTTGCTGGAGTAGCACCTCCCACTCTTTCCGTCTCTAACCTATAACTTTTTACAGTAACTATAATCAGAGCCAAACCTCATTCACAGCCACTCAGGTAAAAATCTTTTTGAGTGTATTCTTCAACACAAGACAAGCCATAAAGGAAGTAAAAAACTAACATTTACAGAGTGTATTTTGTGTAAACTGACTTCCCAAGTAATATCAATTTACTAATGTTTTTATGATTTTCTGTTTCTAAATTCTGGTGAACTTAATCGGCATTCTGTTCTAAGGTTATGCATATACTTTATCATTTACATTGGAACTTTACTGCTTTAGATCCAAGGAATAACATTCGAGATTTGGAAGATAACTTCTCTAAGCTGACAACTTTTATTTTGGGATACCTATTCAATCAAAGCTAGTATCAAAAATGACAAGGCACATCAGAACACGTTTATGTGGTACACAAATGTGCGTGAATAACTCTATTTTTTTTCTTTCAACACAACTCAACAGTGCTTTTGGAATTCACTCCTAAAGAAAACTGTTAAGTGTAACATAGTAAGGGGCTGGTACTGCACGTAGACCAAAAATTGCGTTCACCTAATTTCCAATTCAACTTCACTGAAGTTGAAACTATGTTAAATTCAGCTTGACAGTTGTGATGCAAAAAGTTCCAGCTCTGTTTTGGCCTGGTGGATTTAAGTTGCTTTTACGCAGTTTGCACCTCATGCCTTGCGACAGTTAGAAAGCAGTAGCCCCTGCAGACGTGTGCTGTACTTCCAGTTTAGGTTCTCTTCTCCTTTGGATTTCTCCTTCTGTTTTAGATCACAAGCCTAAAAAATGTAGTAAACATCACTTGTGAAACTATCAGCAGTTTTGGTAGCCTTCTAATTTAAAGCTGTGGAGAGCTGAAGAGGTTTAGTCTATTTAACATTAACTGTAAGTGACTTACATCATGGCTGAACTTGCATCTCCTCTGTCCTTACCACCCAAGAGACACAGTTTGCCATACCCCAGGTGCAGAACACGAGCTGACCAAGCTCTCCACGGCAGAGATCTCAGTGTAGCCTCTGCTGCGCTGTGCCAAGGAAAAGCGTCAGGGCTGGAACTGCCCTGCCACTGCTGCTCCCCTTGGGTTTAAACGTGACTCCCTCCAGCGGTGTCAGAAGAAACCAAAACAGGGCACGAGCAAGGTTTCATGCTCCTATCTTTCCCTCTTCTTCGCACCTCTTCTGTGTCGTAAAGTCTCATACGGGTTCCCTGTGAGCAGCTCTGCCAGTCAGGCACGCCTGTGCATTCCCACAGATGCTGTACGGCCTCCTGGCTGTGCATTAGTAGCCCTCCTGCCACAGCCGATACTTCAGCTCTGTTTTTACCACAGTATCAGATATGGTCATTCTCTTTTCAATCTAACTCTAGAGATACGGAGTTGTTGACCTCGGTGATGGCTGTTCGCATTTGTGAGAAAGCCATTCCATTTTAATACTTCGTGTTTTCCTCAGGCATTTGCTTCAAAAGGCATTTAGACATCTGCTTGCGGCTTTGGTGGGTTTCCAACTGCCAAATCCATATGCCGAGACCGAAACAGTACTAGAGCTGAAATGGCAGGAGTTGAGTGCATTACGAGAATCCCACTAGGAACCCTTCGGCATTGTTAGGTTTCTAAAACAAAGTTTAGATCCTCTGCCTTTCAAGGCTGACCTGAATCAGTACAGGCTGATGGAAGTCAAGTATTTATGCACCTTAATTCTAACAAGTTTTCACTGAGGACTGGGTATTTTAATCTATGAACTGGTTTTGAACACTCAACTAGTGTCTCACAAGCCTGCTTGGAGGATTGACAACACTCATAGGAAAAAAGTCATTGGAATGGCACTGACACAAGTACGACACGTCACTGACAGCATGTATTACATAAAGGTGAAAAAATATCATTCTCAAAGTTTAAAGGGAGAGCATAGATTAATTAAGGCAAAAATTTCTGCATATGAAGACTAATGGACCTGATAATAAAGTCCAGTGTGCATTTAATTGATAGCCAGGGAAATAGGTTGCTTTGTCAGTATGTGAGTTCTAATTTACATTATTAACTTTTTAATAATGTAGGCTGTGCTTTACATTGCTAGGTTTTTAATAAGATTTTGCCTAATCCTGAAATACACTGCTGACAAATCAATTGACAAAATTTATATCTCTCTGAGTGTTTGCAAGGGACCAAATAAGTAAGAGGAAATTTAAGCACTGCAAAAGCAAAGTGGATGAAATACTTGGTATCTCTTTCTTATAAGCAGTAACTGCCTGTCCGTATCAAGGGGCAGAAGCCTACAATGGGATCTGCGTTTGATTTGGGGTGAGAAGTGATCAGTAACCACTCTCATGAACAGCAGTGTCAAAACCTAAAAAAAGTGAAACAATAAGGGCAGTCAAGACATTGCCCCATTTGTCTGACAGCCTCCCCTCCTCTGAATGCATATTGAAATACTTCATACAAGGGACAGAAACTTAAAATGAACAAGAAGAGATCTCAGATACATTCAGCATTCAGTGAAAGTCTCTGACTGCAGAAAAGTTGTTGAGTTCTCAATTTAATAAACACCATATCTTTGATTTATCTTGACAATTTTCATATTCATTATTCCATAAACATTTCATATCCGCTCTATCAGTCACTCCTGTGCATGCAAGAATGCTGGTTAAAGGCGTAAGTGGCAATGGGAAGAGAATCTGAACAAACTTCTCCCATGATCATGAGACTCAGATGTTACGGAATTCCGATGATTCCATTTTTATTCAGTACATGGGTATCACTGAAATTATTTCTAATGAGTATCTTCTCCAAAATTCCCTAACCAGAAACTAAATAATCCTTACCCTCTGTGAGTTATTTATATTCTATATGTAACAAGAAACTTTTCTGTATCCCTGTAGTGCATTCCCAGTAGTGATACATTTTTGAAAATAACTTCTACTTTTGTACATTGCATTTGCTAAGACAGGAAGAGGTATCAATGGGAAAACAATGTTTGAAATTGGCATTTCAAACTCAAAACATTTTTTAAAAGCAAATACCTTTTACACAAATTGTCAGCATTTTTTATAATCGCCTCTGAAAACTAAGGCAACCTTATTATAGTCTCCTTTCCTAATAAACTTGGGGTTTTTCCTTTCTGCTTGTGGTGACAGAACACAATTAGTAGGTTTCCTGATAGCAAACACCGCATGCCAAGGTTTTGTGGTTTTTTTTCGTGAAAGACAATCTGTTTCTACGAAAATATGACACTGTCTGTCATAGAAAGGTATACAGTCAGTAACAAACCCACCACACTGACATCAACACTTGCTGTGAAATTTCGAAAAAAACGCCTTTGTTTGCTTCATAAAATCATGTAACATCATAATATTTCAAATGCAGTTTGATATTCACATTGACTTTCCGAAAAGCATGTTCAAAACTAGTTTTCAAATGCAGAAAGAGCAAAAGGACTGATAAATTATAATTACCTGCGAATATGATGAGGCATGAGTGAAGTGTGCAGAAAAGGAGTAACAGAAAATACGAAGCCCTTCAATTCACTAAATTGCCTTCACAATTAAAGCAAAGCTGCTGATATGAATGTGATAAGAACAGCTTATATGAAATGAAGATCTCAAATCAATCTAGTGAGACTTACAAGAGAGTACAGTAGAATCAGGATTTTACCTACAAAATACAAATATTCAAAATGTGCTCCACAGTCCATACAAAGATAAGATCTGGCCTAGTGAACACTACCAAAAAAAGTTCATTTTGATTTCAGTAGATTTGGTTTGTCTTCTCAGGGTAACGAAAAAAAAATTCCCTAGAGTTAAGTAATACTTGTTACTTTTAAATGTTTAATCTAGATTGTGGCGTTTCTTTTTTCTTTGATAAGCATACACCAACAGTCATTTTTTAAAAAAATCAGTTGCTTTGTCAAAGAAATGAATAAAATTAATAGAGGCCAAAAAATTTTGAGAAGCTAAAATTTTATCCTAATTAAAATAAATGTTTCTAAATGTCTACAATGAACTCATGTTATGCAAATTGTAAAACTGAAGCACTGATAAACAAAGACTAGGAAAAGGCACTGTGTGTCTTCCACTGTCCTTGCACCAATTCTCCTGTGATTTACACCAGTTTTAGAACTGTCCATGTACATTCTTGAACTTCATTGCTTATTCCTCATTTAGTCGTGAAATGAGAAGAGAATCAGATTCCAACTTTTGCCAATGCAAAGCAGCATACATTTGAAGCAGAAAGAACATGCAGCCATGACTTAAAGTAGCAGAGCAAGTAGAATTTGACCTTTAAATTAAACTATTAAAAGCAAATAACAATGATTCATTTTCCAACTGTTATCTCTGCAAACCTCATTTCCAAAGAGTTCTTCGGCTTTTCATTTAAATTCATTTGTGTCCTTGGTCATATCCTGTAAACTTCCCTACAGAATAAAAGTTCCAAATGTCATTTATAATTACTTTTGAAAGAGTCACAAGTATTTTTAACATTTCTAAGCATTTGTTCAATATAAATGCTGGTAGAAACAGCAGAGGTTGTAGATTGTAGTACTTCAGATAATCCTTTACTAAAAAGCACGTATGCATAAAATGAGCAATTATATTAAATGACCTAAAAGAAAAACATATTTTAAATACTTATGGTTGTATGGGTTGTATTTAATTTGTCTATCTGTGTGTAGTTTCAATAGCACAAACACACATGTTAATACGGTGTGGTCTGAAAACATTTCCCCTCCTACAGAATGGGATCTTTTCACAAAAGTTTTGAAATTTTTGTCTGGAATTTGTAAGCTTTACTTGAATTTTTGTTTGAAGACGTTTATGCTTCTTGCTGGTTTCTTGGTGGTAAAACATATTTGATGCTGATACCGTAACATATTCGATTTGATTTTAGCTATTTTTTTTGGATCATCATTCATTAAAATGGTTTTATTATAGCAAAAAGAAGGAAAGTTTTGATGTTAAAAAACCACTTTAGCTAGGGCTAACCTGAAACCATTCTTAATGACTTTTTTTTTGTTTTATCTCATTTTGTTTTGCATTATCTTATTTTGTTTTGCATTACAGTTAGAGTAGGCACTAAATGAGAAAAATGAAATAGCTCAAAATGCAAACATGATGATTTTTAATGAAGAAGTTCAAAATTTTAGAATCCAGAAATGGAAACATTTTTCTGCAAAAAAACTTTTTTATAGAAGCAATATTCTCACTTATTTTTCTTTCTTAATTGTGGGGAAATAAAAACATAAATTATGACATTTCCTTCTCAGGATGATAAGAACAAAGAATGTCTCTGATAGGTCTGAAAATTAACTAGTCCACAACAACAAATATGGTTCCATAATGCCAAGATTTAGCTGATGATATGGAAAATGTCAGAAAATTAATTGTCCTCAGCTTTACCGTAGTTGGAAACACCAAGTGAAAGCATTCCTATACATACAGGAATTGTAGTTCATGTAAAACATGCACAAAGAAGAACAAAATTGACATATATCAATATGTTCTACTATCAGCACTTCTATAAACAGTTCGATAAACAAGCAGAATTTTCCAGGCTGTAATTGTACTACTAAAAAAGAGGACAAAAAGTGATAAATTAAACATAGGAAACACAGGAATAGAAATTAAGAAATGGGGCATTTCTCACTTGCTTAGCTGTACATCAACTTCTTACAACCTTTCGAAATCCTAACAGTTTGGGTGCATGGGTTAGCTTTGTTTCACAAAGTACTACTTTTGTTTTGCCATTTTGTCTACTAACTGGGTAATGATGAACACAAGGAATAGCTTTTTTTATATTTCCATTTACACTAAAGGTGATTAAAAACTAATTGTCTGCCATTTTCTGTAACTGTGGGTTTATGTGTTGAAAATATGCATGACAACATACAAAATGGTTCTGGTAAAAGCATAGTATTACTAAGGTATAGAGGGTGATCAAAAGTGAAGATCAGAAGAAAAAGAAAATTAAGACAGCAATGCAATTTTACGTATCATTTGACGAGAAAGTTTTCCAACTTAGTCTAAGCTTCACCTTATCTCAGAACTAGTTCACAAACATTTTATTCTGGGTGGCCAGTATAGTCTCATTAGTTATGAGTAAAGTTCAAACAGTTCAGAGTTTAGATGCTTCTGTAAGCTAACTAAACACTGATCACTTGAGACAGGGACATGCAGGTCCCCTGAGTAAAGACTATTTTTTAAGGCTGCCAGAATGCCTGTTTTCTGCCAAAATAACAGACAGATTGCTCTTTCCGTTTTTCATGGAACTAAGAGAACGTGCTGGACGCAACGGAATGCTGGAAGTGTTACTCAAAACAGTGAAACAGAAAAAGGCTGTCAGGTGTTAGTATTTCTGTTTTAAAGAAATATCTTCATAGGGGGGAAATATTTTTGGGACAAAAAGATTATGAAAACAGAAAAGTAAAGTGTATTCTAAAATTTTTGCTTTTTTCATCTCATGTTTCGATAAAATCCTATTAAACTTCTGGAAGCAAATACTACAGTGTGCATACATACAGATTTCACGGATTTTTAGGAATGGAAAAGAGGTCATACGTAACTTTGATTCAGATAACCTTTACAATTGTGAATCCAGTCAAATTTCTGTAGTTCATGCTAAGGTATCTATTACAAATACGGAGGGAGAAAAAAGACTTCAGAATTCGCTTCATCCAGTGCTTCCCAAGTGCTGGTCCAAAAGTGTTATAGGAAGCCCACAAAATGATAAAAACACAAGTCCACAAGCAAACCCCTGTGTGTATACTTCCACGTGTGCAACTAACTAACCAGCTACGACTGGGGAGAATCAAACTAGTAAACGAATATTCAATGCTATGCCTAAGTTTTAGGTGGTTCTATGTGAAAGCTACTCCTGCATATAAAGAATACACTGGTTTTGAAAACCACTGTATCAATACACCACCACATGGTAAGGTGGTATAATCTTAAAAAAACCCATATATACAATCATAGAATTTAAGAGTGTAGGACAAATACTGCTCTCGTTCACTCTCCTGACCTTAATACTCCTTCATCTGTACTGCCTAACTTAGGGAATATAGCATCCAGGTCCAAGCTCTGCTGTTTTCAGTCCTTTGCCCTCTTGAATAATGAGGTTATAATGTTTTCTGTCCGCAGTAAAGTGGATTTATACAGAAAAGCACTTCAGAAATTCGAGTGAAAATTAAGGAAACATCAACAGAAGATCAGGGACCACAAGGGCATTTAGACAGAACTTAATAGCTAGAATCATTCTGTTCTGTATCAGTAGCTTAATCTCTTATGTATAGTTCTGCAGCAAAACATTTGGGTGCAGTTTAGAAATGAGCTTGAGTTATTTCTTTTAAACTGAAATAAGGCTCCCAACTGCAGGGGCAGTTGATCTGAAACTTCACCTGTGATATTATCCCTCTGGGTCTGTAATGGTGTAAAGTCTGTCACCGAAGAACACCGCAGCAACGTGATCCTCGAGTCCTGCTTCGCGGGCAACGCAAGATGGGGGGCTCGAACGCCTTTTCCCGTACTCACCTGGGATCTGTGGCTCCCTCTCCTTCAGCAGCCCTTCTCCACGCACTCCCTGGCTTCACGTACCGCCTGCTCTGCTCACACGCCTGGCGGCTCTGTCCTGCCAGAAGAGCACAGGCAAACTCCAGTCCCTCACTGTCGCCACTGCCAGCGTCTCCAGGCCAGCCCGTCTCCGCACTGCTGGTCTGCAGAGATTACTTTCACAACAATATACATCCACTGCGGACAACGTATATAGCTTTTGAAACAGGAACAGGAAAGGCAACAGGAACAAGAAGAGATCACTTTCAAAAAGACAGTGGGGCTGGGCTGGGCTTGTCTACATGGACAAGAGTTGTCCCAACACAGGGAAAAACACGAAGTTTGGGATTTGGGATGCTACAGCAGCCCTGGAACCCAACAAATATGACGACGGTCGGTGCTGCACCCATTTGGGATGTCAATACAGCGTGGTAGCAGCGCTCCAGCACTGCCAGCTTGTTAGCAAATATTGGCAAACAGTTAAAGCTGCTCCATTCAAACTAAATAGTAAATAAACTTAGTCTGGCACTCCTTGCCAATGTTTTGATTTTCTTTGCACATTTTATTTATGCATCGGTACTACAAAACTGCATGGGGTGTTTAAACTTTAAAAGATACTATGCTAATCTTTCAAAAATATTTCATTAACTTGCATACTGTAAATTAATAATTTCATACAGTTTAAAATACTGCAGTGAAATGGTGTTTCAGCACATGATGTAGTGTCCTGCAGAGTATCAGCAGTAGGAAATGTATCCTTAATGGCATGTACATTAAAATTATAGGATTACAGTATTTGCTTTTAAAATCTAGTCTCTGTGTCTGTCAGCCTTTCAACAAGAACAATGTAATTTCTACAGATGACTGCTCTTTGTCTTGGTTTAGAAAGACAAGAACAATTCAGATCTAGACTTCCAGAAGCATTTCAGTGAGGCTATGTTTCTATTTCATTTAGGGACTGTAGCATCAGTTGGTAAGTATCTATTCTGTGTGCCATTATAAAATCTACTTTATCCTAACATTTTACCGTACATTTAATTGCCATTTCATTTAAAGTAATATCTTACAGAAAAGGGCTATAAAATTTAACAGGCAATGATAACTTTCTTAGTTTCAGTTAACCAAGATATGAAATTTGAATTTAATTCCTGTGATATAATTGTCCTTGAAACTGGAGGAAGAAAGGCAAGACACAGGGAACAAGATTTTAAGGTGGTGTGACTTCGCTGTATTTAACATCTGGGAAATCCCAGTGTAGCTCATTTCTCCTTCACAGCTTTACCCAGGGCAGGTCTCTGCTGCCAGCTAGCCTCCTTCATCCTCCATCTCACTAGATACAAGAGCTACAGCTGAGCACCTATTTCTCTCATATTGTATAAGGTTGAAAGGGGAAGGAACAGGTTATGGCTTTTTGCTGAGTACTAACCATTTCTCCCACTTCTGGAAGATGCTTTCTCTGGCTCCTAAGAATAATGCTTTTCTGTTATCTTAAAAATCATGTATTTATATCCCTCGTAACTGAGTTATCGGTCGTTTTACTTCCACACTCCCTTCCAAGACATTTGAGGACATCAAGACATTTCAGGAGACCAGCTTAGCTGAAAAGGAATGGCATGGCTCACCTCCAATGCATAAAGCAGTCTATAGGTGGTGGAAGCAGGAACAGGTTACAGAAGAGGCATTTAAAAGTCCTGCCCAGGTCATGCAGGGACAGTGTCAGCGAAGCCAAAGCTCAGCTGGAACTGAGACCTGCAAGGGACACAGAGGGCAGAAGAAGATCTTCTACCCCTGCATTAGTTCAAAAGCCTGAGTAAGGAAAACAGAGGCCCACTGCTCAGTGAGGACGGTGATGTAGTGACGGTGGGCACAGGCAAGGCTGAGGTACTCAGCGCCTTCCTTGCCTGAGCTTTTGCTGGCAAAGTCTCACCGATGTCTGTGGTTAGAGGCAGGATTCGAGGAGGAGACTGGCCAGCCATGGATGAGAACTGAATCTGGGATTACTGGAGAGATTTCAACCCATGCAAGACCCCCGTGGCTGGCACCGAGAAGGAGGACCGATGTCCTTACAAGGTCTCTATCATCTTTGAAAGACTGTGGAGATTGGAGAGGCCACTGACAACTGGAGAAAGGCAAATGCTGCACCCATCTTCAAAAAGGGACAACAGGATGATCCAGGAAACAAGAGGCTAATCAGTCTCATTTTAGTCCCTGGGAAAATCGCAGAGCGAGTGTGTGTGTGCACGTGATTGGGATATCCTTCAGACATCATTCTTGTCCTTCAGCAAGTAAGAAAGTATCTAAGGGGGATGTTTTTAATGCAGAATTGTAATAGCAGCAAAAATTTCTTTGGCTCCCACAAAAGTAACTGACAGCTTTCCCGTAGCTGTCATTGGCACACTAAGGAGGAGACCCAAAGTAAAATTACTTAGTCATTTTATGTATAAACCTGAAAGACACTTTCGGTTTTTGGTGCCAGAAGTATCTTACTACTCACCTGCTTCATCAAGCATCAGCAGATGGATTCACACTCTGGGAGTTCCTTTGCTCTTAAAATAATCACAGAAAGTTTTCAAGGAATTTTTCAATTCAAATGTTTCTAATAAAAGTTGTTCAAAACAACAATATTACTCAGTTACACAGGTACAGGCAGACCATTATTGTTAGATTTTAACTGAAATGTAATACAAAGACTTTGGGATTATGCAAATAAATAAAATGATGGATTTCTCTGCTTTCTTAAAATGAATAAAACATAATTTTGTTTTCCTTTCAACTTACTTACCCTGAATTTAATGCATAACAAATAGGAAAAATGAAGTCTGAAAGTCTGATTGAGTCAATTGTTTTTTTCCAACTAAAGTTTTTTTGCTTGTATGTTTGTTTTTATTCACTGTGTAAAAAACGGAATTTCAACCAACAGCATTATTTTTAAAATAAGAAGTTTTCATTCTGTCAATGTTCTAATTTTTGGTAAAACTTTGAACAAATTTTTTAAATGCATCTCACAGTTTAAGTTTAATCCTCCTTAACTTTTCTTTTCATGAACTACAGCATCCTATTTCATCAGATTAAACAAAAAAATCAAGGTGTTTTTCTAAAGAGCTGTAAAAAAATAAAACAAGAAGTGCTTACTTTAAAAAAGGTTGAAAAAATATGAAAAATACAAATAAAAAAGACTTTTCAATCAGTTCCTATTTTTCAATGTCCTTGAAGAGTTCAGTCCGTTATTGGCTTTACAGTTGATCAATGTCTCAAAACTAAACATCATAAATGTACTATGACAGTTAATTCCAGACCATTTTTCCTCCACTGACCTTACCAAAGTTACTGGCTTCTGCCCTGATGTTCAGCCACATGAGAAAATGTATCGGTGGATAACAGAATAGACAACGTCTTGTCGAGACACGCCTATAGCTATCACAATTGCAGCTCAGAAATGACACTATTTTGCCTACTCTCTCTGTATTCCTCCTTCCTTCGTTAATGACAGCAAACAGTTGCCACATTCTCTGTGAAACAGCTTTCATATGGCCTGAACAATAGAGCTTTAACAACCGATAAATAACTGCAGAGATTAAACCAAGCCGCAAGTAGTATAAGCCCATTAAACAAGTCCATAGCACCAATATAATAAGATTTTTTGCAACAGTTATAGGTCAGAGAATGACAGTCATGAGAATAATTTTAAAACCATGAGAGCTGCTGTAATAGGTTCTTTGGATGGGGGAAAATAATTTGGTGTTTTATAAGACAGTAACAGCATTTTAACACAGATTTACAAGTACTTGACGTGTCCTGCATATTTTCAAAATTAACTGAATTCATAATGCCAGATTATAGCTATGGATTTAATACAAAAGCGTTGTAAGAACAGACACAGAGCTAAGAAATTATTAAGCGTACGAGCAAGGTACTGACTGGACGGTTTTACACTATGTCAGGCTTTTAACAATGGGCTAACCGAGTCTCCGAGAGTTAAGATACCCGTAATTCATCAGTGACAAAAACCAATGGGAAGATAGGTACCAGCTGCCTTCTGATCAGAGGGAAAAAACTGCTTCACTAGGAGAGCTGTGGTAAGCAACTTGTTCTTCAGATTTGAGAGCTGTGACGAAGAAAAGCCCTCCAAGCGTGAGAGCTCACTGCTATTAACCTGGTAGGCCTGGAACGAGGAGCAATTCAAGTTAGCCACCTATAAAAAATGTCAAGCTGCTCCAGTCAGGGGAGGCAAATCAATTGGAATGATAATAGAGAGATCACGTTTTGAATGGTGTTATTTCATTGTGTATCTGTGACTGTTATGGGAGTCAAGTGGGAAAGAAAATGAATGAAGGCCGAGTAGATCCGAGAAGCACAGAGTAAATCTCTAAAGAGCACATCTAAATTATCCCCTCCCTGTGGGCATCAAAAAGGGTTACAGATGAGTGAAAACTCATACAAAATGGAAATGCCTGCTGTTTTTTCTGCGTGTAAGTTTTTCCATTAGCTGATAGTACGGACATTTGGCAAAGTGTAAAAAGTGGGGGAGGAATAACCCTCGGAATTAGTAGAACTTCAGTGCTCCTATCGAATTGTTTCTCCATTATTTTCAACTGAAAGTAAGTTTAAGTAAGACAAGTAGATTGCAGGAAATTTTCCTCTGTTTTGTTCCCCTCTCGGCTCCCCCCTCGCTGTTCCCAAATGACATGGAGCACCTTTCAGACTGTGCATATCGCTCAACAGAATAGATCTTTCCTCTTAAGAAGGTCCATCACCACAACTCATTTGGATTAAGAAAAAAAAAATGTTTTTCACACAAAGAAACAGCTTTTATTTAATTTCTCGTGGAAACTGGAGGCTCTGTGTGAAAGGACTGCCTTACAGAAGAATGTCATTCTGAAGGAACAGAGTCTGTGCTATGGGATTCCTCTGTGATGTAAGACGATTCATTTAAAATGTTTTCACAGGTGGCCGCTATTTAATTTGAGGTTCCTGGGGTATAACTTACAGAAATGCAGTGTACTCTTATCTTTGATGTTCGTCACTGAAAACTGCTCTGAACACAAAGTACTGAATAATGTTACTATGGACCTTTTGTGTTCAAAATCATTAGAAACCTTTAACAATTCGAGCTTTAAACTCTCTTTGATTTAATTCCTCTGTTATAGGAAATGGGGATAATAATTCTTCACCTTACATGGATGTTCTGAAGACAGGTTTTGGAAAGGAATAAGAACATGGAAGTCGAAGCACCTGAGAAAGAGTCGTTAAAAACAAAACAAAACAAACACCACAAAAAACCAAAACCACAGTTATTTTGTACTTTGTGGTGATTTATATGAAGCGAGGTAATACATGGGAAAGACATGAAAACAATAAAGAGACATACTGAAAAACAGTTGTTTTGTAAATGATACAGTGTGAAATATACTATGGAATTGGATGATTAAAAATGTATCACTATTGTGAAAATACATGCAGTCAGATACATGAAATTATGTTGAATTACGTAGAAAAGTACTGCACAAAAAACCTTGAGGCTACTGTTTTAATAGGAGGGATATAATTTCAAGCAATTCATAATAGGTGTTGCTGTTGTTCAACATTTTGTGTATCTTTGCAGAAGACTGCAATCAAAAATAGTTCATTTATAAAATAAAACCACACAGATAAGCCTTAAATCAAGCCACCCATTACAAGCACTGAGCTTATTTTTATATGCTTGGTTATGCAGGTATCCAAAGGATAGTTTAATGCTGGTTCGGGAATAATTTATTCAGTTAGACATAAACTTAATAAGCAGTGAGTTACAATTATTGTACAGACTGTTAATAGTCATTAGAGAGAGAGGAATAAAGCAATGAAGCAAACCAAAATGATAATCTGTGACAAGTCAAGCCCCTTAAAATGACAAAAAAGACAGAATGGTTTGGACTAACTACTTGAAATACCAAGTCTGTCATCAGTATTACTAATGTGCCGTGTGTAGTTGCTACAAAAAGGCAGAAGTAGTCTTTATAAATAGATTCTAAATCTAGCGGAGTTCTTTCTCCTAAGTACGTGTATAAGTGGTTTATGACAGAGTAACAGCATGGTTGAGGCTGGAAGCGACCTCTGGAGGTTGTCTGGTCTAACACCTCCGCTCAAGCAGGGCCACCTACAACCAGTTGCCCAGGTCCATTTCCAAATGGTTTTTCAGTATCTCCAAGGTGGCAGACTCTACAACCTCCCAGGGCAACCTGTTCCAGTGCCTGGTCACCCTCACAGGGAAAAAGTGGCTCCTGACAGAGCCCCCTGGGTTTCTGTTTGTGCCCGTTGTCTCTTGCCCATTGTTCCCTGGGCACCACTGAAAAGAGCCTGGCTCCACCTCTTGGCACTCTCCCTTCAGATATTTGTGCCCGTTGGCAAGATCCCCCTGAGCCTTCTCTTCTCCAGGCTGAACAGTCCCAGCTCCCTCAGCCGTTCCTCATACAAGTGGTGCTCCAGGCCTTTAATCGTTCTTACGGCCCTTCGCAGGACACAGCACTCCCAGTGTGGCTTCACCACTGCTGGGTAGAGGGGAAGGATCATCTCCCTTGACCTGCTGGCAACGCTTCTAATGCAGCGCAAGATACTACTTACCTTCTTTTCCGCGAGGGCACGTTGTTGGCTCGTGTTCAACTCGGTGTCCGCCAGGATCCCCGGGGTCCTTTTCTGCAAAGCTGCTTTCCAGCTGGGCACCTCATCAGGTGGTTTGCAACATTTACCAAAGTACTGTGATGAACAAGACCATTCATCCCAAAAGAACTGATTTAATAAATAATGAAAATGACAGTAGATATAAACAAGTCCAAGGAAGGAGGAAAGACCCCACTTCGTGAATGACAGCAGAAACCAAATTACAAATAAAACCACCAGCGTGAAGACAGAAATGATGTCACAAAATTCATCATGCTTAATTTCTATCCCCACAGCTTGGCGGAAGTTTATACTAAACATAACCTAGAACTACACATGCTTGGTTTGTATTTCCCTCAGTTTTCAACTTAGTCATCATGACCTTGACAATGTTTTATTAGAATGAATGCAGGTTATTTTCACCAAAAGGTTGTCTTCTGCCAATCAGAGAAAATTCAGGAGAAAAAGGAAAATACCAAATGAAGTATTTTTGTTTCTTCGGAAATAATAAAGCTAAACTTAGAGCTCTGTGTGTGTGTGTGTGTGTACTAAGCAAAATCCCAGGAAGCCTGAAAGCCAGTACTGTTCAAGAACCAAATCTGGATTGTCCTAATTACCTATTTATCTTCAGGCATTAAATTTTGTTTATCTTACCCCACCATTGCTCTAGTGTCTCTGTTCTGAATCTACTTTATATAAACACTGCTGAACAGAATACTTCATAGAAGTTCATCTGAGCTTTTACAGTCACATTAATTAAGCCTTTTTGTACTGAAATGTCTCATTCAGCACATCTTAGAATTGTTTGTTTGCTGGTTTAGGCTTTGAGCAACCTGGGCTAGTGAAAGACGTCCCTTTCCACAGCACGAGGTTGGACTAGATGATCTTTGAAGGTCCCTTCTAACCCAAACCGTTCTGTGATTCTAGGATTCTCTGATTCTATGAAAACCTGTGAAGCTATGAAAACTGGCATTGTGGTAAGGAGACATCTACAATCTGTAAATATGTTGTTATATTCAGAAGAGAACACCCCACCCCGTGCCCAAAACTCGTGTTATACTGAAAGGTGATATAAACAATACTCTCAAACATAAAATCAGCAACAAGACAGTGTAGATATGTAATAAATGAATTTTATCTATTTTTATATATACATACTATGTACATATATGTGTGTATATATATGAAATCATGAGCAAAACTGTGTAAGCTCAACAGTATAGCTTGTACCATAGTGATGATATTGCCCAGACTTCTATGTGAACATGAAGAAATCAGAGAAATTCAATGGTAAAAGATGTGAAATAAGAGTACGAGAATGGACCATACTGAGGAAAAGTAAGTTATCTTATTTGAATAGGAGAGGATGTTCTAAACCGAAAAATGCTGAAGTGACCTTACGAGTCTACGAAACCTAAAAAAACAGTTATAGACTCAACCTATACTACGGAACATACAGGTTAAATGTCGGGGAGAAAGCTTCTATGATTGTTAGCACACTTAAGTCATGGAATAAACTGCCATGGGAAGATGTGAAATAAATTTTTAGGGGATAATAAAAGATTAATGGCACCCACATATCCCAAATATGGCTGAGAGGTGCAACATGAGGCTGCAACATTCTTCCCAGATAAAAGATGAGGCAGTGAGCACTCAAAGATTTTTAATACTAAATTATTCTGTGCTCTGCATGACTCTCTTCCTCACCCTCAAGACAGGCAACTACACAAATGAGTCACTTCATTTCCAACTTAACTCACACTTTAAAGGGGGCTATCTTTTCCAGAACCTTTCATTATTAATACTCTAGAATCTGCAGTACATATTTTGTGGCTTGTATTAGACAAGCTGGCAAACTGAGATACAAAATGTGGCCCTTTTTTCATGAAATCAGGTTGACCACAGTTTTACACTAGAGACTAAGAAGTAAAAAAAAAGAGATAATTTGAATATATCACCATTTTTAGTAGACAGTAGTTCTGCTATAAGCATTTTAAAGTATTTTTTAATTAAGAACTAAAACTAAACCTTTACTAATGCTATTCTTAAAAATAAGCTATAATACAAAATAAAACCGGACTTTTTTTTTCATTATTGCTTTCTTTTTCAGTCACTATACCATAAGAACACCGAAAAAATTGACTATTCACCTTCCCTTGTGTATTATAGACAGCCTTGTATTAGCTTTAATTTCACAACTTCTGCATTATTAAATATAGTGATTAATATCTGCACAACCACTTCCTTTTAAGTCATTCCTCTTCTACCATGAAATCTCAGAAATTCTGTGTAAGTCAGGTTTTCTAAAAAACGTTGCTTACAAGTAAATACTGTTGTCCCTTCTCCAGAAACAGAAAGGTAGAGAGTGCCCAGGAAATTGTTTTGTTTGGTGTTTTTTTGTTTTCTTTTTGTTCTTACCTGTTCTTTTCAAATTTCATCATTTTTAGATAGGTGTAGCTCCTTAGTGGTAGGTGGGTTTTTTAGAGCACCCACATCTGATATTCCCTTCCTCTCAAATAAGACGGATGGTTCAACAGGCAACGCAATCTGTGCAATCGGATTCGTAGTGCCTTGGTTTTGGTGACTTTCCTCTGCTTCCAAGGGACACAATGACCTTGTCAGCTTCCTCCATTGGAAACAGGAACAAGAGTAAAGTGATTGGTCTTAACAGTGTACTCAGTCATTGAAAAATGGCTAATATTGAGGTTCACCTTCATTACTTTAAATGGAATCCCACTTGGAGAATTTATGTTCAAATTTATCTTAACAAGAGACACATTTCTGTGTTTTTTCTTCTTCTCAAAAACATCACTGCTTGCAATACTTCTTATACTACAGAACGAACAAGGGTTCTGTGGATTGCTAAAAGGCATTTGTTTGCATGCAGTTTTTTCACTCGATGGCATTTGACTATCTATTCTTTATTCTTCTCTTTTCTGAGGTTCCTATTCTAACTTTATTCACTTCTACCCGCAGAGCAAAACTGATGTCTTCCCAGAACAAAACAGCTTCCCTAATCTTTCTCTGTTTTCCTGTCTTGTGCTGAAATAGGTCTGTCTTTCCTTCTTCTCAAGTACATCACACTTCCTTATTGATCAAGGTTCATTTCTGAAACCGTGCAAAAAATGTAAGAGAAATTAGAGACAAAGTGCAAAGAACTGTATTAACACAACTGGAATAGAGAAGCTGGAGAAAGGAGATAAAGAAAAAAGAGAACAACAAAAATATACATGAGCAAAATAAGTCACAAAGGAAGTAAGAATAAAGATGTGTTAAGGAACAAAGTTGGAAATACGGCAGGTGGAAAAGGTCATAGGAGCTATGGGGAATTTAAACACCCTTAACGTTCCTAATGGAGTGCAGGCACACAAAGGTGGTGGAGCTGCAACCTGAGAGAAACAACTGCTGTCTAATTTGATCCTTCCAGGTAATTATTCAAAAGTTATTAGTTGTCATCCCTGGGGATCCTGTAAGCCTGCCCAATAGAATGTAAGGGAAACATAAAACAGATGCTGCACAGTGACTCTTTTTAACTTGGAAGCTATTTTTCTCCTCGTTACATCCTTTGTCAATTCACAATCTTGTTCCTTCAACAGAGTGTTTAGTACGAGAAGGTTCTGGGGACAAGGAAGGAGGATTTGGGTTATTGCTTTATTAATGATCAAAATTAAAGAATTTGTGAACCTTCATTATATACTAGATCAAAAATTTAATGATAAAACATACCCCACATTAGTATTTTAAGAAGAATAATGCGGTTAGCGAGATCGTAATACGAAAACAGTTATAAAAATAGTAAGAGTTGTGGAACTAATTCTGGAAACCTCAAAACTTATGGTGATCTATACATTCAACAGGGCGGACTCAGCAGTGGGTGTTCACGGATCCATAGGACTTCCCCTAAAGTCTGCTTATTCCTTCCTATCGACAGACTTCCAGCTTCGGCTCAACATAGCGCACGCGCTCCGAAATGACAGCTTGGGGTTTGTGCCGGGTGCCGTCACGACTCTGCCGGCAGCGCTCATCCAGTGAGCGTGGAAGCGACGCTGTAAAGCCGCGCGATGCGTATGACGACGCCTTGGCTGGCTTTCTGCATCTGCCCCAGCGCTCACGGGGAAGTCCTTTTGCCTGTGTCTCCCATGCAGCGATCCTCTGCTCGCTGTGTTGTTTTCGTTTACTTTTCTTTTTGGCAAAGCTGGATACCAAGCAGCAATTTAACTAGCCTGTGGACTTTTCCCTTTCAAACATCCAGTTCCTTACACCTGCATATCCTTTTCAGATCTTAGATCACAGAATCCTTTGGAAGTCCTATGTACTTATATATGCCTGTTTCTGGGCAGAAATCAGAAACAGACATATTCATATGTGGCTGTCCTTTAGATAAAGAGTACATAGTGTCTGACAATTGTCTGCAGGGAAATTGCTTCTGTGTAACTTAGTGGAACTTCAAGACCGTAAGACAGCTGTACCGAAATTGCATGTGTACTTTCATTTTTCAGTGCAGACTGTATTTTCCTTGATGAAGAATGAATGCCAGTGTACTGAAATTGAACAGCTAATGTTACGGAGTTACAGTCAACAGAGAAGCAAAGTTAAAATTCCCAGTGTTGGGATTAATCTTTTTTAGAACAGTATTTCAGTCATTTTAGGTAGCAGAATTAAAAAAGGACCTCCTTCCCCTTTCTTTTTAATTTTACTTATATTTTCAACTGACCAATGAATTACCTGTTAGGAGCTTAAATACTGTGCTTGACTACCGTAGACATCTATGTAGGTGTAGAAAAGGACCCAAGTCAGTAAGCGTGAAGAAGTCCAGATGATAACAACAATACAGATAGAAGTTTTTTTAAAAAAATCCTCCATTTTATATTGCTATACTTAATTTTCAAAATCTAACAAAGGAGATCAGTACTGGGGCCTTCCTTGTTGACAGTTAAGTAGCTAGGCTGCCTCTGCAGCCATTCAGCAACAGTACTGGAAGTGTTCGCTACAAACATTTCACTGGATTGACTGCACAGTTAAATGATCTGTCAAAATTTAATTTTCATTAAAAAAATAAACTGCATATAATTTATTATCACTTGTGTGCACCACTATTTGTAGAATGCCACAATTCAATGTTCAAAGTCTTTTCTGTTCTGAAGATGTAATCCCTCTGAAAATATTCCTGTATTACTAATCTTTTGGAATGTGTGTGGCCTAAGCCATATTATTAAATGTACTTTGGTGCTTAAAGATCCATGTGAGTACTACAGCTGGGTAACATTTCCATGGAGGATAATGATGTTACAAAAAAAACTCTAATTTGAATTGAATTCAGTAAAACTGTCTTGTCCCACATCTCCAAGAAAACCAACTCAGAAGCAATTTTCTGGTTTGATGGCAATGTTTTTCAGAAGAAAATTCTGTTTAGGAATTTTTTAAAACATTAATTTCAAATGTTAAAAAAATGAAATCTTTAGACTTCTTATATCAAAATGGCTCAAAACCTCTAAATCTGAAACAGGTTACTTTATTTTGCTTTGAAGAACATCATTTCGACTGACCTAAACCATTTTTGGTTTTGACCAAAAAAAAAAAATCTTGTCTATATTCATACCCATGCACATATTTATTGATACACAATATCATACACCTATCGATTATACAACTGGTATTCATCAGCTCTCCCAATTTAGCCACTGTGCATCTTAAAAGCTAATAACTTTTTATTTTATTAGATAATATTAAAATGATTTCTGAAGCGTCCCAAGGAGCTGATATAAATGAGGCCAGCAGATTTTAGGTGTCTAACCTGCTTAGATGCACATCTGAACAACACATTAGAGGACTATCTTCGTTTTCAGGCACGTAGATCTATTTTAAATCTGATGCATAAAGCAGAACACAATACACACCAATGTCTTCATAAACAGCTAATGAGCATAATAATAATAATAATATTATGAGTTGATATGGTCTAATAATGTTGTCTTGAGAGAATAAAAAGGATAGAAAAATAAAATGTGAAATTGCAGGGGGATAATGAGAGGACAAACAAGGAGATCTAAGCTCCTTAGACAAAAGGTTTGAGTAATACTATGTGGGATGCTTTTCAACTAAGAAACATGACAGTAAAACACTCCGATTGTCTCATTTCTTTTAGCACGAGAAACACTAATACATAAACAGAAAATAAGCTTTAAGATCTCCCTGTTTTAAGCTCTCCCCTCATTAAAAGCCCAACAGGAGTTTTGATCTGTTGACACAGTATGAATAGAAGCTATAAAGATCACAGCTATTTCTGTCATTTATTTTACCAGTAACAAAAGGAGTTGGATATAAAGAACACAGATACGAAGAACAGATGGATTACTCAGGGGTAATAAATTAACATGCATATTATGAGTGGCAATGGCGAGGTATTCCACCCTGGAAAAATAAACATTCTTATTTTCATTTTTCTCAGCCTGAAATCAGCACTGAAGCTGCCAATTTAAAGGTTAAGTTGGTGTTTTTCACCTTTAAAAATTCTTCTTTTCAGTAGTTCAAACCCCCACAAGATACATGTGCATCCAACTCAAACTTGCCATGAAAGGTCAAAACATTTTTAAATTCTCATTTAAACAAAAGAAGCTGTGGTTTTAGTTCACAAAACAAAGCTACACAAATTTGTAGAGGCAAGAGCTTTATGAATAAAATTCCAGTCTTAAATAAATGGTTTCTTTTTTCCAATTTTCAAGGAGTAATACTCCCCAAATAAAGGGCCAGCCTGCTCTTCTTAGACAGTGCTCTTTACTCTAAGCAAGATCTGTTCAAATACACATTAAAATAATGAAAAAGATATTAGTTATTAGCAGTGTCCAAATGGTTCTTGGTGAGATGTGAGACAATGTAGAATTTATGTGACTTCACTATAAACTTGTCTGGGTTTACTGAAAGAGCTGTAGTTCAGTGGAGCAAAGCAAAGTTCTGCCTCTATCTGCTGATTTTTTTTAGCGTTGGGCTCTCACAATTCCCTTGTGAATCAAGTACACTGAAGTGCCAATGAGTTTGACGGAATTTCCTTTAAATCTCAGAATAATTTTTTTAACCACTGTCTCCATCAACACTGAAAATAAAGCATTAATAGGCTTTGTAGCCTGAGATCTGATAAATCAGATTATCAGACTGTAATGGCCTTTATGGCCTTGGAGATGTAATGGCCTTTTCCCTTCAGATCCCTGAGAGTAGTGCATTCCTGGCTGAACAGTTTCAGTTTCGTCTTCATAAAAGGAAAGGCAGGATTTTTACTTATGGATGATCCATTTTGTTCAGATCATAAAAGATAAGCAAAGAAGAGAAGTGCACAGAGATGAGTGGGCTTTGTTCTACCAAGATTTTCTACTAGTGAAGTTTTAACTTTGAAAAAATCAAGGGCAATCCTTTTGTCTTTCGCATAGCTAGCTCCTCAAAACTATCACCATTCACATGAAGAGCCTGGATAAATGACACTGCCTACCTCAAGCAGATTTTTTTTTTCTCTCCAGGGCAATATCACTGTTGAAAATATTATATAGTCTCTGCTCATTTCCTCCGGAACTTGGTCTCTGTATCATCATTTCACATGCTGATTTTCAACAACTAGCTAATTAATGGTGTTAAACCATCCTTTAATGAGGTGTCCTGGTTTCAGCTGGGATAGAGTTAATTTTCTTCTTAGTAGTTGGTACAGTGTGTTTTGGATTTAGGATGAAAATAATGTTGATAACACACTGATGTTTCCAGTTGTTCCTAAGCAGCGCTTATCCCAAGTCAAGGACTTTTGGGTTTCCCATGCTTTGCCAGCGAGGAGGGGCACAAGCTGGGAGGGCGCACGGCCAGGACAGCTGACCCGAACTACCCAAAGGGGTATTCCATACTGTAGAATGAAACGTCATGCCCAGTATATAAACTGGGGGAGTTGGCCAGGAGGGGCGGATCGCTGCTGGGGCATCGGTCAGGGGGTGGTAACAACTGCAGTGTGCATCACTTGTCTTGTCTTGGGGTTGGTTTGGTTTCGTGTGGGTTTTTTTATTATCTTCCTTTTCATTACTATTATTATAACAACAACAACTAGTATTAGTATCAGTATTAGTATTATGTATTGTATTATATTTTCTTTTACTTCAGTTGTTAAATCTTTCTTATCCCAACCCACGAGTTTTACTTTTTTTTTCGATTCTCCTCCCCACCTCAGAGGGAGGGGGGAGGAGCAAGCAAGCAGCTGCATGGTGCTTAGTTGCTGCGTGGGGTTAAGCCATGACATGAGGGGAACTATGAAGGAGGATATTCAATATAATGCTCTGTTGAGACTATTTTAATCACTTCTTTATGACTTTATATGTTTTTCAAATGGTGAATTCAATTGTCTAGTTCAGGGAAACAAATTTGCTTTGGAATCTTTTTTTTTTCTCTGTGAAAACCTGATCCATTTAAAATAAAAGCACGTCCGCTATACATTATGATATTCTTATTCCTCTTTAAGTAATAGCAGTCTGAAAATAAGGTGCTAAAGCTGACTGCTTTGTGTAATGGGTGGGATTTTTAAAGCCTGTGTTCTAGGTGTCACACTATCAGGAATCAGTAATAATTACAGCTATTCAGCAAATAACCATTTTTCTAACAACGGTATTAAAAGAATGCTTTTTTTATGTTGTTCCAATATTACTGTTCCAAATTGGCTTGGGGTTGCAAATTTTCCACAGCTCTGAGAATTAGCCAGATACAGGATAACAGCCTTTGGGGAGCCAAAATTAATTCTGAGGTTCTGAATTTCTAAGTCTAACTTTAATAACTACTATTAGTGACATTTGTACCAAAGAAAGGAGAGAAAAATCACCGCGTCATTATAAGCGGTGACATAGGACACTAACCTAGATTTTTGTTTGAGAGTGGCTTTACTGAGGACAGATTATGCTGGAACAAATATACTGGAATAATCTTCACCTGCAGGCTTTATGGCTTTGCTCATCAAAGTCTATGGTTTTGATTCTCATTTAAAGAGTAGTAAAGAGGTCTAAGGCATTATCATCAGTATTTTTGTAGCCTTGTTACTGAAACCGACTGGCTGCAGGTGTCGGTTTCTTGTTCTTTTTTTGGTTCTTGAATGAAAGACTGGACATGACTGTTTACAAGCTGAAAGCACTGATGAGTTAGAAATGAGCTCGAACTAAACTGAGACCTTCATCTACATGCACGATCGTCAGATGTTGCAAAATACTCCATGCCATTTGTCAGTAAATAAAGCATGTTTGCATGTAGAACATAGGACGTGAATTCAGTCTTGTTTTCTATAAAATCAGGGCTAACAGGAGTAAAAGTCATCATGCTGCAGCAAAGAAGGATTAGAGGCATATTTACTCTTCAACAATACTGTTTATCCAAATAACAATACAGTATTGCCATTAACCTACAAAGCAAGGTGCCTCCTTCAACTCCTATGTTGCTTAGCTACTCAAAATGAATCGAGCAGGAATATCACCAGCACAAAAACCTGCTGCCACCACACTGTAAATTAGCCAACTGGCAACATTTTAATGTGGAAAAACAATCCAAAATCAAACAAAATAAGAAATAAATTTAAGAAAATTGGAAGTAGGGAAGTAGGATACGAGAATGAAGATCTTCTTAAGTTAACGATATTAAAGAAGAAAAAACAGGACTGTTTACTATTACAGCTCCTTTACACTGTACTGGTGATTCAGCTGCTTATCATCTCCAAGAGTCTACTTCCGTGCAATATAAAATTATGACAAACTGAGGCAATTTACTACTTAATTCGTGACTGTGCACATTTCATCTTACAGGACCAAGAAATATGTTAAACTAACAGCTTAACCTGACTTTTGTATTTCTACTAGAAAGCAAGAACTAGAGAGTAAGAGTTGATATATTACATTTTTTTTTCAATAGTTCATGTTCAGAGGCATTGAAAAACCATCTCAAAGGATACTACAAGAACTTTTGTGTTTGCGTGGCAAGGTTCTGGTAGCAGAGGGGCTACAGGGGTGGCTTCTGTGAGAAGCTGCCAGAAGCTTCCCCCATGTCCGACAGAGCCGATGCCAGCCGGCTCCAAGACGGACCCGCCGCTGGCCAAGGCCCAGCCCATCAGAGACGGTGGTAGCGCCTCTGGGGTAACAGATTTAAGAAGGGGGGGAAAAACCCACACAATAGAAACTGCAGCTGGAGAGAGGAGTGAGAACACGTGAGAGGAACAGCCCCGCAGACCCCCAGGTCAGTGGAGCAGGAGGGGCAGGAGGTGCTGCAGGCACCGGGGCAGAGATTCCCCCGCAGCCCCTGGGGAAGACCCCGGTGAGGCACGCTGGGCCCCTGCAGCCTGGGGGGGGGCCATGCTGGAGCAGATCTCCCCCTGCGGCCCGGGGAGGACCCCACCCTGGAGCAGGGGGGTGCCCGAAGGAGTGACCCCGTGGGAAGCCTGTGCCGGAGCAGGCTCCTGGCAGGACCTGTGGCCCCATGGAGAGAGGAGCCCAGGCCAGAGCAGGTTTGCTGGCAGGAGCTGTGACCCCGCGGGGGACCCGTGCTGGAGCCGTCTGTGCCTGAGGGACTGCAGCCCGTGGGAGGGAGGGACCCACGCTGGGGCAGTTCATGGAGGACTGTCTCCCATTGGAAGAAGACACAATGGAAAAGTTCCCGAAGGACTGTCTCCCATGGGTGGGACCCCACACGGGAGCAGGGGAAGAGCACGAAGAGGAAGGAGCAGCAGAGACAACGTGGTTAACTGACTGCAACCCCCACTCCCCGTCCCCCTGTGCTGCATGGAGGGAGGAGGCAGAGAAAATTGGGAGTGAAGCTGAGCTTGAGAAGGAGGGAGGCGTGGGAGGAAGGTGTTTTTAAGATTTTATTTCTCATTTTCCTACTCTGATTTTTCATTGGTATTAAATTAAATTAATTTCCCCGAGTCAAGTCTGTTTTGCCTGTGACATGGTGAATGATTTCCCTCTCCTTATCTTGATCTATGAGCCTTTTGTCATATTTTCTCTGCTGTCTTGTTAAAGAGGGGGGGTGATAGAGCAGCTTGGTGGGCACCTGGCATCCAGCCAAGGTCAACCCACTAAAGAGTCTCAGATCTTTTGATAAGGAGACAAAACATGTGCTTAACCTCTGACATCTGAGTTTGAAAATGTTTAAAGACAAGATATGTGATTGTCTGATCATTCTTATACCTAAATACAGAAGGCTATGTTCTACCTATTTATCACAAAACCCATACTGCATGTTTGCAATTGCCGTTTTCTTGACAATCACCTTATTAGTGCAGAAATGCAAGATCTGTCTGAAAAAAATGTGCAGGCAGTAGAATATTTGTCCTTAAGAGATAGAAGTGGTCTACTGCAGTCTACAGACAGAGAGAGTCACAGAGTAGCAGAGACATGAACTCTCCATGCAAGATCCCACTACCTATTTTAGTCCTGACATTCCAAAACCCCATGTCTGAATTATAACAAAACCCACCAGAAAAAATCTACTAAAGGTCCATGTGCTGACACATGATAATGGGAGACATTAAATGCATCTTCAGATTAATTTTTACAAAGAATTCAAAACCCCTGTGAGAAGATGAGGACACACAGAATACCACTAGAGCGTTTTTACTTTCTCCTACTAAGATGACTGCATCTTTTGAAAGATCTCTCGGTGCTGAGATTTTGGTTTTTAAAAAAATCTGTATTGGAACGAAAAGGAATCGAGGCATTGATATTTCAGAAGATACAGAGTTTCATATCTTTTCCTTCTTTTGAGAGAAAATGTTTAGCTCCCAAGGGAAAAGTTGGCAACAATAAAGTCAAAAGAGGGAAAACTTTGGAGGTTAGATAACATCCTCTCCCCAGATGTACACTAAAAACGGTTGTTAACTCCAGAAGTTGTGTGTGTTTATGTGTATATATGGGTGTTTTATCTGTCTCACAGAAAAGGATGAGCTTTGTAGGTGTTGCAAAAGCTGTTTCATTGAAATGTTATTCCCCATTTGTCCAATATTTTTATTGCATGGTACACCTATGCATACACTGACATATGAAGCTTAGGCAACTGAGATAATTATGGTACAGGCAAAAGATCTCATCCTCCAGAACCATCAGTTCAGAACGTTTAAACTTGCACTGAAGTTAAAAATAATTTTGATGTCTTCGTTTCTGCTTTTATTTCTCAAAAGAGAGATGCTCAGACAACATGATACAGGTGGAAATCCTTCCCCGCACACCAGCATCAGGGACAATAAGGAGGCTGAACACCAGGACTGAGATACTTTACCAGAGCTGTAACTTGTACAGCCCTTGGATGCATTATGCATGTGCCTTGGCTATGCTATTAATCCTTTTCTTTCAAGAACAGAAGTTTCCTGAATAATGAGGGGAAAAAAAAAGGAAAAGGAAGAGGAAGCAGAAAAAAAAAAAGAAAAAGAAAAAAGAAAAAGAAAAAAAGAAAGAGAAAGAAAAAGGAAAAAAAAAAGTAAAAGAGAAAGGGAAAGGAAAAGGGAAAAAAAGAAAAAAAAAGGAAAAGAAAAAATCATAGAGACAACTTTGGTTTCATACAAAACCTTCCATATGAAAAGCAACAGTGTCGTGGTTTAACCCCAGCCAGCAACTCAGCCCCACGCAGCTGCTTGCTCACTCCCCCTCCACCCAGTGGGATGGGGGAGAGAATCGGAAAAAGTAAAGCTCGTGGGTTGAGATAAGAACAGTTTAACAGAACAGAAAGGAAGAAACTAACAATGACACTAATAA
>JAVKLA010000047.1:7792945-7811669 GCA_034782735.1 Sagittarius serpentarius
TGTGTCCCCTCCCACCTTCCCTGTGCCCCTCCAGCCTTCTTGCTGGCTGGGCAGGAGAAGCTGAAAAGCCCCTGACTGAGTCTAAACACGACTGAGCAACAGCCGAAAACATCCTGGGTGTTACCAACATTCTTCTCATCCTAAACCCAAAACACAGCGCTGTACCAGCTACTGGGAAGACAATGAACTCTGTCCCAGCCAAAACCAGGACAAACAGGAAGCATTTCATAAAGTCAGGGCATAATTCTGCTCCTGCTGAATAAAATTATTCAATGGTAACACCACAATGACTATGTACATAAGCCATGAAACAGCTAACACCCAACTATGGATATTAAAATGTGCTTTCTTCGGAGATGAAAGACTTGGATATGAGAGTAATCAGCTGTCAGCCTTTCACTATCACAGAACAGGTCATTCTACCAGAGTATTTATACAAGAGGAAAAAAAAAAACCAAAGAGCCATGTTGTGGGTTTTTTTTCCTGAAGGCAAATAACTGGGCCTTTGCTTTGCCATTTCTATCATCCCACTTCTACGTCTGTCCTACATAAAATCTGGGATTCACTGGGCCCTCTCCTCTTCCTAAACTGTCTTCCAGCTTGTTCTCCATCTATCCTTGCTATGGATTTCTTTTCTCCATTTGTTTCAACACCTTGTCTCTTCTCTTTCAGGTTTTTCTAAGAGGTTTTCTGTAACTCAGCATACTCTTTAGAGAAGTTAACTGTTATTAACAAGCACAGAAGTCTTTCGGCTAAGTTGCCATCGGTTACCTGGACTCCAGGGACTAGCTGTACCCCCTTTGGAACACTAACAAAACAAAACAAAACAAAACAAAACAAACTTTAGTGTTGCTTTTGTCAGGAATCAGTAATAGGGCTAATTAAAAGTGCAGTCTGCCTTTCTCAAATCACTCTGTAAGCCCCTCAGGACAAAAGCTCTAGACAGTGTAGCTACAATCAGATAAACGAGTGTATGTCTATGGTTCATAACAGTCATATCAAGAGACATCACCTATGTTTTCATCAGCAACAAAACTGTACGGTTTTATTTCCAGTCAGGCTAAATAACGGGCAGTCACACCAGCATGAGAGCTTTATAGCTGAGACAGAGGTTAAATGAGACTTAAATGTCACCACCACATCACGTCACTAAATGGCTTAGGAAGGAACAGTCTCAGGATGGTTGAAAGGTGTACACATACATGGGATAGTTATTTTTGCTTACGATTGCCAATGGGATTTAATCCATTGTAAAAAGTAACTTAGAGTAGCTCTTAAATACTTTAAAATATGAGGACTCAGAAGCAGTAGTAGGCATCTCTGTATATATTCTTAAATGCATGAATGAAGAAAGCAACAAGTGAACTGTTACATTAAATATGTGAGCTATGAAGGCAGAAAAAGATTATAGATAAATTGAGTGCCAGAGCAGCTAAAGTACAATCTCTGCGTATTTTCATTTTGCTTCTGAACAAAAGTAAAACCAAAGCAATTCACAGCAAACAAAAAATATCCACAAGTTCTAAAAAAACCCACATGAAGTTCTGATTGTGCTCCCAACTCTTGTTTTAATGTAGCTGCTACTTCCCCCATGGTCAGAAAATGGTATAGATAACACAGAACTAGAACTATAGTACACACATACGTGTGAAGAAATATTTTTTTTTTCACTTTCCGAATGTCTGCAAAAATCAATATACTGTTTTTATGACTCGTCTATTTAAAAACTGAAGTCATGCTATGTTTATTTGAAGTGCTCTGTATTTTCCTCTGGCGTGCAAGAGAGACTTGAGGGATATGTTGCATTCTATTAAATCTGGAGGGATGTTTTATTTCTGTTTGTTTAGTTTTTCTATTTCTAGCTAGCAAAAGCCCCATCAATTTCCAGCCATGTCACTGATGGCTCCTGAGGCTTGGTCACACCAGCTGGTTGGGAACTTTCTCATTATAGTGTAAGTAAATAAGCATTAAATGTTATGCTCATACTGTGAATGCCTCTTACACTGTGGCTTTTCTGTGAGTTTAGCAGATCCACCGGATGTTTTGTGTTTTCACTCTACAAGGCGCTACGTGTGGCACATGCAAACTGCTATCAGCTTTATTTCTGCCAGAGCTATGTATGGCTCTCTGTTTAGCCATTAACATAAGGTTTACAATTCTAAGTTTAATAACAGTAAGAAAAACTCGCTTCTTGGAGAATGTGCAGTGAAACATTACTGGTTCTTCATTAACTTTTTTTTTCTGTAGCCCAGAAATTCTTATATATCTTAATACAATACCTGACCCAACATTCAAGGTTGGGGCCTAAAGCTATTTTGTATTTAGATGTCTAAACTTCTGTCACTGATGTTCAGAGGTATCAATAGCATATATCACCCAAGATGCAGACACTAATGAACTCGTAAAAATCATGTTTGAAAGAGGCCAGTTTTAGAGCTTGTGTAGGTATCTTCCCTCCTCACACATGCCCCACTAGTATTCTTATTTTTTCAGGATTTTTAAAAGACTAAAACAGTGAAGGCTTCTCCATACATCTGTTCTTATTCCTCTGTGCTTTCATACCAGATGTCATTTACTTACTCATTTTTCTGATATTCAGAGGAGGATGAGGAGGAGGGAGGTGAGAGAACAAGCGAAGTCCTCACACTGGTCTGTGTTTACCGTGGAGCAGACAGGCCAAAAGACAGCACCTTGTACTTCATGTTTTGTGGCAGCCTTGCTGTCTAGGAGCACCTGTTCCATGGTTTCAGACGAGCCCCCAAGAAAGCCCCATCTCACACGGTATAGATCTCACCTTTGTCGTAAGAAGATCCATACTGCCTGAGGTTTGGTTACTGTGCCCAAAGCATGTGCTCTGTTAAGTAACTGGGGCTTAAGACCATTGAGCTGCTTGAACTTTGTAAGGCTTTGAGCTTTATGGAGACCTACCCACTGTACCTAGAATATATCACATTGCTACATACGCATTTTTTACTACTGAGCTTTGCAAAAACAGTATCTGACCTTTAAATACTGTTTACAAGCTGTCTTGACTCACCACGTTACTACAGTATCAATCTTAAATTGGTACAAACACACCTTTGGGATAGTCAGGCATCCAAGTTATTTGAAAGCAAGTATTTCTTTAGGAGACACTACAATCAAAGTCAAGGATATTTTCCTGTTGTTTAGCCACTCTTAATTTCTTTCATATTATTCCAGTGAAATATGTATTTTACTGTGTACATAAAATGCTTGCAGGTTTCCAATTTATTGTTTGGATCATGTTGACTAGTTATTCAAATAAAAGGCGGCTGAGACTGGGAGATGTTAAATAAATGATGAAAAATGCTTAAGCAAAGCAGTGAAATCAAGTTTTGGCTGAGAAATTATTGCGAACTGCAAACACTGTTTTTCCTGGAATAGGGCTCTGAGGAATACCAACAGCCAGGTTTCAGTCTGGCTGGTGAATAAGTCATTTATTTCTTTAGGGAGATTATCATTCCTCCTACCTTTGTTTGTCCTTTCCACAGCGTTTGTACCTAATAATCTAGTATCTCACACAGTCCCCTGATGTAGTCAAATCTCAGTAGAATGATTCTTTGCTTTTTCTTTCCTTCTGAAATGATTCTTCTGCAAGATGTATTTCCTTTACCTCATTACTCTTTTCTGTTTAGACTATCATTTGTCTCTTGCCAGTTCTTTGATATTTTCTTTGTTATACTGCATTTGCAGAATAAGTTTATATGCTTGCCACCAGCCATGACCACTTTTTTTAATTGTACCCCATGCTCCGTCATAGCACTATACTGAGTTTGGTTTTTTAGCGGGTCTAAATAGGACAATATTCAGAAGCATGCGAAGACCAATTGTAAGTCAAGAATGTACTCAAAACTGCTTATTGCTTCACCTGTTAGTATCTCTTCACTTATGAGGGAAGTGTAATTAATATTCTTAATTTTAATTAATTTTTAATCACGAGTCAGTTATCACTTATTTTGATTAATCACCTCGTAGAATACTTAAAACCCCCAAACCAGCACACTCAACACTCACCAGTGGAGTCATAATGACAGAAAAATTGATTCTGTAATTGGCATATCTCATCAACTGAGCGTGCCATTGCCTAGTCTGCTCTGGCAGTAGCTTTGCACCATTGTGCCCAAATCTAATGTAAAGCCAGCGAAAGAAAGAATATTTCTAAGTACATACGGTTGTGCTACGAAGCAGTCCTGCCCTCTTCCCCACATTGTCTATTTCACATTCCAGGTGGAAATCTGCCAAATAAAAATAACCAAGTAGCACTGTGTTTTGCATATGATGTATAGGGAAACGTAAATCAATAGACTATTTTTATAATATAATTCATTATTTCTCTTGCTATTTGGATCTAAATCCAAATGGAATCTGAATAAATTCCCAAATATTGTAATTTCCTGAATACAAAATGTTACTTTTATGTGCATTATGCAGCTTCATGTAGCTTCTTCCAACTGACAAAAATCCAAATGGTAATTTGCCAAGCATGGATGCTGGAGGACTGAGACAGAAATTACAGGAGTCAGAGAAATCTAAGTTCTTTTCCTTTTGTGGGCTCATCCTCTCTGTCACCCAAGCAAATGTGAGATAAGTAAATAATATTTAGTGTATTTTGGCATCTACAGTTACTACATGACAGAGACTGTTTTCATCACTGGTGGAAAAGTCTTCTATTAATTGGATTTATAAAAATACATTAAAAAGTATCAAGTTGTCCTGGAGATTAGTCTTGACCTCCTGTTGCTTGTGTTCAAGTAAAAAAGATTTAAATACCGTGAATATTCAGTTAACAACTGACTATTATTCTGGTTAAAAAGCCTGTGCTCAAGCAGCAGGATACATTTTACCTGTTTTGACTGTTCAGCTTCTTTTCTACTTGCTGATAATTGCAAATGCTTTTGAACACTTCTTCTCAGTTGTGAGACTACTCAGGCTAGAAAATCACATCAGAAAAATGTCTGAGAATTTCTTACCTTCATTACTGTGTTTGTTAGTTTTTAGTCTCTCCATTTCTGATAATTTGAAAGAACTTTCATATTCCAGCAATGCACCAAGATTCCTGTGTTAAATTAGGGCACAAGTAAAATAGTCATTAGTACATTTCTTCTAAATTTTAAAACTACAGTTTAATAGTAATCCTCATTGATAAGAATGTGTGGATGAAAATTTAAGCTCCTTCAGATTTTTCAGTATCTCCCTATGAGGCTCAGTGCTGAAACAGCAGGAATATACTAAATTGGCAAATGAATACAGAAAAGCAATAACACTGGCACAACATTACTTCCCTACTGCCAGCAGATTACCTCATCATTTATTCTTAAAAAAAATCAGAGTGAGCATTTTCTGTTATATATTTAATTGGACTGATTGAAGGAATTCAGAAACAAAGTACAGTGTACTTCAATAACTATTATTCTCTTTCATCTCACCTATTTTATTACATGTGGGTAGCCTGATGAAATTCATACTTTGAATTAAATAAGAGAAGCCTTTCATGTTTTCAGGACTTTGTAAACATTACCAAATGTCAGATGTTGAATTGGTAAGGTGGGACAGCAGATTGAAACTAAGCATTGGTCCTCTCCTTGTAGAGAGGAACTCCTCTGAATTCTCACCGACTGCATTGACATTACGACAACCACCTTCTTCAGCGAAGGATAATAGGGTAGTGTTTGCTCAAAGCTCTGTACAGCTATCATTCCTAACGTAACAGAACACTTATTTATGTATTTATCTGTATTTAAACACGTGACAGGCTACTGTAAAGCCAATTAGCTTATTCCCATGCCCAAAGACTTGACTGGTTTCATTGCCAAAGCCTGACCTCTAAAACCTTTGAAGTCAATGAGAAGTCTGTATTACTGGCTTTTGTTGGAGAACTTTTATTTTACCCCCTGAGGTAAATTAAACACATGTTTATGCTTAAATAGAAAGAGATTTAATGAACAATGCTTTGGATAGGCTCTTACTGCTATAAGTGGTTCCACAAGGAGTCTGTAAAGATGCAGCACAAGCCAGTTCCTTATATCCACTTGCATTCACACCAATTATAGAAATGTAGGCATTGAGCAACTAAACCGGTGTTTGATTTATCCCCCAGACCCAGTTCTGCTGACTAAAAGTACCCCCTGAGCACTTGCTCTCCATGATCCTTACAAGCTAATGCTGCAGCGGTTTCTTATCTCATCAGCAGGGGAACCTTCCCTCCCTTACTTGGAGTCCTTCCGTTGTCTCTGGCGTTCCTGCTTCTGGATGGTTTAAACCCTTCTGCAGGTGGGCCTTCTTGCCCTCCGTGACGGATCATCCCTCTGTCGCAAATTACCATTACAACTTGAATTTCCCCTTTCAACAGTCTTTACAAGAGATCTGCCACCAGTTAGGAATACCCGTTGTTCACAGACATCGCATAAACTGCCTCCAAGGTCTAATGATGCCTGGAATAAAACCTTGACTTTCAGAAGCGTCATGTTAGGTAGCACCCGAGAGAAATGCCTGTAAAGAGTAGGAAAGTGGCCATTATGTTCTCAGCATCTGGAAGACCCAGCTCCTTCTGGATCTTTTCTCTGACAAACTGTTCCTGAATCTGCTGTAATTTATGGCAGACATTGGTCCCTCCTTACCCTAGTTTTTCTGGCACATAAAACACCGTCATCCCATTTCTGGCTCATATCTAGATGATCAGTTCCCCGTCAGCCCACCTCACAGCACCATGCAGCACCTTGTATTTCTCTCTCTTTGTTAGTCCACCACTCCGGACTACTTCCCAGCCAGCGCTGGAGGACACAAGCTAAACCCAGCTCACTGATTTGGCAGATCCACATCTCTTTTTTTCAGTCACATTGCTTTTTGGAGCAAATATGTCAAATGTCTATATTCAGCTATGCTTTGATGACCAGTATGCTGTACTTCCCTCCAAAGCCAAGAACATATTTCCCAGCAGTCAACTTTGTATCTTCTTCTGGTCTTAATTCACACTTACGTGCATCCTCACATGCAGGAGGCAGAATGAAAAAAGGAAGAAAAAAGTTATCATTATTCTTTATAACATGAAAGTAAAATCATGTAGTATGTCCTCTTATTTGACTCAGCTGCAGGAGGGCAATTTAACATTGTAGGGTCATTGTTAATTCTGGATACTTTCTTATTTTTTGTATACTGAATTTGCAACTTGCACATATAACACCGGAATAAAGAATCAACTATGTGATATATCCACACCAGACAAACTCAGAACAATGATTTAAAAAACCATAAAGCACAATGCTTGTCTACTACTGAAAACCTTCTACAACCTCAGTATTATTTCGCAGAGACAACCCTTCACAGGTGCACGCAAATCATGTAGTTAGAGCAATGTTTGTACTTTCTCTTATAAATGTCAAACTTCAATGTTTTGACTAACATTTCTAAAAAACAACTACTTTATGACAAATAACTACTTTATGACAAAAGTGTTGGCCTGTTATTAGTGTAATTAAAACAAAAAACTGACAATATAGGTATTGTGAAAACTATCAAAGCTTAGTATGTGTGGATGCTGACACTGAAGAAGGTTTTGAAATAACTGGAAACAGAGAAAAAAAAAGAAATCATTCTGTAAATATTTGTAGGCTTTAGATTAAAAAGAAAAATCAATGATGATTGTGTTTTTGCTCCCCTCAAATCCTACTGTAAGACCTATTAAAAAAAAAAAAAAGATTTTAGTGCACAAAACCTAAAGCTTCAGCCAATCGATGCTGATTAGATCTACAGTTTAACTGTAGTTTTTGTAGTTTTCATCTAAGCATCTTCTCCTAGATTATGTTTCTGGACAGATCTATACAATAGGAACTGCTTTAATCTCATTTACTGACAGGCTGACTACCACCATGCAATGCAATTTAGCTCTCACAAAGCCCAATATTTCTTCTCTCACTCATTTATCGCAAAACTCACTTGGTTTCAAGTGAATGACACTGCACAGCAATTCCCCACCAGCAGGCCTCAAGTTGTGAATTTTCTGATCAATTCTTATCTACAGGGATGATCATTTGCATCCTGTTAGATCTTTCATGCTCCAGTGAACAATGAAGTTACAAAATGTACGCTAACAGTTGGTGTCTACGTGCATCTTTGCTGAGCCTTCCAGGTACTGTGTCTGTGACGGTTATCACCCTACCCAGAAAAAAAGCTCGCTGCTAAACAGGGCTGGAGAAGCATTTCCCATTCTAGTACAGTACGTGTTACTCTTGTGGCATCATCTGGCAAAAGGGCAAGCGATACATACAGTTTATTGACATCTCACATCACTTACACCTGAGGGTCACAAAATGCTGAATGAGAGCAATTAGCTGCAATTTATAACCAGGTGAATCTTGCTGAAATGATCTAGTGCTTCTTGCTGAACTGCAAACAGATCTTACCCAAATATCAAAATTCTGCTATGCCTGGCCTTCCAGCTGAGACCAGAAAAATCTTTGCTCCCTTTACAGATTTTTTTCCCATCGGGATTTCGTTTAAAAACAAACCAGAAATATCCTGCCTGCATCCAGAGTGATCTTACTGGAGGGCTCTGAAATGGTGACGTACTTTTTAAAATTACTATTAAATTGTATCTCAGAATTTTGTAAGCAACATGGGACTTGAGTTTATTGTGAAGATCTGTCAAATCAAGCCCTAATACAGAAGAAAAAATAATGAAATTCAAAAAGTCCTGCCAACTGAAAGAAGATCAGGTCTGAAAAGATATTTGTTAAGAAATTCAGTTACTTAGTATTATCTATGTTCATGCACATGCAGTAATATATTGATTGCTTAATGAAGATTAGCAAAATTGCCTGGCAGCAACCAAGGTTTAATCCAGTCCTTCTCGACTGCTTCTAAGCCATCCTGTGCCGAAACAGAACTCTTGAACTAAGTGGCATATACCTTTAAACATGTGTTTAATTACTACTACCTATCATAATTAGCTTATCTCTTCCTGTTCAATTTTAACTTCAAATTATTAAAGGGGAACTCACATAACCCTAAACGGTAGGGAGGCCAGTAACTCCAGCACACCTCTCATTGCTGTTCCACCACGCTCTCACTGTCTCAGCTGCAGCCTCTACTCTTGGTCCTCGATACACCCGCAACGTATAGGCAACCCAGCCTTTCACAGTGGCTCTCTCATATCCTTCTAACCACGCACCGCCTGCCCCTTAAGGGCTCTGCCTGCGCTGAAGCCATGCTGCCATACGAAGGTGGGTCTCTGCCTACGGTGGTAAATCCGGCACCTGACTTTGCCTCTCCTCCTAACGATGATTTCAGCCACACAGAAGTAAGTACGGTATAGTTATGTACAGATTTTCCAAAGAGAGGATCAAAATCCAGTGATATCTAAATTGCTCTTTATATGCTACGGGGAAAATTGCTCTTTATATGCTACAGGGATCCCCTACACAGGGGAGGAAACTTAATTAAATTGATCAGAACCTTTTTATTACTGAAAAGAGTAAGTTAAGGATCTAATGTATCCTCAACATTACATATAAACTTGAAAGACAGTTCAGGTACTTCCTCCTGCATTCTTCTGGGAACTTACGTAGAATAAATCGTTCTAACAAAATCTGTCATTACCAGTGATTCTGCAACCCACCGCCTTAGGATTTAAATTGCATGATTGTTTCCTGCTTGGAAATTTTTCTCCCACTTTTATTAATTCACTGGCAATTTTCACAGTCCGTATGAAATATGAGAAGACAGGGATAATAACGAAGATAAAATTGGTTATAAAAGTGAGCAAATATGAAGAAACATCGTTTGAAAGGCAAGTGATAATTTGAGATATTGTCTTGTCCTCTTTTACTGTTTATCTGTCTCCCAATCTTAAGCTCTTTAAGGGAACACTGGGCTAAATCAACACTGATTTCTGTATGTGCTTATTTTCGCCTCAGTTTTGCTGTCAGGAAAAAATAGGAAGGGTTATTGAGCAAGCATCTCTTTATCATACCTTCTCCTGTGAAATTCAGAACTCAAATTTTCATAAATAAGCCACTGCCTTGATTATTTCTTTTCTTCTCCTACCAAGCATGCTCAGTCTTTCATATGATCAAAGATCTGCAGTTTTCTTTTAGGGTATTTCCAGGCTTCTACTTTGGGGGATGCTGGCATTGTAGCAAACAGGACAATAGCGTGTCTCATTTTCTGTTGGCCAGGGACAGTCAGAGAAATAAAGAAAGAAGGGAAGGAATGGTGGGATCACAGCAATCAAAATGTGATCTAAAGACAGTGACAGTAAAGTCTATCGACCAGAAAAGCAAAAAGCCCAACTGCACACAGAGAGCGTAAGCAAATCTATGATGCCTGACCGTGCCCGTGCAAATTTGATTCCACAGGCCTTGAAAAGACATTATAAAGATTGTTTGTGCAATGTTTTGTATCCATAAATAGTATTTTTCTTGTGACTTAGTTAAAATCCTGTGCGACATTTGTCATCTCAGTCCTTATTGTTTATGTATGGCTCAAAATTTCACTGAGGTCAATGGGAGTCTTTAAAACAGATAAAATCAGATGATGGCTGCATCACAATGCATATACATAGATATATACATTTACAGGTGTTTGTGAATATTAAATATCAAACACTACAAATATGAATAAACAATCAGTTCTATGTAAGATAGGGTTTAAAAATATATTTGGTAAAAGTCTCATCTATTCAGAAAGATGTCACTTTTTTTTGGATTTACGTCCATGGTTCAATCACTCCAACCAGAGTATCTAAAAACTTCCCAACTTACTGATGTAAACTGTTGGGATGGGATATCACTTCAAATTTAGGAATCAATCATGCTGATGTAATATGTGTCTATGCATGAGAGATGAGGATCAAATCCTGTGTGTGTAATACCACTAACCACAGATGGCTTAGGAGGCTGAAATCAGTCTGACTGGAATGATCCCTCCTCATAAGGCAATTTAGCAATAAAATCCAGAGCTCAAGGACGATTTAATTTTTCTTCCAAAAAAATGTACAAATAAGGGTTTACTACTAAAATCTGATGTCAAACTTTTACAAAGAAAGCTAAAGTTCAAAGACAGCAGGTGGTAACCGCATCATTTTGTAGAGGCATTGCCAAAAACCTTCACATTATTCTGGAGGGACCAACAGTAAGAGTAAGAAAATGGTTTATTATCCATGATTCTTTCACCACTGGGTTTGCAGTAGGATCACCAGCAAAATAAGGTCTGCCACAGAGATACTTTGTGATGTTACTTCTGCACAGAGAACAGGAAGAACATTACACTCCATGTCAGCAAAACCAACTTGCACTTTGACTGGGTGGGGCATACTTAAAATATTCTCCCTTTCATATTTCCAATGAAAATTCTCAAAGGATTTTCACCTGCATCTAGACCGTCTCAAGGCTGCAGTTCCTCTGCTCATTTAGACCAGTACTTTGCGAGTTCCCCCTGGAAGATGGACTCGTGTTCCCTTTCCATGAAAATCATGATACGGAACACAGAGCAAGAGGAGCTGGGTGCTTATCCAAGGCTTTCACGAGACAGGGCTGGACTTGGGAAGGGAGAAGCAGATGTAGACCCTACCGAACTTAATTTTACCCTCATCCTATCTGTTAAATATCCACCAGCAAAGGAAACTGAAATGGAGAGGAAGGGAACAACCTGCTCAGAGTTACAAAGAGAGTATGTAAGAAGATTGTAAGTAAAACAAACAAAAAAAATATCTTGGGGTTTAGTCTTGTTCTAACTGCAAAATCCCGCCCCGTTTTTTTTCTTTAATGCCTCTACAGTATTCCAGTTGCTATTTAGGTTCTGATTTCTTTTATAATGTCAGTCACAGAAGTAAAAGTGCAATCTGTCTTTTTTTAATTGATTATATAACAACAACCCATCAGAAATGTAATTTAAGTGGTGTCAGCTGATCCCCAAATAGTTTAAAACCCCAAAATGCTATTTGGCTCAACAGACTTGTGCTGATTTAGGGCTGATGAAGACCTAGTCAGAATATTATTCGGACACAGACAATATACTTTTAATTAAAGCAACTGTTGTAGTTATCAAATTCAATTACCATAGGTAACCAGGAAATAAGCACCTGCATCAAACAATTTTTTCTCTCTTACTAAGAAAGAAAGTCCAATTACTTCTTTCCCTATGCCATTTTCCTTTCTTTTCCTTTCCTCCCAAAAAAGAGAAAACACAAGTAGGATGAATTTGAGGCTTGGATTTTGTTTGTTCGCTTTAAGTCTTTAAATATTTTTCTCTGTGCTCAGTAGCCATACTGCTTGTGGCTTATTCCCTTGTCCTTGTACCATTCCTGGCTTTGGCTGGGTGTGGAGTGGAGGAAGAGCAAAGCTGTCTGGTCAGCTGGAGCTGCTGCCCAGACATCTGCTGAATGCTGTCTTGGGATTGTATTTCTTACTCTCCCAAAGCAGAGCCATCTGGTCCTCACGTAACTGAAACTGTGAGATGTCTGTAATTTCTAAAGGCATCAAAAGTGCAAAAATAAGCTAACATCGTACCTCTTATTCCTATGAATAGTTTATTTTGTGACATGGTCTCTCCCCACAGCATATAGTATGAAACTAATGTGTGTTCTTTAAAGCAGAGAAACCTTTAAAAGTGATTAATATAACAATAAAGATGTATTTACAGTGGCATGACAGCTAGATGGCCACATCTGACATCAACCTTTTTGGTAGCGAACAATTTATACAGATTTTAAAATGGTATGTCACAAATTAAGGAATTAATTTATTTTTAGGACATTTCATCCCTTGGATGCTGTAATAGAACTCTGTAAGAAAGAGTAGGACAGAATCATCATGCGCTGACCACCAAACCGGATGATGAGAATGAACTAAAAAAATACGACGTTTGGTCAGGCCCCAGGATTTACATGCAATACTAATTTCTCCAAAAAGAAGTTCTTTGAGAAGAAATAAGGACAGACCTTTAGAATACAATGAATTGTAGAGGTAATATTGAAATAAAATATGACTTACTCATCAAGGTGAAAATAAGCTTTGTCCTTGGAAACTTCACAAAAACCTATTTGTACCCAGTTAAGCCATTCTGAGGTCTTTTGAATAAAGGTTCATTTTCTTTTGAAATGTTTTTATACCAAGACAACTGATTACATGATGGGTATTTATCTTAATTAAAGTTTCACCAGGATGGTTACATTTATTATCAGAAATATTGTATATTAGAAATGACAGTCAGCTTTCATTAGCCTACTTGATATCAAAAATAACTTACATGGAATTCAAAGACCATTATTACTTTTAATGATGGCAGTTTTGAGTGTAGAGTTATGAATTTGAGTGTAGAGTTACAAATTCGTATTATCTTACTGAACAGAAAAAAACCAGTGTTTTCCATGAGTTATCAAGTACAAACCCAAAAGATATCTGGCGGTCATAAGGATTTTACAGACAATGGTATGCCCCATTGTCTTCTGCGGATTGTTTGGACACGTTGCCAATCATTCTCCTCTGCCAATTTTAATTTATCAGTTGACACTTACCGGGCGCTGAAACATAAGAGTCCCAGTTACCCTGTAAGCTGAGATCTTTATTCTAGATCTCTGTACTCCTGTTTATTACAAAGGGGGTTCCTCCAGGGCTGCAGGGGAAAAAAAGGAAAAAGAAAAGAATTCTCTATTTTGTATTTTTATATTAATACCATGAACCTAGCATCTAGAAGCCCTCAAAAAAAACCCAAACCCAACCCAACCCAATTCAATACTTTGTATGCTTCTTACCCTTATCTTTAAATAACATCTAAAAGTATTCTCGTTTCTGACAAAAGAGCTGAACTGGGTGAAGAAAAAGCAAAATAAAGAGCCAACAACATCCTATATGCAGTGAAAACCTTGATTAACTTTGTCCTGAGCAAGAGAGACGTCTGGCAGCTGGTGGCTGGGTGGCTGAAGTCGGAAAGCAGAGACAATGGGGTGGTCACTACTTCAGTGGAAGCTCACAAAATCAGCCTTGTTTCAAATGGACTAGTGTCAGTGCAATGCATTTCTACAGGATTTGCTCGGTTACTCCAGATCTCCACACTTTATAGGCTTCTGAGTGTTGCCTGCAATCTCCTAGTTATCCCCTGCCCTCTGGGCTGAAGTGACAGAAATGTCAGAGTAGTACTGATGCGCTTGCTCATGCTCTCCAGGACCCCTGCCTAACTGTGATTTGACTCTGTGAAGAATGCTCCTTGACATTTTACCAGTCACCAGGAACATATATGTATATAATATCTGCGTGTTTTTTTCAAACAGATTGACTTAGTTACACATTATGATCACCCATCTAATTTTAACTGGAATATGATGAATCCATTTATGATTTCAAGTCAATGGTAACATGCAGTACTTCAAGAAATCTGATCATTTAATGGCTACTAAGCCAAAATAATACAGAAAGTCAATAAAGTTTATAGCTAAAATAGATAAGGAGACAATAAATCTAGTAATACATATTCATAAAAATTAAAAAACAAGAGTCAATCAGAAGAGAGATTTTTTAGTGTTCTAAATATACAGTAATTTTATCACACACTATAAATTAGAATAATATGCTAAATTATTGCATGTAAAATAACAATCCTATGCTATTCCTTGTTTAGAGACTCTAGTATGGTATTCGTATTATAATCTTTCAAGATACTTAAATTTAAAATGTTCTACTACTTTAGTGTTTCCTTCAGAATACCCATAAATGGTTTGGAAATCCAGTCACCTTTTCCTATACATTGAAACTGGTTTCTCTACACACATTTAAAAAGAATATTTGAAATGCAATCCACCAGTTATTCAGTATCACTACTGTAGTCGTAGGTGCTTGGTTACCATCTCTTTACCTCACTGAGGAAGGGAGATACTGCTCTTAATCACCCTCATTATGCCACAGAATGGTCCCGACCTAAAAGCTCCATCAGCTGGAGTCATACCCAGGTCATACTCACCCAACATACCTAAATGAAACTGTAGGCAAAGAAAAGCCCAATTAATTTTTTTTCTTCTCTCTTGTCAACATGGAAATTTTTATTTAAATAGGTTCCATTTCCTATTTTGGAACTTTTTTTTGTTTAATTATTTTGGGGGGCGTGGTAGGGAACTGAGGGATGTTATGTTTGGTAAATGATCTCTTCAAGATGTTGAATTTTCTTTATAACCATATTGGTCATTTACCATAATTTTATAGTCATGTTCTCAGTTTAATGATCATTTTAATAGTCATTTTTCGATTTGGACTCCACTAGATATGTTTATCCCTTTAGACTAACTACTAATTATTTCACTGATAGAATTCCAGTTGTACTGTCTATGGACACACCATGTAAATTAAACTACTCATTGCTTTTGGGAAAAAAAAAACCACCCTAAGTTATTAATGTGTTCATTTCTGAGTCGTTGTTTATTTCCCTTCATTATAAATGATTTATGTGATTCATTAGATTGTGGTAATTATCATTTTAGACTCATAACTTTGTTATTTATGCAAGCTTTGCTGGTGTTGATGAAGTACACTGCTATTTACAAGTCAGGTTTGATAAGTAGTAAATGCAGGATAATGAAGCCAGTCAAATTATCTTTAAAGGACAGTAAAATGCGTTGTACTTTATTCCTAGATACACCCTAGCTTGCTATTACAGAGCAACTGCATTGTCTCTTAAGAGTAAAGAGAAGCTCTTGAATCGATTACTGTATTATTTCTAGAAGAAGCAAAACAGTCCTAAAAAAATGTGAACAGCTGTGCTAACACATCATCATTAGTATAAAGAAGAGAGTGCCCAGTTTAGCGTGTCAGGGCAGAACGGTATCACAGGGTGCGTTACTGAACTAACCACTGACGCAATCGGCTATCCACTTTTCCCCCAACTCATTCAGCCCCTTTTCCCTCCCCTGCCTTCTCCTTGGCTGTGTAGGTCCAGCCAAGGTCACCGGTCCACCTCTGAGCCTACGGTCCAAGCCAATTAGCCCCCTCCTTTTAGCTGATCTCCCTCCTCAATTTCCGAAGATTTCAGCATGCCAATCTGAAAATGTCATTTTTGCACATCTGTGCCTCTACCACCTCTTCTGAATGACAAAGTTGAATAACTGTTTTTCTCATCACACCATCTGACTCTGTCCTGTATTACCTTATCAGGGGTTATGGTTTGAATTTTCTCCAGTCCTTCCTCTGTTTATTCCAAAGCACTGATTATTAGATTTATACAAAGATGCACACAAAACATTATTCCATTGACTGTTTGACTTTGTTAATGACTAATTTAAAACATCAGACAAAAAAAATGACCAGCCAGGAAACAAATTTTATGTTCTTCTATATGGTCAGAAAGGACTAATAATCTTACAATGAAATAGAAAATCTAGCTCGGCCCAGTATAGTGGAACACTTTCCTCCTTTGTAACTTTCGTAACTAGAACAGGTTTGGGGGAAGAAAGAGTCTTCCTCTTAAAAACTACCTTAAGATACCAGAGGGAGATTTTGATGAGAAGATTATCAAGTAGAAACATTTTTTCTACTGGGATTTCAGAATTACTTATTTATTTATGTTTAAAAGCTTCAAACTAAAATAAAACAACCACCACAATGGCTTCATGCTAGGAAAAGGGATATTTTTACAGCCTAGTAGGTTGTAGTGGAGATATTTTTTAAATTAATGTGAGTCAAACTAATCAGTAGGGAAGTTAAATTCTTATAAAGGCAATTTGGCAAAGGGTTTACAGCTCTGGCAGCGGGGGAAAGAAAAAGCAATTTTTTGTCTTAATTGTCTTGAGTTACAGTCTGAGTGCAGCTGACATTTATTGTTTTGCAGACTGGAAAAGTGCAATATTTACCATTATTGTTTAGATTTAAACCTACAGCTGACACCCAGTACACTACCTGAGAGACCATGGAAGCAGATAATATCATAAAACAATCTAAGAAGGTATTCATGTTAGAACATTTTAGACATAATTATGAAAAGATTTTTTAAGATGTCAGCGTAAGACGATCTCAAATGTAGCAGATTTAGGGCTTTGTACTGTGCAGACATACTCTTGTGTCTTACTTCTTAAATTGCTCCCTAATTTTGTCTTGTCTTTGTAGAGGGCCTGAGATCTTAGAGCTAAGATGTGCACGGCAGCTCCCACGGCTTCACAAGTCATGCTGTGTCAGGCGAACAACAGCATTTCCCATTTACCCCCCCGGGTCGTTCAGCTTCGCTCACAGTGAATGAGACCTAAGCAAAATCAAACTATCCTGCATCGCTGGTGGATCAGCGAAGTTGGTTGTAACCTGCTTATGTATGTAAGTCTTAGTACGTGTGTCAGCGTAACCTTGGCTCACTGGGTACACGGGTACAGCGAAATGCGGGGCTACGAAAAAGGGCAGTGACATCTCTGAGGCTATATGGAGCCCCACACACGGCAGGACAAGCCTTGCCCAGAGTGCCAAACGGCTGCGAGCCACTCACCTGTAGACCTTTTATTTGGCACGATATTCTTGTGCTTTTCCTTACCACTGCCCTGGCTGGGTACAAGGCAGGCGGTTGCATGGCTGTCAGTGCTTGTGGCACAAATACTAGTAGCAATTAACAAATGGTTCAGAAAACGTCAGCAGATACCACCCCCACCCAGGGGTGGTGGGGTCTAAACAGGGAGGCAACAGACACCGTTCTCTGTTTGGGATGGGGGGTGCATGGATTGCTTTTGTTTTATACTGGACAAGGGAGACCAAGCTGCAGTAGGAGAGCGGTAACACACTCAGTGTACTCTGGAAATTGAAGTTACCTTTCTCTTTCTGGTTTCAGTACCTTTTGAATAGTGGAGAGGTAAGTAATAGTTACAGCAGCGGACGTTTCACTGACTGGTATATTTGGATTTTATTTCTCTTCTCAAGAAGAGTCAGTATACATCCCCCAAATCGCTGTACAGGTAACAACATTAATTTATGCTACAAAGCACAGTCAACAGGTTTCGTTTTTCACAGCTCTGTAATCAGAGTACGGAACCATTGTGTACTGAGTCTGACTGGGAGGGAGTTAATTTTCTTCTTCGTGGTGGTCTACACAGTGCTGTCTTTTAGACTGGTGACCAAAACAGTGTTGATAACACACCAGTGATTTAGCTACTGCTGAGCAGGGCTCAGAACAGAGCCGAGGCCTTTTCTGCTTCTCACCCCACCCTGCCAGCGAGGAGGCTGGGGGTGGGCAAGGAACTGGGAGGGGACACAGCCAGGACAGCTGCCCCCGACTGACCCAAGGGATACTCCATACCGTATGACATCATGCCCAGCAATAAAATCTGGGAAAGCAAGGAAGAAGGGGGATGTTTGTGGCTATGGCATCTGTCTTCCCAAGTAACTGTTAGCATGATGAAGCCCTGCTTTTCTGGAAATGGCTGAACATCTGCCTGACAACGCGAAGTTGTGAATGAACTTCTTATTTTGCTCTGCTTTTCTTCTTTTATTAACCTGCCTTGATCTGGACCCATGGGTAAATTCTTGCTTTTGCTCTTTTGATTCTCTTCCCCATCCTGCTGGGGGGAGTAAGTGAGCGACTGGGTGGTGCTTAGCTGCCTACCACGGTTAACCCACAACACCTACAAATGTCAGTTGTCCTGCTTTCAGCTGGGACAGAGTTAATTTCTTCCCAGTAGCTGGTACAGCGCTGTGTTTTCAGTTCGGTATGAGAAGAATGTTGATAACACCCTGATGTTTTCAGTTGTTGC
>JAVKLA010000047.1:7811769-7833520 GCA_034782735.1 Sagittarius serpentarius
CCCCCCCCCCCCCCCCCGAGTCTCTTCCCCCATCCCACTGGGTGGGGGGGAGTGAGTGAGCGGCTGCGTGGTGCTGAGTTGCAGGCTGGGGTTAAACCACGACACAGTATAGACATAACTAAATGTACACTGACTAACTGAACACTAATTACTTTGATGGTGGCCCATGGATCACCTCTTAATTATTCTTTGGTGACTTGAGGGAAAAAAAGGAACAACAACATGAAGACTTGTAAAGTATGACTTCCATAATACAGATCTTCACTTTTTAGCCTGAAACCAATCTTCCTGAGGTGAACAAGCAACAAATTGCTTCGTTTGAAGAAGCAAAAGGTGAGAGATCAAAATTTCCTTTCATGTTTTATCAGTCATTTTAGAAGATAAAGCTACAAGGCAGGGGTGTTTTCATTTGATTAACTGGGTTATACTGGGCTATTATGAACTTTATTTTCAATTAAACATACTGTAACCCTACTGGGAAAGTTGAGCTGAAATAAAGTTCAGGCTTTCACTCTTGATGAGGTAATATCAAAGTTTTCTAGCATTTCCGTATTTTTGCCATTGACCTCCCTGAAAATTACAGCAGAAACACAAGGAAAGTCTATTCAGAATGATGCAAATGGGAGAAGCTAAACAATTTCTACTTAAGGAGTAGAATTTTAAATTCAACAGGACTTGTGTTAAAACCTCTTGTTTTGGCATTCTCTGCTGCTCTTATCCAAGGAGATTTTGGTAATCTTGTTAGAAATGAACAAAAATGAACAAGCTTTGCAAATAAGATCATTCACATTTGGGGGGGAAGAGGAGGGTGAAAGCTAATACATCTACAATGTACTTTCTTCATTTACTTGACAAATGAAATTTTAGCTTTAATTTTGAGGTCAGTTCAAAGTTTAGGATAGTGTATCTTAGAAAAGGCATTAAGTCTTAATAATATGTGATCTCATGTGCTCTTCCATAGTTTTATATGAGAAGGTGGGATATAAACTTTTATTCTCTGTGGTCAGTGATGTTTGTCTACATGCATGCGCACCAAATGTAAACTTCTCATCCTACCATAACTTTAGTAGTTTTTTGCTTAAAGCAAAGAGATTATTTGAACAAATAATATGAGGAAGATCTGGTCCATGATAATAGCAAAAGAAATAACTTTTATTGCATATTTCTATATTAAAAGTTTTTGTTCAGTTTTTCCCAATGTTTAACTTTTTTAAACATTAATCATTTGAAACTGTGAAAGATTTACACCTCAAGAAAATTCCGTGTATTTCAACAGAAATAACTCGTCATATTAAGAACAAAGCAAGACTGAATGAAAGAATGTTAGGTCTGCCATATATACAAACTATTAACATAGGTGTTTTTAGGTAGTTTTAGTACGCTTATGCCATGAAGCACAGACTAAAAGAGAAAAGCCTTTTTTTTTAGATTAAAAAAAACACCTGAATTACAGACCTTTGAATAATATCAGTTACCACAAGTACAACAGAGAACCACTAGTTTTTGGAAATATTATCTTCAAGGATCTCTGAAATCAGAGCGTATTTTACTGTTCACACTTCTGAAATGGGGACCAGGAAAGATCAGGCACAGATGAAGACCTTGTGTCATACTAAAATAACACAGAGCTGGAGAAGATGTAATTCAGAAAAGACCTCCGCCTGCACTGGCCATGTTCCAGTTAAAACATGGATGTAATAAAAGACAAACTGATAGTGGTAAGGTGTTGGCACAGTGACCAGGAGTATGCAGAGACTGGAGAAAGAGTTTGAGGATAAGAGTAGGGTTTACACCAGAACAGGGCCAGGAAGCCTGAGCAGCAGGGAACGGACACGAGAGGACAGCAGTGGTGTCTACCGGTACACAGGCAGACACTCATTTTTGCAGACAGGTGCAACTGAGTCTTGATTATTCTCCAAGAAGAGCTGAAATCAATCTGCCTATACTTTGAAGCACCTGGAAGGCATTTGGCACGTATGGCAACGAACCTGACCCAGCAGCAGTGCTGAGGGGCAGGAAGCATAGGCCCAGATTTATCAGTGTACACTTTTACACTTCTGCACTTGTGCGTGACTGACTATTGGCCTGGAGCACAGGCAGCATTAACTCGACTATAAGCATAGACCGCAAAACTCATTCTGAAAAATACCTTGTCATTCGCCTCTCGTTCCAAAAATTAGGACATGTATTTGTGATAGTTTTCAAAAGGGCTACAGACAGTATTACTGTCCCATGGCCATTTGTCACTGCTCTGTGACTGAACCCTACATATGTCTGCTTCTGTGCACAAGTGGCTGAAACTACAATTAAAGCAGATAAAAGTACTGTGAGTTGACTTCACATTGATACGAATTCAAATCATGTCATACAACTGATACATACAACTCAGCTGCAGACACACAAACCCTGGCAGACAGAGGAACTAATCTGTGGGGACAGTAGCTTCTTCAATTTCTACAGTTTTACCCATGAAAATGCAGTTATTTATACCAACGGATCAAGTAGCTGAGGCGTTAAATGTATCAACAATACTGAAAAACCACATGATGCTATGTTTGCAGGTTTTTTTCCAAAATCTTCAAGAGAAAGAATAATTTCTGACAAACTACTTTATTCATAATGTAAAGTCAAGAGCTTGAGTGAAAAAAAAAGCTTCATAACCTGCATAGTCTTTAACCACACAGTCACAGAGGATGGAGGAGCCGCACATATAAAATAGCCTTAAAGATGGTATCTAGAGTAGTGAAGAGAAGTTCTAGCAAGTTCAAGCAATGCTATTTTTACCTAGGGGAACTAAGTCCCATTAAGTGCTCAAAGCAGGAGGATTATTGTATAGCAAGGGACATTGCTCCCTGTAGAATCTCCAGCTAATTTTTTTCAAAGTCTGGAAGATAGGCACCTAAGAATAGATAAGGAATTTTCATAGTTAAAGCCACTAAATTCTCTTCTGGTAAACTGGCCTCCATATCAATTACAGAGTTTGTGGATGATGCTGTAGATTTTTAATGAGTCTTTCATTCTTTGAGTGATGTACTAGATACAGGGGGACAATCTATATTCCTTATTTCCTGATAGCAAATCTATTGAAGAACGAAGACTGCTATCCTGTTACTCTCCATTCTTGCAGTTTCATATCCATAAAAAGGAGAAGATTCTCATCCTGCATAAACACGGTCTGAATAAAAGTTAGTAACTATGACGCAAGATTATGGTAACAATATGCTAAGATAAAACCAAATCAAACTGAACAAAACCAAAACAAAACAGTTCTGTAAAGGTAAAGACTAAGGTTACCTCTTGAGCAAGGAGAGAAAAATGTATTAACAAATATTCTATGACTATGTGAGCATGTTCCCCATTAACTGACGCATCAAACGAAGAAGGGCTCAGACAGAAATTAAGTATGACACTACAACCAGAGGCTATAAAAGAATACTTCTGTATCTTTTTTTATGAGAACTCCTACAGATAAGCTACTCTGAAATACTCATGGGCAGCAGTGAAAAGATGCAAAATGCAGATAATTCATATTGTGTCTATGAAGAGATAATAGCAGAGACATTTCAGACTTATTCACACAGCTTTTAAATACTGCTAATCAGCAGAAATTAAGCATGGAATATTCAGACCTGCTGAGAAATACTGGTAAAGTTAAATGCATATCAAAGCATGGCTAGGTAACAGGTTACTCTTCCTAGAGCACCGAGACCTTAGCTCTGACCTTAAACGCAATAGATTATCTGTGCCTCCTTGGAAATTCCAATTGCTTAGACAAACTGAGATGCTGATGGCTAATTTTTGATCATGCTTGATTTTGTGAAGCTTGAAGGATTTCACCCTCTGTATGATATTTAACAGGGATTTTTGCTCTCTTTGGGCTTACTCTTTGTTCCTACAAACTCCTTGTTGGAAGTAACCCTGGAACTAATCCTCAGTCTCCATTCTGAGATTTTAGTCTTCCTTTTTAATATGCATCCCATATGACCTGTAACTTGAAAGTTTTTCACCTTGACGACAAAGTTCTTAGGATAATCAGGAATTTTTCTTTGACATGGGAGACTGAGTAGACTGCTCTCCTGTGTATTAGTTGTGTGGATCCATTCTGTGGGATTTTCATTCCTTTACCAGAATGAGCTCTCTGCACACTTACCATTTTGAAAGTTCAAATAACTGCAATAAGACAGCAAAATTTACTTTGACTGAAATGGTTGTTAGGCACCTATACAACAACCCCATTTGTATGTATTTTATTGCTTTTATCTTTTTACTCTCTTTAGCTTTAGCAGTCTTCCGATTGATTTTATGACCTGCAGTCATACAGCATAAAATTGGTGAACTGAATTTAGACTTTGACCTTGTGCTCTATCTTTCTGTACACTGTAGAACTGTTGACTGCTTGGAAACCAGAAAGATCTGTTTGTTTCTTTGTTTAATAACTTCAGTTATAAAAACATTTAATCAATATTTTCTAGGTCTTTTTTTTTTTCAGGTGAGTTTTTCACTTGGTTCTACTCAAGAAACAAACAAAGCAAACAAAGCAAACCAACCAACCAACCAAAACAACCAACCAAACCAAACCCCTCAAAAAACAAAGACGAGATCTCGAATTCCTGCACCCTATGACTGCCCTCACTATGAGGGTGATCAATGTTTCAAGGTCTGGCATGGAGGTATGAAAAGGACCTGAATGGGGCTTCAATTTGCATCAATAAATCACAAGAAAAACTGGAAGCATCAAATTAGAGATCGGAGTTAGAAAACCAGTCTCATGCTCTGCTGCTCATTAAACCCCTTTGAAAAGTACTCAAGGGAGTGAGAAGTTTCAAGAATGCATTCTGATATTAGAAGAGACTATTCTTTAATACTGATAAACTAATCTTAAATTAAAGTCCACCATTCAGTGAGAGTTTATACCTCCCACATGGATAAAATAAATGCCTCCTAGTCAATTTCTTTCTAACTCCATGTCAAGAATAAAGTTTTTCACAGCTGCTGTATCTCATAGTAGTAACTGATAATTCTGGGGATCTCAACAGTTCAGGATAAAAACAAGCTTATTTGCAGATATCTGTGGTATTTATTTTGTGTTCAATTATTTATGGGGACTTCTTTTTGAAATACCAGTTTTTCAGTACCACTTTTTTCATTCCTCACCCACCTTGAAAAACACACACAGATGGAACAACTAGATGTTAGTTTCCTCTGTACTACAGCCAGCTTAGGATACTTGAATTGAGCCCTACTGAACCTGCCTGTTCAGCAAACAAGTTATTAAAAAAATTCTAACTGTAAGAAATTATCATTTTGTATACATCTACAGGCACAGACGCACACATATATACATACATTAGGCCGTGCTTCAGACGACCAGTTCCTTATGATCCTTTTTGGCAGTCACATGAAATGACTTAATGTTTTTTCCTGAGCTTTGCTTCACACTCAAATGAACTCTTCATCTTTTCCTTCTTAATCAGATGCATGACTTTTACCTTGTTGGAAAAATAAAATACCCTGGATAAAACCACATGGCAAGCTGTAGCCCTTTTTAGATAACCCAGTATGAAGCCAGAAACACAGCCGCTTATTAAATTGTTTTTTCTCCATCTTTGGCACTCGAGTTTCTGAGTCAAATAGAAATTCAAAGATATTTTATAGACTTGGGGAGTAATCCAGACTGCTTAACTCTCAGTAAGTAGGTTAACATTTAGAAGTGAGTTGTTCTGAAGATCAGTCTAAAAAAGTATATCCTGATATTCTGTATCTAGAAGACAAGTTATAGCTACAAGTCTGCATCCAAAAGCCAGCACGCCTCTAGAACTTAAGCATCTGCCTTAGGCCAAAGAAGCAAAGAAACCGTCAGAGACTGAAAGAGTGTAATGTCTCAAACATTGTGGTGGGGCAAGTTCTGCCTAAGGACCAACTCTGCATAACCAAGAACCCTGCCCAGCAGGTAATGGCCGGTGAGAGGCCCATTAGCAACCAGCAGCAGGGCGGGAGGGTGCGCAGCTCCTGGCTCCCATAAGGGTTTATGCCTGCAGGGAGGGAGAACTTTCTCCACAAAGGACACACACTCCCCCCAGCCCACCGACCCATTTCCCGAAGGCTCCAGAAGTACAAACCGCGCATGACAACTGATTAGCCAAATGAGATCAAGTGCCTGCCTGAAGGAGCGGCAAAGAGGTTATAAAAGGGCACGAATTGAAGGCTCGGGTGGTGTGGGCACCCCTCCGGGACGGGACCTCTCAGCTGGCTGGACCCAGGACTGGTGAAATCTTTTCTCTCTCTTTCCCTCTCTCCCCCCTCTTTTCTTTCCATAATCCCTACACCTCATCTTTTTAGACATTAAACCGCTGACCAAGTCTGGGACTAGGAGCGGATCTAGCCACCCCTAGACTCCTCTTGAGAGGAGCCTAGAACGCAGGGGGGTCCGCTCCAAACCCCCTGACCCAGCGGAGGGCTCTCCTCATCCTCTGCCCTGAATCAATCCTCAGAAAAGCCAGGCTTGTAGGACATCTTTGGTGGCCACGTGTTATCGTGCCAACTCCTCTTGTAAGAAACCACGGCACCTCATGTTAACCGATTTGAGTTGAAGTTGCTTTTGCCATGAATAAAATGTTGAACTGATCCTTTGGTGTCGCTTCCACCTTAATTTAGCCTGAGGGAATTTTGAACTCTCCACACCCCTCCCTGGTCTGTCCGAGTTGAGTCGTGACAGAAACCAACACATAAACCTTCTTAGGTGTGTCCCCTAAACAGAAGGACAGTTCTAGCTTCAAAAAAAAAAAATCAAAACCTTGATATTATTTTGTCAAAAAGGAAGAAATCTGAGTATCAATCAGCACCCAGCAGTGTAGAGCTTTGATCCCATAAAATTCAACATTTCTGAGCCACCAAGTGCAAGTTCTCATTGAAATGGGAGAACACAGATCGTTTTTAATGTTAGACTTTAAACATACCACCTTAAGAAGTCCTCAGTAGAAACCTGGCAGAATGTGAAGAGAAAAATGTTTATTTTCATAGAAACTCTTTAATAAGTACTTATTTTCCTTTTTGACCCCAACCTTAAATAGTCCTAAATGTAACTCATGTTATAAATTCTCATAATCAAAACTTGCATCGTTGTATTTTTGAACAGTTGAGGAAAGGTGAAAAGGCAGGAAACCTTACCTCATGCAGTGACCGGAGAAGTGTATCATAGCGAGAACGCATGGTGATAACGTATATCCACTTTCCCCTTGTCATTAAAACGCACTGAGAGTCGGTCACACTTCCCGTGGGCGTGAAACGCTGAACCTCCAACAGCCAGGCCTCTGCAGAGCTGGTGAGCTCTCTGTCGGGATGAATACCCCTGTTAGCGGTCAGTTCAGCTGTTTCTATGGTTACAGATAAATTCCGTGGTTAGAAAGGCGACCTTTGGTATGTATTTTGCTTGAACCGAGAACATGAGTGAAAGTTGGGTATCTTAAGGGACAGCTACGTTTGTAAGCATGGATTGACATGCAACAGGTTTTCAAAATCTATGAGGTCTTACGTGATGTTAATAAGCAACTTTCTCATTGAAAAAAACATAAATATTTTTCAACTAATGTAACTGTTCAGGAAAAAATTCATGTAGAAGTAAACATCCCAACCCCTGCAGTTCAGAGAATTATTTTTAAACCAATTCTTAAAGCCTGAAGAAAACAATTAAAGATAATGACAGCATTGTGGCTTCTATATGATGTATAACTATATAATGTGTGTTATTTCATTAAATCTCACATGGATTAGAATTTAAGTAGTATTCCTTATTAAGGCATATTTCTGAGTAAAATCATGCTTATTTTAAACTTTTCTTTATGCGTGACATTAAAGAAATCAAAGGTTTAACTCCATATAAATATGCTTACCAAAACGTGACTTGAAAAGCAGATTTATACCACCCCTCTCAAAAACTTCAAATTAAAACCTCGCATGATTTATATGAATATGACACTATGATATACTATGCTACAGAAATGCTGAAAAAAAATCACTACTTAATAACTAGTGAAAAGAAAACACGGATTATCTTAGTGTTAATGATACTTTTTCCCTCACCTAAGCAGCCTCTAAGCAAGACCCATATATTGTCTACCACTACTAAACATGCAAAGGTGTCTACTGTTACGATCTGCTGCAGGAATAATGTTCATGTCCTTCTGGATATGCATTAGTAGGAATAGACAATAGATTGAACAACATCAAAATATATAACCCATTCTTAATTCAGCCTAGAGAGAAGTATCTTCGCATAGAGAGTATTTCTTCTGATTAACAGTTCTGTCAAGTGCTGATGCTACATCTATTGGGTGGTAGATGTTGCTGCTCTACCTGTAGAGTCTGAGAAAATACCAAAAAAAAAAAAAAATCATTCAGAAACGAGCAGAACTAGCAGAGAAAATGGTATTCTAAGCAAATATACCTACACATACAAAAGAAGTAGTGAATCAAATAGAGATAATCTTAAGTTTTTAATTTTGTGAAATATGTATTAATGTCATCTGCTTAACTTTAAGGCCAAGATTATGTGGAAAATACCTGCATAAAGGGTCCTGTAGAGCCCAGGGTGCTAGACAACAGTTAACAGTCTAGGAAATGGGTCCCCTACTTCAGGGCAGCTTGATAACTGATGCACAAAGTCTGGATTAGTACAACAGAAACTCCTCTCATTCATCCAGTTCTAAGACAGAAGAAGGACCAGAGAGACTATAAACCAAGGAATTACTGGCTACGCTTTATAAAAAAAAGAAGTATCTATAAAAACTTTGATTAAGATATCACACTATCTTACATGTAAAGTAAAACATTTCATAAAAAGGACATGTATAAACAATCATGTATGTTTTTAAAATGTGTGCTGTATCCAGGTTTAATACAAAATGTGATACATGATAGAGAGGTGATACTTTCTGCAGCCTTATAAAAGGTGTGTGCCATGAGTTGAACTAATCTTCATATTGTGCAAAGTAGATGAAAAGAAAGATAGAAAGGTGTGACTTGAAAAGGCATTTGGGAGTTACAGTATGATTGCTCGAGTGCATTAACATAATACTTTGAAGCCAGAGAAGGATTGTGTAAGTGTGAAGTAAACAGGTTGTCTTTTATCTCATATAGAAGTGACAGTGATTAATAGTTACCATAAAGAAAGAGAATGATGCACTGCACCTTTCCCTTGTAGCTTCCTATGGCAAATCTTTATGTCTTCATGAGCTTTCTTAGAGAGTAGGATCCAGTCTGCCCAAATCTTGCCTGTACTTATGTGCCCAACACTACCCACATCCCAGATGGTTAATCCACCCTGCTGATTTTCCAGGTTTTCCAGGCTGCGTACTCAGATTTAGTACAAGAAGTAAAACAAGATAGAAATACAATACATTTCATGACTGTATCAAAGTGCGTGCCATGAATTGATCTCAGAATTGTGGTGGGCAGATGAAAGGAGGGGGAAGGGGATACAGGAAAAGAGAGAGAGATGCTAAATGAAAAAGAACTTAGCAGCTATTGCTAGAGTGCATTCCTGAAATATTTTAGAAAAAGTAGTCTTGTATTCCTGCCTATACAGCTGCTCATCCTAGAGGAGGAGGGGTGAAAAGTGGCAACATGGCCAGAGCATTCTTCTGAAATGTGTTTTAAATTGTAGCACAGCTGGAAACAGAGGAGCTAACATTTCTTGCATCCTTAATGGAAAAGAGACACTCATCTTAAGCAAGATTGAATAAACTCCCTACAAGCCTTCTGTAAGTCTTGCTTGTCTCTACGGAGAAGAAAGAGAACACAAGTAGGTAGGTGACTAAACTTCAGTACGGCAAAACCTGAAGTGAGTATCAATGCTAGGTAATCAGGATTCCATCAGTCACTTATTTCAGCATAAATCTTGTATAGATTTATTTTATGATAAGCTCTTTCCCTCCCCGCCTTCTTTTTTCTTTTTACCTTAACAAGGTTTTTAATTTACTTTACTGCAGCACACATAGGGACAGTAATACATACTCATGTAATACAAAGTATTAAAAAATTTAGAAGGACCGTAGCTGCTCAGTCTAACCAGTTCAGAGTGCGAGCCTAGGAACTTCTTTAGTGAGAAGTCATTGTAACAGGAATTGCATCTTCCTAAATCCAGCAGCCATACTCCCACACTGTAGTCAGGCTGCAGTTCAAGTCTTTAAAAATCAATGAGAAACCTGTTTCTTGCTTACAAAGATGACTGCCCATTTATTCTACTTCAGTCAGTATAGATCTCAGACTAGAACAACAACATAACGTGTAAGTTTTCACAGGCAGAGACCCCAGTGAGCAGAACTGGTGTGGCAGAAGGAAACAATATTATTGATTAATTGCTCCAGTGACTATTGGTAGTTTGGTTGGGAATAAAGCCCGTGAAAAAGGTGGTTTGAGAGCAATTTGCAAAATGCAGTCAGGCAATTAGAAGAAATCTGTAATTGAAGGTACTTACACCTTGAAAAAGAATGAAGTGTAAAAAAAGGAGAAAGGGAAAGACTAAAAATCCATTCTCTGTTTTCATTTGTAAGTAGCTGAAATACACTCAGAAATACGCAAACAGTATCGGGGGTTTTTCAACTACACAAGTTGCATTAGCACTAAAAGCAATGGGCATTAAGGCGAATGAGCTGCATGAAACAGCAATGTTGCAAAATGAATTATTTTTACAAACCAAATTTTGCCTCGCTGAATAACTGATCAGAAATAATACAGCTGTAAATTCATACTGGTTTTTCATGAAACAACTACTCACCAAAAAAGTTACCACTTACTCTGATGACTGTGGTGATTACACTTGATTTTTTTTCTGAAGATCCTTGATATAATGATTTCTGATATTTTTTAATATTTCTTCTCTTGTGTCAGGAAGATTGTGGGTAAAAAACTAAGTATCTTATTACCAGCAATGTTAAGTTCTGGAAAAAGTTATTTTCAGACACATAGTTACAACTTACCAAATGGTACCTGAGCAAACTATAAATTGACACCTGAAGTAATTTGATTGCAGGGTTAACGTCAACATCTTCTGCACTCTAACCTTTCTATTTCCGTCTCCAAAACAGAGATTATTGTTTGGAGGAAAATATTAATTAAGAAAATACATTTCAATTTATGGATTTAAAAAATTGTATTAACATATTCTGTCTCTCTTTTAGCCTTAATAAATAGAGCTGGAGGGCACAGTTTAGCAGTCTCCATATAGCATTTGGTACACTCAAGTTCCAGTGATATTGAATCAACACTTCTTATCAGAGCAGATACATTGAAAAATGAACCACTTATAAACCATATGATACCTATGTTCTTCTTGACACAGGTTTTAGATGTATTCCCTTGCAAGTCATTTTTCTGAAATGAGTGCAATAGGTTTGGGGGCAATTGTTATAAGATGGGCTGAAGAAGGATTACACTATATAACACTCAAGTTTCAATCTACCCTTCCACCTTGCTTGTAAAGATTCCAGGCTATTATACTCTGAAGTCCAGAGAAAGACTTGTATGGCCTTAATAGGAGCACAGGACTGAAAGAACCTCATGTGTCACTGAGTCTACGGGAAGCGTGATGACTTACTTGCCTCTGCCTTTAAGAAACAAAAACACAAAACCAAAGCTAAGCAAAGCAAAACAAACCAAAAAGAAACCCCAACTTTTGCTGTTGTGCCACTATGCAAGACGAGGCAGTGGAGTTGGTTAAATTTACTCTGACCATCCGTGGCAGATTTTACCTTCTTTGTTTAGTGATAGCATGACGTCCAGGCACGATCCACAGCCACATACACTCTCCTGAAGTTCTCAGGACATTTCTTCCTAAACACAAAGGCCTGATCTACCTTGTAGCTGGAGCCACTGTATTCCCTCGTAAGTCAAGAGAACAGAACAGTAAGATGTGGGATGTCCAGATTCAGTGCCTTTACCGAAGAAATCTAAGATTGTTCTTTCACTTTGCATGGTGAAACTTCGTTAATCCTTGAAGAGAAGTTATTCCTGGTTTCCTCCTCCCAGATAAAGAGGAGGAACAAGAATAAACATGATTTCATAATTCTGAGCTTTCTGCTTTCTGTGGTTGAACAGGATGCCTGTCCATTTCAGAAGTGTCAACCAATGTTTATTTCATGTAAAATGCCATCTAGGGGGAAGTGGCAACCACTTCGTCACACTGAAGGCAAATATTTCTTGCCATCACTTTTTGTACACTACTACATCTGACAGTTTACTTTATGGAACAGCTACTTTATCAACACCTACAGTCAATGTGTGAAGCCCGATGATAATGAGGGAAAGACAGGTAATAGGATGCTCCGTGAAACAGAACTGATTCTGAACATGTTTGGAATTAAGAGTTTTAGGAGCCTGAATGACTTTCATGAGAGAGCTCTAGGACAAAGGCTCCAAATCAAATTCCAGAGTCTCCTTATTTTATGTTAGGGCTTTGATGGACTACTTCATACAATGTGCTGCCATCCTTGCAGTCTCTCTGGCAATAACATCAAGTTAAGGGCCATCACCCATCTTTGTGCTATCACTGTAAGAACTGTTGGAACTGATCACTCTATTAATTTCTTAGAGGGACTCCCAAAGTTTCTTCAGTTTAGCTTGGCTTTGTTTATTATTGACTCTCATTCTTATCTGAGCTTATGGATAATGAATTTATTAGTAACACATTCATTTTAAATTATCTTTCTGAAGAGATAAGCATGACAGTGAATTCAATTTGACAGTGAACAGCTAGCCAATCCATAAAACAGACAAGTCTATTTTATAGATTGTAAGGATAGGCCAGAAATACCGATGAGCCCTTCTGTACACTTGTAACTGACTCTTTCTGAATTGTGCCATCTGTTCTTTCTTAGGTGAATGATTGATTAACTGAGCAATATATGATTAGTGGCTTGCCTTTCTACTGTACTGTACAAGTTGTTCTGGAGCGTACTCTCAACAGCCACCATCTGTGTGCCTAACAAATCAAGTAGGGTGACATTCTGCTCTATGCCATCCAGGTAACCCTTGGGGCTTCAGTCAGGTTACTGACCTCTTTGGTCTACGGGGCTGAACAAATGTGAGCATAAGTTTTTTTCTTCTGTCTGATTTCATGTTATTGTGTCCTTCCTTACTCCCTCCCTCCCTCCCCCACTGCCCTTTCCTTCTCTCCCTCCCTGCAAACCAATACATTTTCCTTTAACCTTGTTCGCTAAGATTCTGAGCTTTGTTCTTTTTCATTATTTTATTTTATTTTTATCATAATGTCATTACTCAGAAGCAGATATCCCAACAGGGAAAATTCCACTTGATGCTTCAAGTTTGAAGAAAAATTGAAATTATAATGGGAGATATTAGGAAACTTTGATAACTTCAGAATCACAGAATGGCTGAGGAAGGACCTCCAGAGGAAGGGACCTCTGGATTTTGTCTTGTCCAACCCCCCTGCTCAAACAGAGTCAGGTGCTTTTGACTATCATCTCCAAGGATGGAGACTCCACAACCTCCCTGGGCAACCTGTGCCAGTGTTCAGTCACCCTCACAGTAAAGCAGTGTTCCTGGTGTTCAGAGGGAACCCTCTGTGTTTCAGTTTGTGTCCATTGCCTCTGGTCCTGTCACCAGGCACCACTGAAAAGAGCCTGGCTCCGTCCTCTTCACACCCTCTCTTTCAGGTATTTGCACACATTCATGAGATCCCCCCCTGGCCTTCTCTTCTCCAGGGCAAACAGTCCCAGGTCTCTCAGCCTTTCCTCATGGGAGAGATGCCCTTAATCATCTTTGTGGTCCTTCGGTGGACTCTCTCCACTATGTCCACATCTCTCTTGTACTGAAGAGCTCAGAACTGGACACGGCACTCCCCGTGTGGCCTCACCGGTCCTGAATAAAGAATCCTAAAACACATCATGCCCACAAAAACAATCCTAGAACTACAATGTGAAAACATGCAACACTATTCTCACTACTGTATTCCTTCTCTTTGAGAAAAGCAGGGTTATAGACATGATCATAAAATACGGTTTCTCATGTCGGCTAAACAAGCTATGATCAAATACTTAATAGATATAAGCAATGAAGTAAAATTTCTAGATTAGATCTGTTAATGATTCACAAAAGAGCTTCTCATTAAACCTTTGCTATTTAGTTATAAAGTATGTGAAAACTAATACCATCACTATTCATTCTTACAATTTGCTACTGCCAGTAATGAAAATTTCAATATATTACCCCAATCGGTATTTTTGTTAAGTTTAGAAAGCTGCAGTTACTATTTTATAAGAGCAAAAAGTATCTGTTCAAGAGGTGGTTTTCTTCTGTAACTACACTTTTTAAAATACAATTTCAGAAAAAATAAGAATGTTTCAAATTCATTAAAATGTAAGCTTCTCCTTCTCTTCTCTTTCTCTCATTACTTTTTTTGCGTATAATCAAAAGCCTGTGCTGCATGTAAAGCCTATGGACTGGTCAAAGCTGAAACATGTCTGTTATTGGCAGAAGACTGGAGTATATTTAATTAGGTGTACTTGTATTGAGACAGAAGGGGGATTATATTACTGGGTCAGATAGTTCCCAAATGTTGTTTGATTACAGCTATAAAACTTTATATTTTTTATGTTGGCAATGGACCAATTAAAATATGGCCAGTAAAAAGCTATGAGCTAGAAAAGAAACTCTAAAAATAACATCTTGTTAGTGCACATATCTGCTTCCTGTGTAGGTTCTGCTTCAGGGTTTTACTGCTGTCAATACTGCTGACAAAAAGCTGTAAAACCACAAGCTGTGCTCTATTCTGCCTTGTGCATCATCAACAAAATTGACAGTTAACAGTGATTTTAAAATCTGTATTGCTGATGGGTAAAAATGTATATCAACAAATATTCAATTGCAAGACAGCCTGCAGTCCTGGGCTGAAAACAAAAGGGATGGGAAGAAAACACAAAAGACAATCAGAGAATGGAAACTGCTGATGGGTAACATCTTGAAAATAGAATTAAGCTTTTGCCACCATGACTTTTTTAAAGATCTTCTCTGTCTGATAGCTTACAGTTCTGTCTTTCTGTAAGCCAGACTGATTAATATAATGAGTTGGGGAAACAATGACCCTGCTTTTCCCTTAGCCTTGTTTCTTTTCTTAGCACACTGATACACCATGAGCCACTGACACAGCCCAAAGCAGAGCAGAGCATTTTTCAGTAACTCCCAGAATAATATTCTCCATAATTTTACCAAGCACCAAAGTCAGATTGACAGGCCTATAATTAGTAGGGGTCTTCTTTCTTGCCCTTCCGGAAAACTGGAATAACATTTGGAAGCTTCCAGTTAACTGGGACCTCTCTAGATTCCCAAGACTGTTGGTAAGTAACTATGGTCGGTCTTGCAATAACATCAGTGAACTCTTTCGCTGCCCTGGGATGAATCCCATGGGGCCCCATAGACTTATGTGCATTTAGTTGCAGCAACAAATACTGTACTAATCCGAAGTCCACTGGGAGCTTATCACTCCCGTAGTCATAGTCTTCCAACCCAGGGCTGTGGAAGTCCCAGGGCCCATCACTGGTGTTAAAGACAGAAGTGAAGAAGGCATTAAATGTCTCTGCTTTATCTTCGTACATATTTGTGAGGTGACCAACCTCAACAATTAACAGACCAATGTTTCTTCTTTCTCCTTTTGCTCTCAATATACTTAAACCCTCGCTTTTTTGTTATCCACCAACATACTGGCCAGCTTCAACTCCAACTGAGCTTTGGCTATACTAATTCTCTTCCTAGATTGGTGAACAGTATCTCTGTAGCACTCCTGTATAGCCTGACCTTGCTTCTGCAGCCCATACACTTTCTTTTTCTGCCTAAGTTCTGGAGAAGATCCCTGTTCAGCCAAGCCATCCTTCTGCCCCTCTTGCTTGCCTGCTGAAACATTGGAATTGCCTATTCCTATGCTTTTAAAAGATAGCTCTCAAAAAGTGACTGGCATTTGTGGATCTCATTACACTTGAAAAGCAGATTCCCAGAGAACCTCAGTAACTAGTTCCTTGAGCAGCCTAAAGTCTGCTCTCCCAAAATCCAGGGTATAATCTCTATAGCTTTCATTTATTTACTTTATTTAGCCTTGCTAAGACACTAGATATTGAAGTCTAAACGGATTCAACCCATTAATTCTAAAAATACTGGAACAAGGTCAGATGAACAAACTTTGTCAATGTAATAGAGATATATTATTCCATCCTACGACAGTGAGTATAAAGACATCAGCATGTTTTTTCTTTAATGTTTTCATTAACACTACCTCGCTTGTCTCTACCACAGGTGTTCACACATGAAGCCAATTGGGGATTGATGAAGTATTTCATAAATATATCTGTGAAATTAGTTTATGGTGTTTCTCCTCCTAGTCAGTTGTTGACTTCTCAGCATGTCTTGCATAGCTTCCAAAAGCATGGCTGTGTTTTATTAGTTTTCCTGTGACGATTAGCAGTGTACATTTTCTAAAGCTAGGAAGGGACTATTTTCTCAATTCTACACAGTCGTAGGGAAAGTACAGATAATTGCATTGTTCTCCTACTGTTTACATTGTACATTAGAAAAGATCCATCTGTAGACTAACTTGAAAAGACTGCAGAAATGGTAAGGGCACAGCAAAGCTAGGGGTATGCTTCAGAAACTGGCATATGCAGCTCTGGCAGTGCTTCCACGTAGGATCTTCTAATTTGAAGACGACAGATAACAAGAATATAAATTTATAACATTTCTTTAATTCTAAGCCAAGTTTTAGACCCCCAAAAGATAACTAAAAGAAAGATAATAGTTGTGGACAAAAGAAGAGGAATGTTAAAATAGAAAGAGTTTTTCTGCTGTATGTAGATCAACCTAGCTGATGAGCAGGATTTTGAATTGCTGCTGGAATCAACAACGAATGTCCATGACAGTTGGTGAGAGGAATTTAAACAGTGATTGATCTTTTATTTTGTTAGTATTTTAAACACTGCTATTGAACAAAGTATATTGTCTTCCCAAGTAGAAAGGAAAGTTTTCATCTGGGATATAGAGCATATAAATCCATCACTACTAAAAACACTCATTTGATAACTTTTTTAATACTTATGGCAAATTATGCTCCCCAAAAAGGGGCCTGATGAGAGTGGACAAGCTAAATTATTTGCTTTTTAAAACTGTGGAAAGAACTCTAAATCCTGGCCAATTTTTAGCTATCATAGATCAAAAAGTTATGCTGTCAAATAATAGTTTAATTTTTTTGTCAAATGATACAGTAGGTCATTAGAAGTTTCTCACTGTCATAGTCATGATTTATTCAACTATAGCTTCCAATCTACTATCAACAAAGCATAAAATGTTGAAATGGAAAAGAGAGCTAGAAATTACTCAGAGTTACTAAGAATAAGGGCCCTTTCTGAAGTAACTATTTCAATTTCTTGTGTAAATTCAAGAATTAAGTTAATTTTAAGTTAATTTTGAAGTCAACAGAATGAGTAAAGACCATGTAAACTAATCTTGCACAGTTAGTCAAAATTAAAGGCTGACTTAAATTTGTTCTATTTACATATTTTATTATTCAAGTTTTGCCAACATTTGAATAACCTACTTTTTATTTATATGTTGCTATCAGTACAGAGGCAAAATTAACAGGCACAAGTGTATTTCACCTACAGCATAAGTTGCAATGCAGAAGCAATGTGGTTACCATATAGTACAAAACTCCACAAGGTAACTGGAGACTACTGCCGTCTGATACAGGAAACTGATGCCACAAGAAACTTACAGATGTTCTATGTTACAATTATTATTTGTACAGGTTTTTATATAATAAAGTGATACTAATGGTGAAAACCACAATCTGAATGGTATCATTGCTTGTGAAAAAAACACATGGTGTCAAGTTAAGAGGAAGATGTCCCATATCCTTCAATGGACTGTGGACCAAAGCCTAATCAAGTCAGGTACACCACTGTCAGCTATATTATTCCTATACGATACAGATGTTAAAAACTGTTATTTTCCTGTATTTGTCAGAGCACACACAAAGGGTCAGTAAACCAGAAGAGATCCATTTCCTCTAATATGCTTAGGAGATCTCCCTATTCTAATGAACTTGAAGTCTGAGTCTTCAATTTTCTGGGTTTTGGTCCCTGTGTCTAAAATTTGAGAAATATTTGAACTGTCAAAAACTGCTGAGCATTAATTGTGAACCGTATCACTAGTTTACTTGAAAATAAAAGACTTCCTTATCTTCAATTAAGGAGAAATAGACACCTTCTTTAGTAGATGTGGATTGGACAAGATATCATAATTACAACGAATGTAAAAGTTTAAGTATTATTTCACTGCTTCTTATTACATGCAGCGTAATGCTCCAAAGACTACAGAAATCACCACTAAAGTCAGTGTGGCTTCAAAAGGTATGTAGAGGTTTCTGTGATACTAGTATGTGTGGCATAGGCCATTATTTCTGAATCCCACTTTCTTCTCTTACCCTTCGGTTCAGACATGCCTTTTAAATGGTACTTCTCAGAGCTCATCCTGAAAAACATCCACAGAGCTAAACATGAAAAGAAAAAAAGTAGTCATTTTTTAAAACTTTAAAAGATATCCTAGATACTGTAACTATACTTTGTGAAGGGAACCAGCCTCCTACCATGCTTTTGCCTAATTGTTCCTATTTCTGTAGGTTTCTGTAAATCTATTTCTATAGATTTACTGAGTTTTCCAAACTGAGACTCCCAAAGCACTTGCAACATTGGATTCCCAGATATAACAATACTTTCACTCTGTTGACTTGAGTAAGTCTCTAGTTTTAACACAGGAAGAGAATTCAGATTATGTAGGCTCTAAATCCTTGCACTATTGCTGGTCTGTTGAGGTGATCTTTGACGAGCCACTGCAGAGTCTATGCCTTAATTTTCCCATCTGAAGAAGGAAAATAATGTTGCTTGCATCACAAGTTGTCACAGAATGCTTTTTCCATGTGAATAAAACCAGTAAGCTACCTAGACGGTGTTAATTTTAGTGCATTCTAAGAGAAGTTCATTAACATGTTCTGGCAGATGCTAGCTGAATTAACTATTACATAATTCTTAGAAGAGATTTATTTACGTAGAAAGGAGTTTATAATGGGTAAATTGTTATGTCTTTGTATGATACAAGGCATGTATCAGTGTAGATATTTCACTTTCCATGCAAGAAAATGCTTTCAACTCATCTGTAAGTGCTTTAGGTCAAATACTCCAATTAGGATATTTGAGGAAGATAACAATATCCGATGAACAACTATCAACTCTGACAGCGTCTGTTAAGCAAAGTGATTTTACATGTGGTGATAACTAAATGGTAGATAAAATAATCTCTTTACCATAACACTGGTTATTGTATCAGTCACTAAGAACCAGGAAAGGGGCAAATAAAGAGTGGCTATCTTTCAGAAGATGGGAGGGGAGGAGAATGACAAGGAATTATCAAGTAGTTACTCTTAGTCTGTAATGACAGAGAATGGGAACCAAACATCAAATACTCATTTCGAAGTACAGACAGAATAGTAAAGAAGATTTAAAACCAAAAGAAAACAAAATGCAAAAGGAAACTACACCCAAACCAAAAAAACTAGCAAAATCCAATTTACTCCTTTCATAGGGTAGCTAGAGTACTGTTATAAGACAACAGGCAGCAGAAGTGAAAATGCCATATAAAGCTTTTGACACTCCATCCTTCCACAGAAATGTTAAAACCAACCACCTATTCACATTCAGTCGCTAAAAAATAGATGTATAATAGGTTAAAACATTTCTACAGAAGTATCTGCTATAATTCATATTCCAACAGGGCCTTCAGCTCAATCCTTTGAAACATTTTTGCTAGCAACCTGAATGATGAACTAAAGGCAGCACTTAGACCATTCACAGATGGTAAACAGATAGGTGGAGTTGTAAACACTCCTCAGGACAGGATGAAAATCATTTTCATAGAGAGGAGAAAGGTCCGAGATCAATAAGGTAACATCCAATAAAAACAAGAGCAAACTACTACACTTTAGAAGTGAACAAACACAAAATTAGGAATATCTAGCAGACACTGAAGGAAACTGATGTCATGGTCTAGAGCAGACTGCAGGCTTGAAAGGAGTCAACAACTTGGTGTTCTACAAATGAGACAAATACTCTTCTGGGCTGTGCTGGTAAGACTGTCAGATGGAAAAAACAGGATGTAATAGTTCTACTAACTGTGATTATAGTTCAAGAAAGATTTAATAAACTTAGATTTCAGGAGAAGGAAGACAGTAGTCGAAAAGAGTATTGTTTAGGCAAGGAGGTTTGGCTAGAACAAAGGAGAGCGGGACAGAACGGTAACAGTATGGTATGTTAGAAGGGTTGTTACAAAAGTACCAATGATACATTATTTTCCTGAGTCCACCAGGACAAGACAAATAGTGATCAGTAGTCTTCATTAAAGCAAAACTTACACTCAAGATTGAGAAAAGCTTTCTGATGATGAGGATGGGAAACACCGCAGCAGAATGAGAAGATGTCATCTCTACTAGATTTCAAAGACTAGGGACAGTCAAGGTGTATATGTAGCCTCAACCTTTAGCAAAAGGATAAAATAGCTGAGCTGTATTTCAAGTTCTGCTTTACTAAATACTGCCTGTTACTATATACAACATTAAAAGAAAGAATAAATGTTACTTCACTTGTATGATTTCCTAAAATCAAAATATATACCCTTATGTTAAAGCTGCACAAGACTGTGAATTAATAATATATTATTTGTACACTGAGTTATACAACCCACACACATGCAGAAATAGATGTTTAAGCAAAAGGTTACCAAAGAACTGCTGTATTTTTTGGCAAGATATTGTTTTACACAGTTTGATACAGTACCCAGTTGGAACAGTATTGTCATAATCAAATAGAGATTGTAATGATTTTTATGTGCATTTAAATTTACGCTTCCCTTTCTCCAATTTTAAAATACTGAATTTTGTTACTCAACATGTTTTCTTAAGGAACCAGTATTAAATAGGTCATTAATACTTTGAAACTTATTTAATGCTGTCAATTGCTTTTATGTGTAATAAGGCACCGAGATGAAAAATTCACGATAACATATCATACTAGAAAATTGGCTTTCAAACTGAGACAAATTATATGCAAATAAGTGATCAAAACTCAAACAAAAAGAGCAATTATGAATTCAGTGAAATTAAAAAAAAAGGAGAAAGAGAAGGGGGAAAAAAAGAGATAATAAATAGAACTGTGCTTTGATGGATGGTAAAAATGGCTTAGTCCTTAAAGTGTCAAGCCTCTTGCAGAAACAACATTATTAGTCCTACCTTTTAATATTAATAAGTCAGGCTGTAATATCTACAACTATGATTTTTAGAAACAAGTTAATTTGCAATCAACATTGACTGTGATTATAACTAGTAACTGCTATAACACGCCAAGGGCATGATTTGATGCTAGGCATGTTGATCACTGCTAGTACTGCGAGGAGGAAGGGGAAATCCTAGGTATATGCATAACTAAAGAACAACCATGCAGATTAATAGTGAGTGTGTCAGGTAAAACAAGTTCTCTAAGTTCCACAGAATAGCTGTGCACCTGCTGGTTCTTCTCTAGTATTTCTCTTTTACAGTAAGAAGTATTAGAAGACAGAGCAAATGGTTTGAGAGTCTGTCGTGGTTTAACCCCAGCCAGCAACACAGCACCACGCAGCCGCTCACTCGCTCCCCCCCCACCCAGTGGGA
>JAVKLA010000047.1:7833620-7843893 GCA_034782735.1 Sagittarius serpentarius
TACTGAACTGAAAACACAGCGCTGTACCAGCTGCTAGGAAGACAATTAACTCTATCCCAGCCGAAACCAGGACAGAGTCATGAGCTAGTTTCGCCATTCACAGATTTTCAGAAAGCCAACGGCTGGTCTTTAGTATCCACACATCCCTAGAAGCCGTAATAAAAGCCTGTCCCAGGTCTACAGGAAATAAATACAACTACTAAGCTTTTCCCGTATCCCTTCTTTCACACAAACTTTGCTGTTGGGTAGAACCTGTACAAAAGGAAATGTCCCAGCAGAAGGAAAGATCAGTACCAAAGCATTTTTTGGAACAGTACTTCTATGAATTCCCAGAAGTGGGAATATCAAAAGAAACACTGGATCGCCCATGTATGCATTTACTGTGAATGTATTATTTTTTTTTTTTAAATATAGATTCTAGGGAACAGTCAAATTGGAAATGCTGCACTTTGGGCATAACCTAAAGTACACATACGACCAAAAGGACATCTGGAAACCTATGGATAGAAAGATATTTCATTTACCTATAAACTTCCACTAACATGAGAAAATCCTTTAGAGAAAAACAGAATCACCTAGCTATGCTGCCTGATACATAAATAATTCGGATTGTACATTTACATTTATTGCAAGAGAACCTCATCTTTTTAAAAGACAATGGTCCTTTGAGTTTATACAGAATATTAAAATGAAGCTTGTACTGATGGTAGGGATAGTTTATTTGATTCAATGCCTAAAATTCTAATAGATTTTTAGGATAATGCATTAATGTGTAACAATGTTTTTCATACTTTTTTCTAAAACTTTTTCTTATACCGTATACAAACTCACCTTCATCGGGATATTTAGTCAGGTAAACAAGCTACAGGTTGTATCTTAAATGAAGTCAGTATTATGCAGTATTCTCAGTGAGTCACAAAGCAGATGGATAGGAACTTTAGGTGTTTTTACAGGAAAGCACTAAATAAAAAGGATTAAATGACCTAAGCAAAGTAATTTTTCATTTCATCGTTTCAATTGCTTTAAAATGTTACAAATCTCATTATGTTAAAATTATTGTATGAGTTATGGTCATATCAACCAGAGAAAAACATTTCTTAAAAAGGATAAAATGTTAAAATAGTACACCTTCACCCCTGAGAGACTGCAGAGAACAAGAGGTAAGTAATGTTCGCTCTGAGTAAGGATGTGATGCAAAACTTACAGGAATCCTCATAATGTTGGAAGAAATATAAGTTGTCTAAAATGCTGCAGATGTTCACAAAGGACTTTTGCAGCAGTTTCAGTATATGACCTATAAGTATAATATGGTATGCTGGCAACCAGTTTTCCACCTTAAAGTTTAATCTTTTCTTAAAAAGGATAAAATTATTCAATGTGTATGTTATTGCAACTGTTTTGGTAATTCTGAATCCATTTTATGCTGTCAGCACTTCTGAAAAGAAGAAGTTTATTGTTGTAAAGTACATTCCAAACAGCTGTATAGCACTTCACATGCTTCTAAGAGTTTGATTTAATTGGTAAAATAATGTTTTACATTCACTTAGACCCAGTTTTCTTCTGTTTGATCCAGAACAGTACAAAGCAATAAAGCTGAGATGTTCATCTGCAATATGTTCGAAATTCTTCAGAAAGCTTACTAAGAATACAAAGATTCACAAGAGAAGAAAACAAAGGTATTGGTGGTTTGCACAGAAATGTGGACTTTTTTTTTTAATACATATACATAGGAGTTTGGATTTTTTTATCTAGATCTTCTGTGTTTAAAAAAAACCCAAACATTTGGTACTTCAGTATGACTACCATTATTTACTGCAATTTATTTAAATTAATTTGATAATTAATATTCAATATTATTGACTGCAAACTTTATTACTGTTCTGGAGTAAAAACTTCTTAGGAAATCATAGCTCTATCTTATAAAATTACCACTACAAGACAGTAATACAGTATTGCAGTATAAAGATGTACTAAGACAACTTCAGCAGAATAGAAATGGTGTCATTCAAAAGAACATACTGAAATACTTTTGACAAAAATATCGAAGACTTAAGCAGAAGAACTAACAGAAAGTCTATCCACCATGATTAAAATTTCAGGTAAGTACTGAGACTAATTCTGACACGGAACATGGCATCTTCTTTGTAGGAAAAGTATGGCAAACTGGTTACCTGCTTCAATATATTCTCTTACATGTAACTGAAATGGTGAGAATGTACTAACTGAACCCTGTCGCATTGTGCCAGGCAAGGAACTGCAGTGAAGCTGTTAGGTCTGAGTCTGGAGCATGACCTTTGGAACAGTATCCAGATCATTACTTGTTTTCTTTCTACGCATCTGGAAAATAAATAAATAAATAAAAATAAATCTGCCATCTGTAGTCAATGATGAAATCTACTGATAGAAGACAGTGTTTCATTACCTCTGACAAACTGTTTCATTAGCTGCTGTTAACAAAGTTTAAGTAGTGACCTAGCCAAAGGTCAAGATGGGTCATCGAACAGAAATACTCTGTGGAAAAACAGACAAACAAGATGACTCATTAATAAACAGCTACTTTCTCATAGAGCTAGAACTTAATGATAGGTTCATGGTTTTATGAAAACTAGTTTCTTTTCTACGTAGGTATAACTATAAAAAAACCTAGAATGAGTGGGGTCAAGTATCAACATGTGTGGTCACCTAACACTAGACTGGAAGAGTAACCATCCTTTTTTTCACATTTCCAGGGCTTTTCTATGTGAACTGTTTTAAGGTGGATTAGATAATCATCGTCTTCTGAAGACCAGACCCTATTAAGATGAGTGATGTTAAGAATCCTAAACGAAAATGAAAGGCAAAAAAATTAAAGGTAGTAAAAAGCATCAGCTTCACCCACTAGTTATCTAACTTTTTTCAATTAATACCTGAAGATTTTACTGAAGGCAAGAGTCTGGAGTATTCGAGAACATACTGTTTTTTACAGTGATAAAAGACTGTGAAGTAACGTTAGCAGGACTAAAAAAAATAAAAGGATTATAAAAATGAGTATGGGGTTGTGATTTTTTTGTGGTTTGTTTTTTCCTTTTTTTTTTCCCCAAGCTATATTAACTCTTTTCAAAGTCTGAGCTGCTTCCAAAATACATGGAAGTCCCTGCATGTGTCACTATGGTCATTGGCACTTTTCGGCTGATGTGACAAGAATTTCCTGTTCTGAGTACAAAAAAATCATGCCAAAATATTTGGTTATAAAATAGTCATTAGAGATCAGTACAGGGCAATAACTTTCCTGTTTAATCTAAGATGGTCAGGGTAAAATAACTATGCAAATTTTTGAGGAAAATTTTTGTGTTAGATCCAGAAAATTCATTAACAAATGCAGCCAGAGAACATTAAACTTCTTATTTAAAAATCTGAGCAAAAGACCCCACATAGTAGGCTATTAGGACAATTAGAAAATGTATGTTTATTACGAGCACAATTTATTTTCTTTCTGTTAGTACAGTCTGTATAGGAAATTTCTCTAACAGCATTTAACTTCACAAGTAGAGTATGGCATCAGAAATTACAGCTTTCAATTATTTTTTTTCCTTTTCTACAGGAAACTTGATATTACTTCAAATATCTTCCGGTTTATCAATAGAAAGCTGAATACAGTTAATGTAGTACAACAAATGTAAATTTATAAGGATTTTTTTCCCTCTTTCAAAATCAACCATATTTGTGCTATTTTGTATTCAAATATTAAACAGTTGTGGGGTTTTTTTTAATATAATGCGAAGGAAAAGGAATTACTTTAATGTGAGAGTATTTACATTTATTTTGGTCACGTTAAATCATCTTCTTTTAATCTTTTTACAGAAACTGCCTTAAGGCTCCCCAAATGGTACATTCTGCCCCCCATAAAGAAAACAGAAAGAGAAAAAAAAGTCTTCAAAACACAGGGACTAAAACAAAAACAAGTTTGGAATTATAAAATCCAAATCACCATATTGACCTAGAGTATTTTTCTTAAGATAGCCTGTAAGCAGAAAATCCTGCTTCCTTCACCAACTGTTACCAAACAAAACACCATCGATTTTATTATTAGAGAAAGACAGAAAAAAAAAAACCCTAGTATTTTACCACATCGTGGTGGTTCAGAAAGAAAGAATTGGAAACAGCTATTTGACCCAAGGACAAATTTGAAAATAAGTGACTTAATGGGTTTCACTGCTACTTTATGGAAACTGAACTTTGGAAACAAAACTTGTGTCATTTGGAAACCTTCTTAGTATTTAGGATTCCTTCTTAACATTTCCCTAGAGGCCTTTAAATCTTTTGAAAAATACCATCTCCCACATACAATCCGATTTTGAAGCAAAGCATTATAAAGCATATGTTATGTTTTAAAAGTTAAACACATAGATAGCCCACTGGGACACTAACAGTCATCATCTGTACACCTAGAACAGCTGCAGATACACTGTCAGTCACGGCTGACTAATAAATGTACTGTAACTGGTCCTAAGGCGCTGCCTGGGGAAGGAACTGTGCAGTAGTGCCAAGCCCCAGAAACTGAGAGCATCCTCCTTCCCTAGCGTCACTATAATTTAATAACAGCAGTGTGGCATTGACCCTTGACAAGTCTGAAGAGATGAGCAAAAGAAAACATTCTCACTTAAAACATATGAATTAATTAAGTAAAACTGAAGCTTCACTTCCGTGTCTCCGTAAGTTAATGCCATGTGAGCTTAAGAATCTGAAAGGTTTTTATAAAAAAAGGTTTACAAGGGCAGTTAGGGAATTAAAACCTTACATGCATCATGGACACTTCTTAGGGAAGCAGTATTAGAAGCATAGAACAAATCTATACTACTCATGAAAGTCCTGAGAAAAGGAGCAAATATGGTTAAAAGGCAAGGTCAAGGGGAGTTCTTTGAAAGCAGTCTTCAAAGAACTGGGATCGTGTCCAAATGAAGGAAATAGAAGAAAAGTAATATCTGGAAAGTTAAAAAACTCCATAAACCTGGGTGAAAGAAGAGCTTGAGGTACAACTAGCAAAATACACACAAATTAATAAATCTTTCTTCAAACATTTCCGGAGCAAGTACGTCTGAGAGACTTCAAATCCTACAGATTATCAGGGTATAGAAGGAGGTTTCAGGAAAAATAAAATCACAGCAGAAAGCTGAATAGACACTTTGTGGCTGTGTTCACTGTGGAAGAACATGTAAAGATTTTCCCACCAGAACACCCCACCCACCTTTTTTTTTTCCTTTTTCTCCTTTTTTTTTTTTTTTTTAATCAGTAAAGGATTTCAGAAGATGTGTTTCAACTTGAAGCTCCCCTAGCAGAAGTTACAGACAAAATAGACAGTAATGAGAGGCCAGAAGCGGATAATTTTCATCTCAAGCTTTAGAGATCTGATGGCAAAACGGATGAACCAGAAGATGTGATGTACAATCTCTCTCTCAAAACCTATGAGGTACCTAAGAAGTGGAAGGGAAGTACGGGAAGTTATTTAGCCACAAATGCTTGAAGGCTGGCAGGCTACTAAAAGGAGGTACTATTCATGTTTTCCCTGTTATTACAGTCTCCCTTAGGCACCTGCTTTTGATGATAGGACCACACGAAAAGAACATTTCATTCCGTTTCAGTACTGCTTCTCTTTTGTTCTTGGGTTATGATGGGAATGCTGGTTTAAGTATTACCAAAACTTGTGAAAAGCACCTAAATGCCATGCTAAGCTAGCCATTACACTACCCACAACAGCACATAAAATGTAGTTTGGCATCACACCTGTTGTGGTTTAACCCCAGCCGGCAACTCAGCCCCACGCAGCCGCTCACTCACTTCCCCTGCTGCCACCCAGTGGGATGGGGGAGAGAATCGGAAAAATTAAGTAAAGCTCGTGGGTTGAGATAAGAACAGTTTAACAGAACAGAAAGGAAGACACTAACAATGATACTAATAACAACAAGAAAGTGACAATAATAACAAAAGGATTGGAACACACAAGACAAGGGATGCACAATGCAATTGCTCACCGCTTGCCGACCGATGGCCCCGTTGCGCTCCTCCTCCCCCGCCCAAGCTGGGCATGAGGTCCCATGGTATGGAATACCCCTCTGGCCAGTTTGGGTCAGCTGTCCCGGCTGTCTTCCCTCCCAACTTTTTGGTGCCCCTCCAGCCTTCTTGCTGGCTGGGCAGGAGAAGCTGAGAAGTCCCTGACTTAGTCTAAACACAACTTTACCTGAATAAAACGGATTGCGTATTTTCATTTTATAGCAGCACCTTTAGGATTACACTAAATTGTCATTAACAAACATAACCTGAATAGTTGCCATTCAACTCTGAAACAATACTTAAGATACCAGATTAAAAGGGACAGAGAAATCTTGCAGCTTCCTAAATCCAACATCCCATTCTCCAAGTTTCCTTTTAATTGTTATCTTATCCTGAAGGAATTAGGAGCCTGTAAGCACTTAAACCACCCATGTCTCAGAACCTAGCTGCAAGCTCCAATACGTACCGAATCTTAAAATGAAGAATCTAGATCTTGAAGTTTAGCAGCATCTACAGCCTAGGTCATTCCCTAGGCCCTTATGTCCCAGAAGCACTTAACATAGTGGGAACATTTAAAGTGTAAACATACCACCAATTTCTTTAAGTCATAAATATATAATGTTAGCAGGCAAAATTGTATAAGAAGCATAGGCTGAAGATCAGAACAAGACCTACAGAACTCCATTTGTAATGTGGTAACTCCTTACTTACAACCATGTAAACAGCCTGCATCTTAGTTAAAACAACTCCTCAAAGGTAGATTATGCGGTTTTGAACATATTAAGCAGAAGAGAGCTAAAATGAGGACTCTCAGATGCATGCAATGAGATCCAAATGACTGCACAAAAGAACAGCTCTGGTAACTCAGAGTTAAGTGGAGGAGAGCTTAAAAAGCACCCTCTCTCCACCATTTTGTTTTTCTGAACTTTGGCAACTCTCTGCCTGGTAACTGTAAGGTATCTATATTTTTGCAACCCTGCAGAGTTCTTTCCTAGACAAGAGCAACTTTCAAACAACGTAAGAATCACACATATATATATACACATATGTTTTTTATATATATGTTTCCACTGGGCAGGCTGGAAAGAGGTGTAATTAAATCTCCTGAGAGCCTGGAACCTAAAAAGAGAAGTATAACAGTGTAAGAAGTATCTCAGTTCTTTCATTTCCGTTTACGATATTTGTACTTCATGTATTTTGTAAACATAGGAACTCCTCATGACCCTTTATACAGCATAAAGTCCAACGTAATCTGAAAATTGATTGTGGACTTTAGTGATTTTTATGACACTAATAACAAAAAGTAACTACAATTTTGGCAGTATGTGCATTATAAAATCAACTCTAGGCTAAATTATATAGACCTATATACACACAGTCAGTTATTCCTAACTCCAATTTGTTGCAACTATAGCAGCTCACTTTCTTTTCAGGACATAGCGCTGTCATTGTCACTCTCTTTTTTTCTTTTTTTTCCTCTGTATTTTGGCAGTCATTTAGATAGTTCAATAACTGGAATTCTGCCTTACAGTCATGAACACTACTATCACTTGATTAATCACTCTGCTCTAAAAATAAGTGATGCTTTAAGACTGTCTTAATCTCTTAAGAAACTAAATGCAAATCGTCTGTCATCTGGTAGTAACAGTAAGTCCTTTCCAGGTAACCCAGAGAAATAGAGAATGTAGTGTTCGACAGCAGCCTTGATAGCTAATATTGTGTTTACTTTCCCTGTTTGTTGAGAGGCATATTTGAACATAATCCAGACTTCCAGAGATCTTAAAATCTGAGCATCTAATACAGTCAGAATGAGGCAATGAGGTATTTATTTATTTTATGTCAGTGCCTCTCCCTTCTCCTCCTCGTCTTTTTTTTCCCCACTCTCAGAGATTTTAGTAGAAGAAAACAGAAGACGCCTGTGTAGGAAAGATTTGTGGAAGTAAAGACCTTGAAATTCACTTTGTTTTGCAGAGAAGTTTCAAGAGCATGAATACCTAGGCAAAATGTTCTCAGTGTGTTACCTTGTTGCTGGAAGGCATTACGCCCAAAGGCAGGCTTAAATCTGCAGAGCCAGTCAGTGTTCTCAGAATTGCTCTCAAGGAATCAGCCTTAGCCATGTGTATATTTCAATATATTCTCAAGGATCGTTTATTTCAATATATTCTCAAGGATCTCACTTCTAGGATGAAAACTGGATCTATGCATCTAGGAGGTGACACAGAGAGGTTGTGAAATCCCCATCCTTGGAGATGTTCAAAAGCCATCTGCACATGGTCTTGGGCAGCTGGCTCTAGGTGGCCCTGTTTGAGCAGGGACAGCTGGACCAGGTGACCTGGAGAGGTCCCCTCCAGCCTCAGCCATTCCATAATTCTGTGATTGTTAGCCTTGTCAAAAGTCTTATGTTCTGATTCTGACCTGCTCAACGCCTTTCAAGAAAGGCTGAGGGCATATAAATTGTAGCGGTATCTATTTTTCACTTTGCACTGCCGTATATGGTAAAAGCATAGGCAGCAGCAGGAAATAAACACATCCAAATATTTAATAAATTAGCAATATCTGGATTTACTTGTCTCAGCCAGTCTGTTGCTTTCACCTGTGATGCTGTTTTGTAAGTGGTTGTTCTGCTCCTAACTTATCACAACTTGCAAATACACTGCAATGCAATACTCTTTCACATGTTTATAAGCCTACACTATATACTGTGAGAACCCTCCTTTCTTCTCCTTACACAGCTTCTGACAGAAATCAAACTTGGTATTAACCACACGAACAAGGCTCAGAGTAGGTACCCTATATAATAACAGAAATTGTCTTTGAGAATATTTTTAGTCTGGTTCATTTATGTATCAAACTTCGTGCTACAGAGAGATTCCTGTCAGAATTACACTGCTAATCATATTAGAAATTGTAACGTGTCATGCTTCATGATTACTCATTTTCATCATTAGAAAGAAACAGATAGTCACAATGAAGTTTGTATTCAGTTAGAGTCTAGGCCAGTGTCAGAGCCACACAGAGAAAAAGGAAGGACAAAATCTCATCACAAGTCCTGCTGCGGTTGGAATATGCCCCCAACTCCAGATCGTGAGTGGGTCAGTATTAATCCATCTGATCTGTATCTTGGATAAATTACAAGAGTTGCAGGCACTAGGAGCAGAGCAGGGCGTAGCACTTTGCACTAACCTCCCTTTGCTGAAATCCCTCTCCAGTAATAATGAATAGCCTAAAGACAGAATGTGGCTTTATTCACTAAGTGAAGACTTCGGGTGTTAACGTGGCATAACAGGTTCAGAACTCCATTGTAGAAATGTAAAACAACGAATTCAAAAGCAATGTCCTGATCAGATAAACTCTCAGAGCAAAGGCTTAGGGTAGAACAAAATAGGCCTCCTTGCTGCAATACACAGCTCTTTATTATTTAAGCCTCTTCTGAGCATTCTCCACTTCTCCAATTCCCTGATGAATGCAACAGTGAGAGCATCAGATGAAAGTCATTTCTCTGTCAGAGACAGCTTGTATCTAAAAATATTTTGCTTCTTGAGTATGATTAAGTGACAGAATGAACAAAGGGATGACTTGAAAATTGTTTATCGATATTTCTCTAACACAGACAGCTTGTATTTATAAATATTTAGCATCTTAGTTGAAATATAAGCATGAATGGAAAACAAGTGAAGAGCTGGACATGCAGTATCTGGCAATAAAATAATTACTATTATAATCAATTATATAACTGAAATACTCTGCATTTTCAATAGAACATTAACTAAATGAGTTTTGAGAAGTGATTTGCTGTATTTGTTAATGGAAAGCATTTAGTTTATGTTGGTTTAACCCCAGCCAGCAACTAAAGCACCACGCAGCCGCTCACTCACTTCCCCCCGCCACCCCCCGCTACCCCGTGGGATGGGGGAGAGAATCGGAAAATAAAGTAAAGCTCGTGGGTTGAGATAAGAACAGTTTAACAGAACAGAAAAGACACTAACAATGACACTAATAACAACAATAAAGTGACAATAATAACAAAAGGATTGGAATATACAAAACAAGGGATGCACAATGCAATTGCTCACCACTTGCTGACCGATGCCCAGCCACTGCCCCTCCCCCAGCCAACTCCCCCCAATTTATATACCGGGCGTGACATCCTGTGGTATGGAATACCCCTGTGGCCAGTTTGGGGCAGCTGTCCTGGCTGTCTCCCCTCCCAACTCTCCTGTGCCCCTCCAGCCTTCTTGCTGGCTGG